>OY992882.1:11591178-12021178 GCA_963921405.1 Cepaea hortensis
GCACACGCACGTCAATAAGCTGGAGTTGAGTTGAGTAAAGAACCGACATCACGACACTCCAGACATGCCCATACATACTTCGTCCTAGTCTGCAACAGCCAGCGAAGAGTCCGAATACTAATGGAACCAGTAGCAGTATCGAAAAAGGAATCTGCTATAAGTCTGTGATGTGACTAGCCAGTTACTCCTTTGTACCGACAGAGAGGATGATGGACAACCAGTTACGCTTTTGTACCGACAGAGAGAATGATAGACAAGCAGTTACGCCTTTGTACCGACAGTGAGAATGATGGACAAGTAGTTACGCCTTTGTACCGACAGTGAGAATGATGGACAAGCAGTTACGCCTTTGTACCGACAGTGAGAATGATGGACAAGTAGTTACGCCTTGTACCGACAGTGAGAATGATGGACAAGTAGTTACGCCTTGTACCGACAGTGAGAATGATGGACAAGCAATTACTCCTTTGTACCGACAGTGAGAATGATGGACAAGCAGTTACGCCTTTGTACCGACAGTGAGAATGATGGACAAGTAGTTACGCCTTGTACCGACAGTGAGAATGATGGACAAGCAGTTACGCCTTTGTACCGACAGAGAGAATGATGGACAAGTAGTTACGCCTTTGTACCGACAGTGAGAATGATGGACAAGCAGTTACGCCTTTGTACCGACAGTGAGAATGATGGACAAGTAGTTACGCCTTGTACCGACAGTGAGAATGATGGACAAGCAGTTACGCCTTTGTACCGACAGTGAGAATGATGGACAAGTAGTTACGCCTTGTACCGACAGTGAGAATGATGGACAAGCAGTTACGCCTTTGTACCGACAGTGAGAATGATGGACAAGCAGTTACTCCTTTGTACCGACAGTGAGAATGATGGATAAGCAGTTACTCCTTTGTACCGACCATGACAATGATGGACAAGCAGTTACTGCATTGTACCGTCAGTGCGAATGATGGATAAGCAGTTACTTTTTTGTATCGACAGTGAGAATGATGGATAAGCAGTTACTCCTGTACCGACATTTAGAATAATGAATGGAGAGTCATGGTCGCTAATAAATACCCCAGCCCAAGCACCAGTAAAACAGCAGGAAAAAGGTAAAACCATTTGGCCTAGAGAAACAAATGTACCTCCCTTTAGAGCTTTCATGATTAGGGATTAGTGAACATCGTCTTCGTCGCCGCACTCGGGACAGTTATGTAGATGAATCGATCACCTTTTAAAGATTTTGCCAGAGTATCTCGACAGTATTGGTGGCGGATAATGCAACAGACCTACAACAATTGTTGGACATTGTAGTAACAGAGAGTGCACAGAAAGGATTCTCATTGAATATCAAAAAAGCAATAACAATGGTGATATCAAAGAAAATGGGGACACTAAAATGTGACATAGAAATAGAAGGGGAAATTCTCAACCAAGTGGATAATTTTAAATACCTAGAGGCACTTATAACATCAGATGGAAGATGTACAACAGAGATTAAGAGCAGAATAGGGCAGGCAAAAGCCGCATTTCAGAAAATGAAGAGTATCTTATGCAATAAGTCGCTATCAATGAATGTAAGAAAGAGAGTGCTAAAATGCGATATAGAACCAGTTTTGCTGTATGGCAGTGAATCTTGGAATGTAAATGAACAAATTAGGAAGAACTTAGAAGCAACAGAGATGTAGTTTTTGAGACGAATGTTGCGAATTCCTTGGACTGCCAGAGTAACTAACAACGATTGCCTGAAACAGGCTAATGAAACTAGAACACTATATACAACAATAAGAAAGAGACAAACATCTTTCTTCGGTCATGTGATGAGAAGAGAGGCATTGGAGAACATCGTAACAACTGGAAAGATCGAGTAGAAGAGAGGCAAAGGCAGACCAAGAGAAATGATGCTGAACGGACTGAGACGGTGGCATGGAGGAATATCATCAGCAGAGTTGATCCAGAACACCAAAGACCGAGATCTGTGGAGAGCCATGAACGTCTACGCCAACCGGCAGGGCACTTGATGATTACGATGATAATGACATCGACTGACAGCAGCTATTCAGAAAAAAAAAAACAAAAAAAACATCAACTCATCAATCAATCAAGGGCCGTCTCCACAATGAAGGTTGGCTGCAATGGATCTCCAACACTGTGTCTTTCACCCTGACTGTTCATTCTGTCAGATTGATGTTCGTCCATCTCTTGATGTTATCTTCCCACTTGTATAGTTGATTGCCTTTTGCTCGCTTGCCCTCAACCTTGTCTTCCTTATGGTTTTAACCAATGAACAAGTACTTCAAGAAACAAATGAAGATCGTAAACTGATTAGAGACATTAGATGTAGACAGTCAAAATTTTGTGGGCATGTTATGAGACGAAATGACTTGGAGAACTTGGTGACAACTGGCTAGATCGAAGGGAAGAGATCAAGGGGAAGACCTAGAAGCAAATACCTGGATGGCTTGGCCACATGGCATGGTCGAGACAGAAACACGAGCTAATTCACAACTCTGGTGATCGAGTGAGATGGCAGAACATGACCGCCCACGCTTATCGACGTGACACTTTCTGATGATGATAATGGTTTTAATAAGAGTGTTATTACTTTTAATGTGACCAAAATATGTCACTTGCCTCTTTTTTATTTTGTTGATCAATTTTCTTTTCATTCCCAGCTTTGCTAGAACCTCTGTAATTGATTGTTTTTGTTTTCATGAAACATGACATATTCTTCTGTATATCCAATTCTCCAAGGCCTGTATACGACTTTCCAGTTGCTTGTTCAATGTCCAGACTTCCGCCCTATACAGTAGTGTTGAATATACGTAGCATTTGACAATTCGCAATTTTAATGCGTTGTTAATCTCTTCAGATGCTAATACTGATTTCACGCCGTTGAAAGTTCTTTTTGGCCATTCCTAATCTCTTCATGATGTCTACTTCACTTCTTTCATTATGAACTAAGGCTAGGAGAATCAATTCTTAGAGTCAAATTTGAGCATCACGGGTTGACAAACATGGACATTGTCCAGATCACTGACAAATTCTGGCTGATATATTTCAACCTCTGGGAGTATTTTCTCTATATTAAATCTTTTAAGAACACTTTTTTTTTTTGGGGGGGGGGGGGGGGGGGAGAGAGACTTTAAATATTTGCATTATTTTCCGAGGTACATTTTAGCCTGTTTCGTGAATTACGAGGGTAAGTTAATAAGTAAGTCACAAATGGCTGTAGAAAAGTAACTAAATATAATTACAACTTGAAACCATTGTATGTTTATACATACATTGTCCCTTTATTTCTCAACATGATTTCCACCAACATTGACGCACTTATCCCATCGTTTAATCAGTCCTCGTAAACCGGCTGCATAGAACTGCATGCTCTGTTTTCTAAACCACGTTTTCACTTCACATTCAACTTCGGCGTCATTCGCGAAATGTCTCCCTCCAAGGTGGGTTGTCAGTGTTTATGCTGACAAATGTTTGTCCCGTAAAGCGGTGCATAGCTGAGTAGAAAACGTTACAAGGGCGAGTCAATAAGTCACACAATTCTGTGGGATGGCCTGTAAATGAAAACAAAGTACGCAGTTCTATGCAGCCAGTTTGGGAGGACTGATAAAACGATGGGATAAGTGCATCAATGTTGGTGGAAATTATGATGAGAAATAAAGGGACAATGTATGTATAAACATAAACTAGTTTCAAGTTGTTATCATATTTAGTTATTTTTCTACAGCCATTTGTGACTTACTTATTAACTTACCCTAGTATCTTCGACACTAACATGGCCATTACACAAGTTGCCACTACTTCATTGCAGTATCGCAATGTGTTATCTAAAGCAAGGTTAATGTCTCTGAATGTAATGTCGTAAACGAAACACAAAATGTGACATTTAAATGATATTAAATGGAGGCCATTTTCAACTCCGAGGGTTCTACGAGAACATCATCATCATCATCATCATCATCATCATCATCATCATCATCATTTTCCTCTGTTGGCGTCAAGCGACGTGGAGAGGAATAACTGGATAGTGTCATTTCGTGCGATTTTACAATGTCTTTGATGTCGCCAATCCAGTTTCTTCTCGAACGTCCTCTTGTCCTCTTGCAACGAGATGGCCGAACCATTTGATCCTCTGCCTGTTAATCTTTGTGGTACAAGGTGTTGATTCGACTATCTGATATCATTATGGGTTATTTGGTTTTGGATCGTTACGTTGCCAGAATCTCATCTCGCAGTTGTTGACTTTGCGAAAGTGTGATTTGGATAATGTTTAAGTTTGACATGGTAGCGTAGGGTGCGTAAGTATGATTTGGATAATGTTCAAGTTTGACATTGGTAGCGTAGGGTGCGTAAATGAGATTTGGATAATGTTCAATCAAGTTTGACATTGGTAGCGTGTGATTTGGATAATGTTCAAGTTTGACATTGGTAGCGTAGAGTGAGTAAGTGTGATTTGGATAATGTTCAAGTTTGACATTGGGGGCGTAGAGTGCGTAAGTGTGATTTTGATAATGTTCAAGTTTGACATCGATTGAGTCGATTATTCTCATTTTTAATTTGTTGTTAATCTATCTAGATGTTACAATATTTATCAAAAGTTAGAATGTGTTTTCGACCTTTCCTATACAAAATGCAATGATTCCAAAACATTGCTTGCAGCAGTTTCAAATCCTTTAGAAACAAATTACTACACCTCAAAAGCATAGTTCTTGGCAACTCCTCAATTCCATTATAAAGAAAATACTACACCTAAAAACATAGTTCTTTGTAACATCCACAAATCCATTAGAAATAAAATACTACACCTCATTCATTCATTCATTCATTCATTCATTCATTCAGTAGCATGTCCTTTGCAGAACCTCGCTCCCATAACAACCTTCCGGAAAACTTCTCGATCATAAGCAAGATGTTCCACATCCGATACACCCATCTGGAGATCATCCACCACATGCTGCACCCATCTTCTCTTTGGCCTTCCTCTTCCTCTCTTCCCAGGCATATAACCTTCAATTATTGTTCTTTTCAAACTTTCATGACGTTTCAAGTGACCAGAATATTTCAAGTTTCTTTGTTTTATCGTCTTTAGTAGCCAACTTTCTTCAATATTCAGATCTTGTCGTATGGATGCATTGATTTCTTTCTGTATTGGCAATGCAATATCAACAAATACAGACACAACATAACTGTTAATGCTATAAGTGATTTTTCAGAAGAACAAAGAGTATTAACCAACCTCAATAAAACTGTAAAGTGTAGATGAAGATAAGAATGCAAACGAAAATTTAAAAAAAAAAATTTAAAAAAAAAACAATACACTACATTTTCGTTTCCATCTTTCAATGCGTATAACTATTCACACAAGTGAGTTCACGCACTGTGCTGAAAACCTCCTTGCTTGATCTATAGAGGGGACTGCAGACCTTACGGGGACATCGGTGTGTAATGAGAGTTAAACAGAAACGAAACTAAGCGGTTAGTCATCATCATGTGCCATGCCGATAAGCGGGAAAAGGGGGGGGGGGGTGTTCATGTATCGCCATCTCGCACGATCACCAGGGTCTTAGATCAGCTATGTGTTCTTGCTCGACCATACCACATGGCTAAGTCATCCAGGTATTTACTCCTGTGCATTCCCCTTGTTCTCTTCCCCTCGATCTTGCCATTTGTCACCAAGTTCTCCAATTAATTTCTTCTCATAGCGTGTCCATAAAATTGTGACAGTCTACGTCTAATTTATCTAATCAGTTTACAGTTTTCATTTGCCTCTTGTAGGACTTGGTCATTGGTTTTTCTGTCTGTCTATGGTATTCTTAGCATTTTCCTCAGAAGTCACGTCTCCATTGCCATGAGATGTTTTTAGCGTTTCTGATCATTGTCCACGCTTCACATCCATACAAAAGTACAAGTTAATTGTGCCGGGTTTTATCCCATATGTCTCGAACTCAGACCGGCCTGCAAATAGAGGCGTATGCAGCACGAACTCAGCCGCCCAAGCTATAAACTCTGCCGCTCCAACGATGAACTCCGCCACCACACCGATGAAATAAGCCGACCACAGCGATGAACTCCGTCGCTCCAGAGATGAACTCCGCCGCCCCAGCCATTAACTCCGCCGACCGAGAGATGAACTCCGCCGCTCCAGAGATGAACTTCACCGCGCCTGCGATGAACTCCGCCGTCCCAGAGATGAACTCCGCTGCCCCAGACATGAACTCCGTGGGTTTCCAAAACGTCTTGTATATTTAAAGGAGTTTAAAGACGAGTGCGTCGACTTCATTGCACCGGGGTCGTTTCCTCCATATGGCCCCGTCTCTTTCCTCAGAGAGGCCTTCCGAAAGCGTCGCACAAAACACCGACTCCGTATTTCCAGCGACGATCCTCAGGAGTCTCCGAGAAAATTACATCATTAAACCGAATGACGGAGTCCAAATTCGAACACACAGCCTTTGGAGTGCCAGGCAGGCGACCTAACCACATCGCCACGGAGTCTCCCGGGCCAGTAAATACGAAGGCCCAACACTTCACATCTGCCAATGGATCGTTACCTGAATTTGTTTTTATATAAGAACATCAATGACCTGTCTCAAATTCCACTTATGATTGGGCGTTTCAGGTCCTGTTGCAGTATCATTTACCGAGATCAGCGTGGACGAATAGATAAAAGCGCTGGCTCTTAAACTTCCGGTGTGCTGATAATAAGGTAGCGGGTTCAGCCTTTACACCGGTCAGCTGGACTAAAAAATTGACTTCTCGTCCTTGACTTGGGGATGCAAATTACAAGTATCCCAGAAGTCAAGTGAATTTGCCTGATAGCGAGGGACTTTCGTAATAGGGAAAGCTAATCCACACCCAAAAAGCAGTGCAGTGCACTAGCAGTAGTAGCCCAAGTATTGACTACGCTTGAGTTCAAAGCGAGCGAAGGAAAATATATTTACCATTTATAAACTTCAAATTGGAGATCAATAAAAAGCTAGAGGATCTGGTGTGTATTGTGGGCGACAATGAGGTTCCAAAACGTCATGAAATTATGGTCTCGCATGTGTCTTGATAGAACGAAGAAGGACGTTTTTTGTACACTGCTAGGTTGAACATGTGTTCACTTATCGATAATCAGAGAAACGGCGTAAATGGGTGCTCCATAGGAGCAGCCTCGCCCGGTAGGGATAGTCATGCGCACCAGGTGACTCCAGACCGTCAACAGGCTACTAGGTGCAAAAGATTAATATCATTGAAAGTAGGAACTTGGAATGTTAGAACAATGAATGCAGATGGAAAGTTGGAGGACATCAAAAAAGAAATGGAGAGAGAGAAGATTAACATATTAGGAATATCGGAAACGAGATGGAGAGGAGCAGGGATAAGGACAGGAGATGATTGTAAGATTATTTACTCGGGAGGAGAAGAACAGCAAAGAGGTGTAGCCATTATATTAGATAAGCAAACATCAAATTCTGTCAAAGGATATTGGGCTGTGTCAGACAGAGTTCTATTAGTAAAATTAAACGGAAGACCTTTTAAAATAAATGTAATTCAAGTATATGCCCCAACAAGTGAAAGCAGTGAAGAAAGTATAGAGGAATTTTATAATGACATGGAGTCTGCTTTGAAGAACTGTAAAAAATCAGAAATAAATATCATAATGGGTGATTTCAACGCAAAAATAGGAAAGCAAAGCGATGGATACAGTGTAGGCAACCATGGTTTGGGAGAGAGAAATGAAAGAGGTTACAGACTTGTAGAATGGGCAAAAGAACAAGAATTGGTTGTAGGAAACACCTGGTTTAAACAACATCCTAGAAGATTATGGACATGGAGGAGTCCAGACAGCATGATTAAAAACCAGATAGATTACATCCTGATAAGCAAAAGGTTTCGAAATGCATTAACAGTTGTAAAAACAGTTCCAAATGCAGACTGTTACAGTGATCACAGATTAATTACTGGCACATTGAGGGTAAAGTTAAAGAAAGTCAAGTATACAGCAGGAAACCCTAAATATGACTTGTGCAAATTGAAAACTGACAAAGAAATACAAGAGAATTTTAACATAGAAGTAAAGAACAAATTTGATTTATTGTCTGATCTAGAGATCCTATTTCAAGATGTAGATGATCAATGGGAAATGCTGAAGAATTCAATCAGTTGTGCAGCAGAAAAAACTATTCCAAAAGTAAAGAAAGTTGGCCGTAAGACATGGATGACTGAAGAAATTTTACAACTAATGGAAACAAGAAGACAGAACAAAAATAATCCTGCCAAATATGAAGAAATTCACAGAAAAGTCAGAACCTTATGTAAGGAGGCTAAAGAAACATGGCTTGAGAAAAATTGCAGAGAAATTGAAAAACAACACAACAGTAAAAATGCGAAACTAATGCACAAAAGAATTCAGGAGATTACTAATCAAAGAACACGTACATCAGCAGGCTGCCTAAAGACAAAAGATGGAAGAGTCATAATAGAAAAAGATCAGATTTTACATGTATGGTCAGATTACGTGAAAAACCTTTATGACGATAGCAGAGACGAACAATATATTGTTCAAAATAACAATGAAGGGCCAGCAATTTTGAAGATGGAGGTTCAGAATGCTCTTAATCATATGAAATCTGGCAAAACCCCCGGTCCAGACAGCGTCACAACAGAAATGATTAATGCTTTAGAAGAATATGGAATAGATAAAGTTACCAGTCTGCTTAATACAATATATGATACTGGAAATATACCTCATGAGTTATGTAATTCTGTATTTATTGCAATCCCAAAGAAATCAGGAGCCTTGGAATGTGATCAACATCGAACAATTAGTATAATGAGTCACATCACGAAGATTTTGCTAAGAATTATCATGCAAAGAGTTAGGAGGAAAATACAACCTGAAATAGGAGAAGAACAATGTGGGTTTGTGGAAGGCAAGGGTACAGTAAATGCTGTGTATATACTGAGAAACATAATCGAACGTTCTATAGAAGTAAACAAAGATCTACACCTTTGCTTCATTGACTACACAAAGGCTTTTGATAAAGTGAGACATGTCAACATGATAAGGATGCTTGAAGATCTACAAATTGATGGGAAAGACCTTAGACTTGTAAAAAACATATATTGGAAACAACAAGCTGCCATAAGAGTTGATAATGAAGTAAGCCAATATCAGCCTATTAAGAGAGGTGTGAGACAGGGATGTGTAATGTCTCCAGATCTGTTTTCCCTGTACAGTGAAAATATTTTCAGAAATATTGAAAATATGGAAGGAATCAACATTGGGGGACGATACATCAATAACATTAGATATGCAGATGATACAGTCTTGATTGCAGACAATGAACAGGACCTGCAAAATTTAGTAGATGCGGTTGTTACACACAGTGAACAACTAGGGTTAGAATTAAATTGTAAAAAGACACAGATTATGGTCGTCACTAAGAAGAACGAAATACCACAATGTAATATACAAGTAAATGGGAATATTCTTCAACAAGTGAATAGGTACAATTACCTCGGAACAGTAATAACATCTGATGGGAGATGCCTTGAAGAGATTAGAACAAGAATCGCCATGGCAAAAGTAGCCTTTAGCAAGATGAAAAACATACTGACCAATAAAAAGATGTCAATTGAAACGAGAAAAAGAGTGTTGAGATGCTACATAGAACCTGTACTTTTATATGGATGTGAAGCTTGGACAATGAGCAGCCAGGCTGAAAAACATCTGATGGCTGTAGAAATGTGGTTTCTGAGGAAAATGCAAAGAATACCATGGACAGCCAGAAAGACCAATGAACAAGTCCTTCAAGAAACAAATGAAGATCGTAAACTGATCAGAGACATTAGACGTAGACAGTCACAATTTTTTGGGCATGTTATGAGAAGAAATGATTTGGAGAACTTGGTGACAACTGGTAAGATCGAGGGGAACAGACCAAGGGGAAGACCTAGAAACAAGTATCTGGATGGCTTGGCCTTGTGGCATGGTTGAGACAGAAACACGGAACTGATCCACGACTCTGTTGATCGAGTGAGATGGCAGAACATGACCGCCCACGCTTACCGGCATGGCACATGATGGATGATGGATGGAGGTTGAACATGTCCTTGACCGGAAACCGAGCTTTGTGTCTCAACAGTCCTGTGACATAGATGTCGTCAATCCAGAAGCTTCTAACATCACGAGACGTCTTCAGCAGTGTCTTCGCGACGTCTCAGGTCATGATCTCTCCGAACCCCAGACACCACACAGGGAATACAGAGAAGGGGTACTCACTCTCATTAACCAGCCATTTAACATGACTGGATCGCAGCGGTCTCTGCATCTGATGGTGGAGGAAAGGGGAAAACCATTTCAGACGTGTGTCCTCATTTACACTCATTCTCTAAATGTTTACATTCTTAACGATTTTCACAGGAGTATGAGCGTCGGCGTTAAAAACACAATAAAACAAAAAAAAATAGCAAACTACTGGTGGTTAGAGGAACACGGTCATTGCACTACGGACATGTTTATGGGTGCTCGGATCTCTTCCTCAGCGTCCCTGCCAGCGTATATCCACTGATTGTCCAGTTCTGTTTTGATTAATCAGATGCCGTGAGCTTTAGACAAAATGTTCATGTCTGGGGAATCTCCGTTTCGTCCCACATCTCCTTCACTCTGGACAAGAAGGCAGATTCGTAAGTGTCCTTAAAGCCACTTGTTCGTCCAACGTCTCTTACGGGAATTAATTATGTGTGGTACATCCATTGCTCTTCCCACCTAGTTCATCGCTATGGTCTTCAACCGATCGACTCGCTCGTTGCCTTTTACGCCTGAGTAGCCTGGTATATAGATGCAAGTTAGCTGGACTAATGGTGTTGTGGTAAGTGTGTCTAGTCACTCATACCGGATGAGGCCTGTCTGGATCTTCTTGAGTATGTTCTTTGACTCGCCCAGTACGCATACGTGTGAGTGGTGCTGAGCCTGGGCATTGGTTATAGCCACTGTTTCCATTGTAAGAGTGCTTGTTGTCAGGATAAAAACCCCGCTTGCTTCCTTGATAGTGTTGCAAACTGAGCTTGCTGAGAATGCCCACGCTCGTGGCTTGCCGCAATCTACGGAACCATCTGTAAAGACCACTGCATCGCTCTCTCTAGTATTTTCATCTATTAGACCTTTGACCTCTGTGTGTACTGCGACAGGATTTTGTTCTCTGCCACTTGTGTCAAGAGTGTTTTGACAGAGGTGGTATTCACTCTCTTCCTAGATTGATGTATGTGGCTCTGCATACTTGGTGGATAGATTCTTCAGAAAGTCTCATCCATGACTTTGCCCCTCTTCAGTCGATATCTTTTAGTATTGACATTTCCGCGCATAGTGGCTGTCGTTTATCAGCCTTCACTTTAAAGTAAACTGCTATCCACGGACGGAAAGTCCAAAATGCATCACATGGCAGGACAAGATGTCTATCTGATGCATCAAAGGATGATTGGCATAGTTTCATTATCTATGTTTACTATTCTCTTTGTTTGTGTGGTGTTTATTATCAGATTCACGGCAAAATACTGAATGTACAATTATCCTACTAAATTAAAAACAGCCCCCAAAAAATGCTTTGGTTGATTGCAACGTTTTGCAAAAGACCATACAATAACTATTGGGCGGTTCAGATTCTGCCTGGGAAAAATGTACAATTTATGAAATTCAAATCTAAGATATATAAAAGGCTAGAAGACATGGCGTCTGTTGTCGGCGACAATTTGGCTCCAAAACGACCTGAAAGAATAGTTTTTCACATACTTGGGAAGAACAAAGAATGAAGTTTTATTGTAGTCGAATATTGAATACATGTCGATCACTTGAAACCCGGCTTTGTGTCGCAACAGTCCTGTAACATAGACGTCATCAACCCAGAAGGTTCTAACATCCCGAGACGCCTTGAGCAGCGATTGAGCCACGTCTCTGGTCATGATCTCTCCGAACCCCATACACCATAATGGGAATACCGGGAAGGGGTACTCGGTCTCGTTAACGAACCATTTTACTCGGCTCTTGCGAAATGGTGTTCGGATCTGGTGGAGGGAGAAAAAGGGAAGAAGGTTTTCAGAGAAGTCTCTTCGTTCAGGTGTTGCGAATGTTTAGTCTGTATTGTCACGTCTGCATCAAGGTATTTTTGTTCCATTTCAATAACAATTACTGTTGTTGTAGTAATTACCATCACTATAATGTGTATACATATGTAGGTAGTCTGTCTTCTTACATGTCTGTCCGTCCATCCTTCCGTTCATCCATCTGTCCGTCCTCCCGTCTGCCTGTCACTCCGTACGTCAGTCCGTCCGCCAGCAGGCCCGTCCGTCTGTCTGTCTGTCTACCTTCTACCAACTTACCTACTTACCTATCTGTTTGTGTGTCTATCTGTATATCTATATGTCTGTGTGGCTGTCTGTCGGTCTATCCGTCCGTCGATCCATCTGTCCACCCGTCTGTCTGTCTGTCCGTTCATCCGTCCACCCGTCTGTATGTATGTCCGTCCATCCGTTTGTCTGTCTGTATGTCCGTCCACCCTTTTGTCTGTCTGTATGTCCGTCTGTTTGTATGTCAGTCCGTTCGTCTGTCTGTATGTCCGTCCGTCCTTCTGACTGTCCATCTGTCTGTATGTCCGCCCATCCGTCTGTCCACTCGTCTGTCTGGTTGTCTCTCTGTCTGTCTGGCTAATCTTATACTTCATTACTCTACCACCTGGGCCGTCTTTCCCAATGCACACACAGCCCTAACAATCATGTGCCACTAAAACTGCCACAGTCAAACATCTTGCTCTGTTCTCCTCCTCGCGTCACACATCATCTAGAAAAACCTTCTTCGCATTGTTGCTTGGCTCTTTTGGTTCTCATTATCTTTAGAAGCAATGGCAAACTACTGAACGTAAACATGCCAAGAAATCACAGTAAACAAGCTAGGGTAAACTGTAAAAGTAAACAGTAAAAGATATGCAACTATCTGTTAATAATCTGTAGACTAGTTCATGGTTGGTTGAATTTGGCAGCTAGTTTTCTAGAGGTTGGGATAACCAACCCCAGGACCAACCCTCCTTAGTGCTGTGATACTTATGATTACAGTGTGTATTCTTCTTTTCAACAGCAGCCAGTCCCTTTTCTTCGATCTATTCTTTGTTTTCCTTAAAGATTCCAAAAATTAACACAGGGAACATCCAACACGCACTGGAGATCGTATTTGTATGTTTAAAACACATTTCTGTAATTTTCTCTCCTTCGAAATATTCTCTTCTTTACTTTTTATCTATTGGCTCATAGGTGCACAATCTCTCTCAAGTCTCACCACATGACAAACTTGTATACTTTACACATCAAAGCATTTTCACACACTCCACGTCTTTAAACATCTGCTCACAAGACACTTTTCTTTCGGTGCACAACTGGCCATATTTCATACTTTTCTCTCTAACACATCTGGTCATATTATGTTAAAAAAAAAGAAAAAAAGAAACGCAACATTATTGGTGTTATTTTATAAAAGGTATTCGCTGATTGGACATCAGTCAACCTATCGACTGTGTCCACCTGGTCATTAACTTCTCGTGGTTACCTGAATTGTACTCACCTCATGATTCGTGAGGTCATGAAAGAGGTAAAGGTCAAAACAACAATTTTGACAAGAACTTGTGACAGGTGCATGATAATCCCGTGAAACTTACTGAACACAAATTTACTGAATGCCTATAAAAGATTGACGCTCCTCGAATAAATTCAGTTGAAAATTCAATGCGCAAGTATGGCTCATCTCACTACAGAACAATGACACATCATCATTGGACGTTTACAAGCTGGACAGTCACAAAGTGTAGTAGCCAGAGAATTTAATGTGGTCAGACGCACCATTAGTCACCTCTGGAGGCGATTTCAAGGAACTGGCTCAGTGGCAGACCGGTCGTGCAGTGGAAAACCCAGAATCACAACTGCTGCCGAAGACCGCTTCATACGGCTGCGTCACCTTAAGAATCGATATACGTCTGCGTCCTCCATAGTCCATTCAATGCCAGGAGTTCGTCAAATTTCAGATTGAACGATCAGGATCCGGCTGCACGACGCTAGTCTTTGGACTAGAAGACCCTGCAGAGGTTCTATTCTTACGGACCGGCATGGCCAGAACCGACTGCAGTGAACGATATCAGCATCCTGATCGTTCGGGTCCCATCGATTGACGGACGTCGGTCGCGGCGATTGGGCAATCTTGAGCATAGCCTACGATGGGTAGCGTTGTGATATTCTGTTGTGATAATTTGGTGTGTCCAGTGTGTGCCGCGTGGTTACACACCCGCTTCACACGCGTGATCCGGGACTGTTTCCAGATCCGGTCAGGGATATGCACTACTGACGAGCTCAAGTGAGGGCGAAACTCGAGTATAGTGCTTCCATATTGACGTGGATAGGCCTTAGGTTCATACCAGAATGCAATCGGCGTTGCCAGTAGTGGGTTGTGCTCAATATTTAAATTTCAAATCCCGAAACAACCACATAATCGATATCAGCATCGTTAATAAAATGTTGGTACAAGTTTGCAGTTGAAACTGCAATAATGTTGCGTTTCTTTCTTTCTTTTTCTTTTGTTTGTTTATTTGTTTGTTTTGTTTTTGAACAATATAAATACTTTTTTCTTAGCGCATCTCGTAACACTACACACTTTTCTCTCAGACATGTCTGACAATATAAACACCTCTCTCTCTCTCTCTCTCTCTCTCTCTCTCTCTCTCTCTCTCTCTCTCTCTCTCTCTCTCTCGTCTCTCTGTCCCCTTCTCTCTGTCTTCCCCCTTCTCTCTGTCTCTCCCCCTCTCTCCATCTCCCTCTCGGTCTGTCTCTCCTCACCCCCCCCCCCCTCTCTCTCTCTCTGACCCCGCACCTATCTAAGTTACATATACTGACCCCGTACACATCTATCCCAAGTACGCAACGTGTCTCTCTTGCTCATCTACCAAAGCTACACACACTGACCCTGTACACATTTATCCCACAACTATCCGCATTTTGACAAGAATACACTGGATAGTGCAACATCCACTGCAAAGTGAAATTTAGAAGAAAAGGGCAGTGGTTTAGTTTAGTTTAGTTTAGTCGACGGATCAACATCACGGCATCACAAGTGCTCCGTTCTACTCCTAACTCAAGCCTGAGTCCAGATAATCTCAGCTCAGTGCACGAACTCCATAGCACCGGCGAGGATCCTGAAATACTTAGGGTATATATTTAGCTCGCAATTTTGCCTGGGCAGCGCCGTTAGGCTACTCTTTTTCGATTTCCATAACGTGCGCAATAATACACATGGGCGTCTAGTCTCACTACCCAGAGACCAGGGGAAATTATTTTACTAGAAGTCCACGTGTAAAAATCTCGGCCCTCACTAGGGCTTGAACCTGGGACCTCCAGCACTCGAGGCGGATACCATACTTCGAGACCACTCAGGACCGTTTGGCTACTCTTTTTCGATTTCCATTACGTTCGCAATAATACCATGGGCGTCTGATCTCACTACCCAGACACCAGGGGAAATTATTTTACTAGAAGTCCACGTGAAAAAAATCCCGGCCCTCACTGGGGCTTGAACCTGGGACCTCCTGCACTCGAGGCGGACACCATACCTTGAGATCACTCAGCACCCCCTCCCCCAGGTCAGTAGGTTAAAAAGAGGAAAGTCGTGGTTGGGTCAATTCGAAAACATTCTTCAACAGGTGTGTTCACTTGAAGACTTAGAACCTGGCGAGGAGTGGGTACAAGTGACAAAAGAGTTCTGTACGTTCTTTTCAATTTGCATCCAACTAGACCAGTGGTTCTCAACCGGTGAGGAATTCCCCCCAGGGGGGAATTTTTAGGGTTTCCAGGGGGGAATTAAGATTATTTCTAGATTGCGTGAATACAACAACCAATTACTTGATATTGTTTTTCCCTTCATTCTTTACAGTTCTGTACGTATCAACCTTCTGAAATTCAGTTTATAACGTAAGTAGATTCGCAAATCACGTTTTATGTAGATGTCTAGACTTGTTTTAGTATGTGCTATTAAATTTAGCTTCAATCATTACGTATACTGTGTAGGGGCAGGGAGAAATTTTTTGGGAGGAAATACGAAAAGGGGGGGGGGGGGAATGACGTTCTAAAAATATGGTGAGGTGGCGGGGGGGGGGGGAAATGACGTCCTAAAAATATGGCCAAAAAAGTTGAGGACCACAGAACTAAACCATTGACCATATTTGCCTATGCACCCTTTCACCATATGTTCAGAATGTCATTCTCCCCCCCCCCCCCCGCCCTTTTCAAAATGGCAATTCCCACCCCCTCCTTCCCCCTTTTACACACACACACACACACTCACACACACACACACACACACACACACACACACACACACACACACACACACACAAAATCCAAGAAAGGAGTGCGATCGCTTTTTATGTGGACCTGGAGCCAGTTTGAGTCTGCCAATTTGTAGTCTTAATCCCCCCTGGAGACCTTAAAATCGCCCCCTCCCTCCGGCGGGGGGGGGGGGGTCCCCATTGATTGCTGATTGGGAACCACTGAACTAGACAGAAAATGCAGACAAGAAAATACGGCTGCTGTGAAAGCGGAAGAACAGGCTTTGATCGTCGAGAATTCTTCAGCGGGTGATGCTGTCATTTCCACAGATGGTTCGGTCGTTCGACGAGGAGAAATTCGTGGCCTTATACGGCTAAGACTAGAGGGAGAATTGTGATGGAAGATTCTGGTGCTTTTGCCTTGACCGCAAGTAGTTTGACTATGGAAGTCATGGCAGTAAGTAAAGCAATAACATGGCTGGAGACACAGACCTTCACTCGGGCATGCTTCCTTGGTGACTCAATGAGTATGCTCAGGAAGATAGAGATGGGATGGGTCCGAATTCACTTTCATGGCAAGGAATGTGGGCTTACAAGGAAACGAGCGGGCTGACAGGCTTGCAGGTACGGCAACTTTGGAAGGCGGACGGGCCATGGACCACTCTGACATTCTGAATGCTCTACGATAAGTACGTCGTTAACGAGAACCGAGTGATGACTGTGAATCATGCTGCGAGAACGACAAGTTAAAAGAAGTGTGGCCAGGCAAGAGCACTATGCAGGTAGACAAAAATGTTTAATAAACCAACACAGAACTGGTGTTGTGAGCAGCTACACGCTGCGGGATTTACTGAGGAGGGGATCGATCGCTTCTGGACTGAATGGTTCGATGTGCGATGAGGATGATCTGTCGACTAACTAACTAGTTAACATCTAACCACATCTGACCTAATTACACATTTTTCTAGCTTACATATCTACTTACAATTCACATTTTCTCCCTGACACATATATCTAACCTACACATATCGACCCCGTACACACCTATCCAAATCGGACACCTTTCCCCTTTACACACCTAATCGCATAGCACGCATTTATGACAGAGACCCCAGTACTTACACTAGGCAGCATGCACGCCAGAAAACCCGAAGTACTGCGGTTTGTTCCGGAGATGTATCTGGCAAGACTGAACACATTCACGAGAGTATCATCATCCACCTTGGCAATATACTCGACCTGGCAGTTGGTCACGGCCCAGTGTAGAGCCATGATATGTTTGATGGTCAAATTTCTGAAAGGGAAATAAGATGATCTTTAAGTTTGCGAGGGGCTTAACACTCTTGGCATCCTTAACAACAATATTGACAGGTACAAGACAATGACTTGGTTACTGTAATTTCTATTACACTTTTACGGTTTTAATTTGAAGCCCCCTCGTATATAAAGTTTCTTTTCAAACGCCAGCTTCAAATCCTTTACATGATGGTGCTATCAACCCCTGCATTGTTTGGATGTTTGTTATTTACAAGGCAGATTTTACGTTCAGTATTTTGTAACTGTTTTTGAACCGCAGAAGGCTCGTTTACGCAACGCGGTCTGCAACTGATTTCGGGGAATTGCGAAACGTGTTTGCAACGCCGGCGAACACAAAGTAAATATGGCTGATTGTTTGGTTGGTAGGTTGGTTGGTTGGTTGGTTGGTTGGTCGGTCGGTTGGTTGGTTGGTTGGTTGGTTGGTCGGTTGGTTGGTTGGTTGGTTGGTTGGAGCCACTCTTGAAGACAGGTGTATTGAGTTTGAGGTCGTCAAAGCCAATATAAGCGTGTTTGTACCTATTGGTGATGCTAATGTGCTGCCTCTGCTGCTGCTGCTGCTGCTGCTACTGCTACTACTACTACTACTACTACTACTACTACTACTACTACTACTACTACTACTACTACTACTACTACTACTACTACTACTACTACTACTACTACTACTACTACTACTACTACTACTACTACTACTATTACTACTACTCCCACCACTACTATTACTACTACTACTATTACTACTACTACTACTACTACTACTACTACTACTACTACTACTACCACTACTACTACTACTACTACTACTACTACTACTACTACTACTACTACTACTACTACTACTACTACTACTACCACTACTACTACTACTACTACTACTATTACTGCTGCTGCTTCTGCTGCTGCTACTGCTACTGCTACTACTACTACTACTACTACTACTACTACTACTACTACTACTACTACTACTACTACTACTACTAATAATAATAATAATAATAATAATAATAATAATAATAATAAGACTCCCAGTGCTATCACTGTTTTAAAACGCAGCAGTATTACTTTACAAGTGTCAAAAAACCTAAGTGAAAGAGTGCCTTGGCCAATATTGTGAGAACCGCAGACGTTGATACACCCAACACTAAACACAACGACACGATCTCACCTATATCCATCAGTAAAATTCCCCATGACAATGTCCCCAAACGACATGACCTCTCCTGTAAGCATTAGTAAAATTCCCCAATAACAATGTTCCCAAACGACATGACCTCACCTGTAAGAACAGTAAAATGTCCCATGACAATGTCCCCAAACGACATTATTTCACATATAAGCATAGGTAAAATATTCCATGACAACGTCCCCATACGACATGACCTTACCTATAAGCATCAGTAAAATTCCCCATGACAATGTCCCCAAACGCTGCTGCTTCCTTGTATATACTCAGTCTCATGTCATCCACCTGCCTGACGTGTTTCTCAAGCCAAGCTTGACTTTGATTCGCTTCACCCTTGCTTCCGGATTTTGGAGGCTCCATTTGCAAGAAGCTTGGTTCTCCCAGAAAGAAGACCGTTGCGAATGTTTTGCCGTTGAATGTTCTTAAAGCAAACAAAAAAAGTAACATTTAACACGAGAAGAAAATGTTTAGATATCGATAGGCTCTCATAGAAGTAAAAGATGGAAGTATAGGTTTTACAGAAAGCAACAATAAGATCAGAAATGAAGAAATCAGGACTATAGCTGCACTAGATTTTATAAGAAAGCAGCAAGTCAAATGGTTTGGCCTGGCAAGTAGGTTACCAACTAATAGTATACCACAAAAAGCAATGATGTACAGACCAGAGGCAACCAGAGGAAGAGGCCGACCACGTAAACGATGGACGCAATGAATAACAAAGCCCATGGGAATATCGATACATGAAGCGCATAAGCGGGAACTCTCCCGCTGTTTATGCTTCACCTCGACACCGCAAGGTACAAGAGGAACTTGACGATATGGGATGATGAGATGAACAATAAAATAGCTGTGGTCAGGGCTCTTTGAGAACATGTGAATGTTACGGAAAAAATGATAAATCAACATAGCCTAGAGTGCTCGGTGCGGCAGGCAATGATCAGATGATCTGACCGACATTCAGTACTCCAAGGAAAGGCCAGACGAACATATAATCATATTACAAATGGTGCCATTATTTTTTAGATGACTTTTCGCTGCTTGTTGAAGATGAAGACGGAGCACGTATGGGAATGTCCTGAGTGCTGTGATGTCAGTTTTTGACTCAACTCAAATGAACTCACACAAATGAATATAAACAAATACGATATCAACCAGCTTTCTTCAATAAAATCTGAACGGGTATGTCGCGAATTTACAACTAACTGCTGCTTTTACTACAGTCACCGGTATGTCGCGAATGTAAAACTAACTGCTACTTCTACTACAGTCATTTCTGGATATAGATGTGTCTCCATATTATACTGACCAGAGATCAACATGGTCGAGAGGATTAACTGATTCACTGTCGTGAGCCACTTTATCGGCTGAATTGAAATACGGAGCCTGTCATGAGCCGATTAATCGGCTCAATGCTGACAATGTGTCATTTGTTTCATTTCCCGTACCTTCCGCAGTTTTAGTGCTCGGTGTAAATGAAAATTTACAAAAAGCATCCAAAATGGTGAACAAGACGCGTGTAGTTTCTCAGATTATTTTTATTGTTAAACTGTGGTTAATTTTCTGATTTTATAAATGGTAGCGCCCACTGGTTATCGATTAAGATTATTGTTTCAAACAATTTTAGATGATAGTTTTTCTGATTTAAAGGTCTTTGTGAAAGATTCCAAAACTGATAGCACGTGCAGTAAGTAGGGTGGTTATTCACTTAAATTATTTAGCAGGTGAACGTTCGTCATCATTATGATATATGATGATCATATGATGGCACATGCCGAATTATGCTATCTCTGGTGGGCCACACGTTTGGCAGTGAATCAATTAAGACTTTCGTGCTTAAACTTCCGACGCGCCGCTGGCGGTGAACACTAATAATATGGAAAGCTAGAGCACACGCACAAATCAGTCCAGTGCAATCACCAGTAGTAGCAACTGTTGTTTATCCATCATAATGATGATAACCATTCATTTCATCCAGTGGGGTTGAAAGTATGGAGCTGTGAGTTCTAAGATGGCTGGTAAGGCCTATTTGATACAGTAGCAACTGGTTGAGTAGTAGCGCGTGCGTGGATTGCATTTAAAGTCAAAGCAAGCGAAAGTAAATCACAGTGTCCCGCGTGTTGCCAATAAATTCCTGTACGTATGCAACTCAGTGACAATAAATGTATAAACATATGTAACTCCGTCACAATAAATTTATATACATATGGAATCCTGTGACAATAAATTTCTGTACGTATCTAATTAAAATTGAAATATTTTGAAAAATTGAAATATTCTGGTCACTTGAAACGTCATGAAAGTTTGGAAAGAACAATCATGGATGGGTATATGACCGTGAAAAGAAGAAGAGGAAGGCGAAAGAGAAAATGGGTGCAGGCTGTGACAGATGATCTCCAGATGGGTGTATCGGAAGCGGGACATCTTGCTTATAATCAAGAAGTTTTCCGGAAAGTTGTTATGGGAGCGAGGTTCTGCAGGGGACATGCTACTGAATGAATGGATGAATGAATGAATGAATGAATGAATGAATGAATGAATGAATGAATGAATGAATGACACATTTAACTCCAGGTCAATAAATTTCTATACATATATAACTAAACGTCAGTAAATTCCAATACATATATGACTCCATGGCAATAAATTTATATGCATACTAGCTGACCCGGCCCGGCTTCGCCCAGACCCTGGTGGGGAGCATCTCATTTAATTCATATAAGTAGTCATATAAGCTCCCGTTCCCGTTCCCGACTATCTATCTGTCTGTCTGTCTGTCTGTCTGTCTGTCTGTCTGTCTGTCTGTCTGTCTGTCTGTCTGTCTATCTGTCTGTCTGTCTATCTGTCTGTCTGTCTGACCCGGCCCGGCTTCGCCCATACCCTGATGGGGAGCATCTCATTTAATTCATATAAGTAGTCATATAAGTTCCCGTTCCCGACTGTCTGTCTGTCTGTCTGTCTGTCTGTCTGTCTGTCTGTCTGTCTGTCTGTCTGTCTGTCTGTCTGTCTGTCTAATAATTTATTGGTTGCAGTTAGAATAACCTTAGATAAACGAAGACCAACTTACAAAAAGCAATAGAAAGAGCACTTGAAAGATCTTTACATCTTCCCCCAACAATTAACTTGGGTAAATGGAGCGGAAGCAGCAGCAGCAGAAGAAGAAAAAGGAGGAGGAGGAAGGAGAAGGAAGAGGGAGATGGAGGAGGGAGGAGGAGCGAGGAGCAGGAGGGTGGAGGAGGAGGGAGGAGGAGGAGGGGGGAGGAGGAGGAGGGAGGAGGAGGAGGAGGGGGGGGAGATAGAGGAGGGAGGAGGAGCGAGGAGCAGGAGGATGGAGGAGGAGGGAGGAGGAGGAGGGAGGAGGAGGAGGGAGGAGGGGGAGGTGAAGGAGAGAGGAGGAGGGGGGAGAGAGGAGGAGGAGGGAGGAGGATGAGGGAGGGGGAGGAGGAGGAGGGAGGAGGGAGGGGGAGGAGGGAGGAGGAGGGAGGAGGAGGAGGAGGGAGGAGGAGGGAGTAGGAGGAGGGAGGGGGAGGAAGAGGGAGGAGGAGGAAGAGGGAGCAGGAGGGGGAGGAGGAGGGAGGAGGAGGGAGGAGGAGGGAGGAGAAGGAGGGAGGAGGGAGGAGGAGGGAGGAGGAGGAGGGAGGAGGGAGGAGGAGGGGGAGGAGGAGGGAGGAGGAGGAGGAGCAGAGAGGAGGAGGAGGAGGGAGGAGGAGGGAGGAGGAGGAGCAAGAAGGAGGAGGAGAGAGGGGGAGGAGGAGGAGGAGGAGGAGGAGGAGGGAGGATGAAGGTGAAGGGAGGAGGAGGGAGGAGGAAAGAGGAGGAGGAGGGAGGAGGAAGGAGGAGCAAGAAGGAGGAGCAGGAGGGAGGCTGAGGGAGGAGGAGGAGGGAGGAGGAGGAGGGAGGGGGAGGAGGGAGGAGGAGGAGGAAGGAGGAGGGAGGAGGATGTAGAGGGAGGAGGAGGAGGTAGAGGGAGGAGGAGAGAGGAGGAGAGAGAGAGGAGGAGGGAGGATGATGAGAAGGAGGGAGGAGGATGAGGAGGAAGAGGGAGGAGGAGGAAGAGGGAGGAGGAGGAAGAGGTAGGAGGAGGGGAGGAGAAGGGGGAGGAGGAGGGAGGAGGAGGGAAAAGAGGGAGGAGGGAGGAGGAGGGAGGGGGAGGAGGGAGGAGAGAGGAGGAGGAAGGAGAAGAGGGAGGAGGAGAGAGGATGAGAAGGGAGGAGGAGGAGAGAGGAGGAGAAGGGAGGAGGGAGGGGGAGGAAGAGGGAGGAGGGGGAGGAGGAGGAGGGGGAAGGAGGAGGAGGGAGGATGGAGGTGAAGAGAGGAGGAGGGAGGAGGAGAGAGGAGGAGGAGGGAGGAGGAGGGAGGAGGGAGGAGGAGGAGGGAGGATGAGGGAGGAGGACGAGGGAGGATGAGGGAGGAGGAGGAGGAGGGAGGAGGAGTAGGTAGGCGGAGGAGGGAGGAGAGAGGAGGAGGAGAGAGGAGGAGGAGAGAGGAGGAGGAGGGAGGAGGAGGAGGGAGGAGGAGGAGGGAGGAGGAGGTAAAGGTAGAGGGAGGAGGAGGGAGGAGGAGGGAGGAGGAAGGGGGAGGAGGGAGGAGGAGGAGGTGGGAGGAGGGAGGAGGGAGGATCAGGGAGAGGGAGGAGGAGGCAGGAGGAGGAGGGAGGATCAGGGAGAGGGAGGAGGAGGCAGGAGGAGGAGGGAGGATCAGGGAGAGGGAGGAGGAGGCAGGAGGAGGAGGGAGGAGGAGGGAGAAGGGTTGAGGAGGAGCAGGGAGAGGGAGGAGGAGGGAGGAGGAGGAGAGAGGAGGAGGAGTAGGAGGGGTAGGATTTAGGTGGAGGAGTATAACGCTTATGCCTGTAGATAACTGTAGCGAAATGTTCCACTTATTTGAGAAATATGCAACAATTTTACATATATAGCAATGCTATTAGAAGTTATGTCCCCTCGCTATATATACATTTTAATGTAAATTGAAATATTAAATAATATTAAGTAAATAACTGTTTTTACACTAACAAGCTATGACAGTTGGCAGCGCGGGAATGAGAGGAAGACGTGTAGAAAATTTCATCTCAATCGGATGGACCATTCGCGAACGCATAAAGGACATACATACATACAGACAGTCTCTTTTATATGTATAGATGTAACTCTGTGACAATAAATAGATAAAGATATAACGGCTTGGGGTAAGTTGTTGGTGTCCCATTCCTCAATAGCGGGATAGAGTGATGATATACAAAGAAAACAGTCAGGTATGTATGACTTCTGCGAAAATGTGAGAGATAACAAACACAGATACAATGTATGTAACCTACAACGAATGCAGATCTTTCAAGCGGAAATCGCAGTCTAAAATACCAATGATAATAATAACAAAGTAAATATCAGGTAAAAATAAGTTACAACACAACGAGTTGACGTTTTGATCTTAGTGATCTTCATCGGAAACCAAAAAAAAAAAAAAAAACTGATCTATAGTAAAACATAAGGTTATAAATTTTGATTAAAATTAAAACGTAAACATGAAAGTATGGTATAAAACGTTGTAAGGGCATTGCAAATTATCCGTTTCCAGGAAGGGAGCGCAGAAGTTCAGTTGTGAAAGATGTAACAAAATTGATTGAAAGTCTCTCTCGACTTTAATTAAATTAAAGCTTGAAGCAAACCAGTAAGCAGTATTGATCCTAACTACTATGTAAATTTGACCAAACCGGGTTTCCATACACTGATTCAACTTGATACACTGTATAAACTCTTTAGCATAGACCTTTCTCGAAGGTTAAAACAGGGGGTAATTAGTGGAGAAAAATGAGATTCCCTAACTTCTCACTAATCAAGGGTGAACTTTACTGGTATGCAACAATTAGATACAGCAAATTCACGGGAATTAAGTGAATATACAAATTCTGGGAAATCTCGGAAGGGCCGAGATCATCTTAGCTCCGCCTTCACGCAGCCATGTTGTAGACTTGTTTGCAGTGTGTGTAAGATCGTGATTCAATTAAAACCGCTTGGAAAGCTTCTCTGAAGTTTAAATGATTCGAGTCCATATTAATATGAGCTCTATCAAACTTTCAATAATGGAAGTGTGTTCTTAACTGAAGGTAATTGTGATTATTAGTTTAGTTAGAGATTTACTACACTAATCACAACCAACATTCTAGCAGCTGACCTGAAGTAAGCAAACGAAGATGACGTAACGACCAGCTGTGCATAGATTGCCAGTATCCCATTATAATTAATATACTCCATTGCTAATTCCGTGATAATCCTAGTAAATAACCATTAAAGAATGATCTAACAATGGGATTAATCAAAGGGGCGTATAGGAAACTAGATTCCAAAAGACAGAAGCTTCAAAATAAGACCAAACTCGGCATATTTAGTTGAATTTCAACATTCAACATTACGTGCCAGAAGGGGTGACACAATGATTCACTGGAGAGCGCTCCCTAACAGATAGCTCTACGATACAAGACATGCATTTATATAGAAAGATAGGGAACTCTACTTCTATATAATGAATACGTACACCAGAGCAATCCTATAACTTCCTAACTAAAAAGGGAAGGATCCAGGATAAATATATGTATTACTTAAACTCGTAGTAGTACTTTACCAACCCACCAAAAGGGATTGAAATTAAAACCCCGCATTGATTACCTGAATTAATGAAGAAGGCGAAGGTAAAAGTATGGTGGTAAAACCTACGTGTACTGAACGTTACATGGGTGCAAGAGCCTGACTTCAGACCAGGGTACTGTCACAAAATGTGCCTGGGGGATGCGACCAGGAGATGCGGGATTGACCAGACACACGAGATCTCACGGCCTACAACAGCGTTCACGATTTATATCACCTTTTGTGATCAAAGGGAGATAACTTCATTAATCCTTTACCCCTAAGAGAGTGAAGGATTACGCCCCTTGGATTCCGGAAAGTTCTAGATGAGGATACCGGAAGTGGTGTTTTAATTGCGCAGTCGCAATAACCTGCCTTGAAGAGAGAGAGAGAGAGAGAGAGAGAGAGAGAGAGAGAGAGAGAGAGAGAGAGAGAGAGAGAGAGAGAGAGAGAGAGAGAGAAGATCGTGTTCTGGCCGGCTGGCGGGAACTTCTGTGTGGCTACAGTTCCCATGGAGAAATGGAGCCAGTGTTTACTAAAGTTTAAAGACGTTGACATCAAGTCCATAGTTTGGACGAAGCTCCATACTTCGAACTGAATGTCAGAACGAAATGGTAAGAATGATACAATTCTTGAATCGAAATACCCGATGTGCAGATTGCATGCCGCGACTGTTGCGTAGGTCAAGGGCGAGCCTGTAATTTTCCATAACGGAACAGGCCTGTTTACATGACCAAATTCCTGGCATCTTGCCAACAGTGCACTGCCGAGACAGGTCAAATAATGCATGCTTAGTGTCGCGCGCCAGAAAAAATGGTTGTGCGAGAAAATAGGATTGGCTTGACGGTGTTAACAAGAGAATGTGAGAGGACTCCGTGGCCGCCTTTGGACTCTAGCGTAGTCCACAAAACCCGACGTCGGTGACGCCGTAACTAAACCCTATAGTGTAATATATCCTCCGACTCGGCCGATCAAGACGAATCTCATGGGAATGTCCGCGGTCAAATCGACGGTCATTTGAGCGATCCCGCGTGTGTCGAAGTTCACATCTTTTGGCGGGGCGACTGCTGGTCTTTTCTTTGCCTTCCTCATGCACTTTATGTTCAAGGTCTCCTTAAGGAAATACCAACCTAATCTACAATGGGTTCCTGTGAGGAGAACAACGGGGGGGGGGAAGAGGGAGAAATGATGCTCCGACATGTCTGATGGTTGCAGGGGAGATGAATTGGGGAAAGCAGGGTCACCTGGGAAGAGCTGGAAGTGGGTTTTGCCAACAGCCCTCCTTCAGGGCCATCTTGCCTATGGGTACTGTAGACCCTCTAACCCTGTATGTCGTTAGAAGACTTCCACTGGGGAACTGGGGTGTAGACACTCATGATTGGTCACCGTGGGTTCACTCTATCCCCAGTCTAGGGAAACAGATGATCTATTCCGCTACTTGTCAGACCTCAGACCTTATTCTTTCTCTGACACTGAGGCATGGCCTGTAATTGAACCACCTCCTATCTTAGGGAGGTGATTCACTCTCTGAGTACCATGAGGATGTCTATCCCCATGTGGTGGGTCATGATCATGTGATTCTAACAGAAGATTGCCTGTGTCATATTTTTCCAGATTCTACCTTCCGGAGAGGAGTGATGGACAATTAGTAAAACCATCATTCTGTGTCAACATCAGCAGTCTGGACAGACCAACTAACGTGAGGTGATCATACTGCACACCACCCGGTCAGTCATATATGCCCCAGGGCAGAACCAGGATAAGTCATACACCATTTAAAACGAAGGCTGCTGGGCAAGTATGGTTTGTGCAACTGTCTAGCTGTGCTACACTAGTTCACAGGGATGATATTCCTGATCATAAATATAGCCACAGACGTTAAGCAATTGTGACTCTGGCAATGAACAATGTTTTAAAGTAAATTTAGCACTAGACATTGTGCTGGGATATACTGTAATTCAGGAACTGTGCTACTATCAGTATATTGTTGAGTTGGTGCCACTGTTGGCAGAGCAATGAACTTTAGGATTACGTTATACCTTTTATAGAGGCACCTACATGATGGGATGTGAATGGAAATTCAGAGTATCATCTGGACAAATGCTCTGGTGTTCCACTGTCATTAGCCTGATCTGATGTCAACTCGAAAGAGGTGCTATCTGGTGAAAGACTGAGGACCTGCTACGAGAGACACGAGCTAAGTGCCATACCTATGTGGTGTGATACGTTGACATTCGTACAGTGATGACCTTCTTCATGTGGCTGCCTCAACTAACTTTATCTGGTAGCAATTAGCACACCAGACATATCTGCACTACAACCACATTTTCTTCACTCTTTTGTACAATACACTTTTATTGTTGAGTTTGTAGATACCGGAGTTGCATCATTTGTTCAGGACGTTGTTTGAAAGGGTAACATCCCTTGGTCGGTTGTGAGAGAGACAGGTATCCGAAGACTGGTGGGGTCGCAGACTGAAAGTGTCCCAGTCCCAGATCTGAAGTCATCCCGAGAGATATATATGTCTATATATAAATATATATAGATATATATGTATGTATAAATATTCATAAATAAGTGCGATAGCCTGTTCCCTTCACCCCAGGGAAGCTATATGACAGGTATATCCTTTCACTCCTGATGACTGACTAAACTGAAACTCCTATTCAGATCAGGGACTCTAAAGGGACTTTTCTTTGGTCCAAGCCAGCCAGGTGCTTTGTCTGGGAAGCCAGAATCCTTAAGTCGAATGATGATTATAATGATTCTCATTTTGAAAACAAATCTGAGACAGAAAGGCGAGGTGTGATTCTGTCAAGCCAAGTTTGTTTTGATGCATACCTGAGGTATATTCATTTCAGGTTCCCCAAAGTGAAGTGTTCAACTGGTATGCCCAAATAAGAAATTCTTCGACAACGCTTGATCAATATCAATAAACATCAAGCTGTTCAACTCGGATGCCCACTGAGACGTTCTTTGACAACGCTTGATCTATTTTTTTGTTCGCAAACCTTTTACAGAACATCGCTTTCAACACCAACATTTTACCGCTGTTGTTGATTTCTTGGCAAGATTACGCTCAGTAGATTGCCATTGCTTTCTGAGCGGCCGGCTCACGTATTCCGTGAGTCACCAACGCGGCGAGAACCGCTACCAATTCCTGGGATTACTGAGAAAGTCGTTTAACGCCTAGGCCAGGGAGACCGACTAACGCTTGATCAATATCCATACATATTAAGCTGCTCAACTTGTATGCCCTTTAGAAATATATCAAGTTATTCAATCATAAATAACATCTGTGAAGTGATCCAGTGAACTCGAACATAATAATAATAATCTATATCAGTATGTTCTAATCGGGAATTATGGGAAGTTCTGCGATGAAGCTTGGTTATGGCACCCAAGCCATATAAAGAAGATATAGAACATATTCTCCCAAGTGGTTACTGAAGTGTCGTCATAGTTCAGGACGAAGCTGACTTCACACTTCCAGCTTTGACTGCGCCCGGAAGAATTTCCAGAATTAGCCAGGTGGACAGCTAAATGATCCCTGTCTATGATGAACGCTCCGACTAGGGTCTAACTTCTTCCCTTCCAATTCGTAATATCTTCTGATAGTTCTGTCATGATTGTACAAAGTGTTCAGTTGTATGTGTTGTTGTTGTTGGACTGCGTTAACTAAAATTTTGAAAAGAATGACAAGGTTCATGTTGGTGAACAGCATTGCATGGAAATCCCGTGTATATGTTGTAATTCTTGAGTCCACGCGGTCAGCAGAAAAACCAATTGAATAAGGCTAAGATAGGCTCATGATACCCTTGTACAGCTTTTCAGCCAACCCCACAAAAACTGTTACAAAAGATGCCGAATAAGAACATGTGAAGCCGGAGGTGTGCAAACAGATATGTATGAAAAGAGATTTTTAAAAAAAGGACAGAATGTCAGACGACCCTAGGCGGCCATGTGATAATCCTGTAGAAATAATGTTCTCTCGTCATTACCTGCTTGATGCCCAGGTGTTGCGAATTCGTCTCCTCTTTTGAAAGTGATCAAACTTGCTATGGACAAGAATGACCACATCAGATTTCTGTCTGCATGCGTTCGAGTCCGGATAGTAGCCATATCTGTTTGGAAAGGTCAACATAAATCACTTGGCAACATGATAATTAAATATTCTTCTTCTACTTCTCCTGCTGCTGCTACTGCGTACTTCTTCTTCTTCTTCTTCTTCTTCTTCTTCTTCTTCTTCTTCTTCTTCTTCTTCTTCTTCTTCTTCTTCTTCTTCTTCTTCTTCTTCTTCTTCTTCTTCTTCTTCTTCTTCTTCTTCTTCTTCTTCTTCTTCTTCTTCTTCTTCTTCTTCCTTTTCTCCTCCTCCTCCTCCTCCTCCTCCTCCTCCTCCTCCTCCTCCTCCTCCTCCTCCTCCTCCGCCTTCTTCTTCTTCTTTTGCCCTTTATCCCATAATCGGGCATAGACCATCAATCAACTCAGTCTGAATCCTCCTATCCTTAGCTATCCCACGCAGCCCTGTACATGCCCTCTCCATATTTTAATCTTCCTTTGTTTCATCTGACAGCCTAGTTACTAGACACCGGCCTGCCATCCAAGAAGTCGTGGGTTCAATCCGCAGCTGGGCAAATTCGGATTTTTCAAAATTGGCCTGGACTTCCCGGTCGATCCAGTATAAAATGAGTACCAGGAATATCTTAGAAAGTAAAGGCGGCCTACGTGACACTGATCTCGTCACCTGCCGGGTGCCGATTGGTCCATGAATGTATGAGTGCAGCACTGAATGCCCTGATTGTCCAGCACTGGTTGCAGACAATGAACAGGACCTGCTGCATTTAGTAGATGCGGTTGTTGCACACAGTGAACAACTAGGGTTAGAATTAAATTGTAAAAAGACATAAATTATGGTCGTCAATGGGAAGAAGAAGATACCACAATGTGATATACGAGTAAATGGGCATATTCTTAAACAAGTGAATCGATACAGTTATCTCCGAACAGTCATAACATCTGATGGGAGATGGCTTGAAGAGATTAGAACAAGAATTGACAGTGCGAAGGTAGCCCTTTCCAAGATAAAAAACTTACTGACCAATAAAAAGATATCAATTGAAATGAGAAAAAAGAGTGTTGAGGTGCTACATAAAACCTGTGCTTTTGTATGGATGTGAAACGTGGACAATGAGCAGTCAAGCTGAAAAACATCTGATAGCTGTAGAAATGTGGTTTCTGAGGAAAATGCAAAGAATACCATGGACAGACAGAAAAAGCAATGAACAAGTCCTTCAAGAAACAAATGAAGATTGTAAACTGATTAGAGACATTAGACGTAGACAGTCAAAGAGTTTTGGGCATGTTATGAGAAGAAATGAATTGGAGAACTTGGCGACAACTGGCAAGATCGAAGGGAAGAGACCAAGGGGAAGACCTAGAAGCAAATACCTGGATGGCCTGGCCTCGTGGCATGGTCGAGACAGGAACACGGAGCTGATCCACGACTCTGGTGATCGAGTGAGATGACAAAACATGACCGCCCGCACTTATCGGCATGGCACATGATGGATGGATGGATCATTCACGGGTAGATAGAGCCAGGTCTGTAAAGTTTGTCTAGAGGTGGTAGCTCTTACACAAATGCAGCCTAATCCATCCATCCACACACATACACACACACACCCGCCCCCCCTGCTGAGTCATAGAGGTGCACACCAAGTCGTCGGTGTTTACGCTTGCCTGCTGGCCCGATGGCTATGCGTACGAATCACCGTCGAGGCATTTGTTTTAAAAAGTGACATGGGTTCCCAGGTCGACGCAGCCTTAAATGGGTTTCAGGAACTGTCTTGGAAAATGAAAGGTCCAGGTCTTCTCCTTCGTTCGCTTGAAATGAATCTATATCTGTAATGTCGACTCTTGTTAGAACTTCACTGTCTTATTTTAGTTCACTCAGTGGTCAATCGAGTTGTCTCTCTAGGCTAGAAGGTTTGCCTGGATATGTTGTATTTTGGGCTGTCTTGGAGTGTGTGATCTGCTGTCTACGACGCCAATCCACATTTACACTTGGCTGATTCGCTAGTCTTGAAGTTTGTATACATGTGGTTGCGTAGAGGAGCGGCTGGCCGAGTGGCTAGAACGCTGGACTCTCCTTCGGGAGACCAGGGTTCGATCCCTAGGTAAGGTGTGGCATTTTATTTCTGTCGGGGGCATAAAGAAAATCCTAACCTGTACAGTTCGCGGCGAATGCACTAGCCAGGCGGCCTTAATTCCTCAGGCTCAAAGACCCCCTCTGCCATACACCGGAAGGTACTATATTGGCAGTAAATGACAGACAATTTGACAGTGACAGTGGTTGCGTAATCTATTGCGTCCTGTTCTGGAGCGCAGAATAATGATGCGTACCGCTCTGCCCATAAAGCGGTAATCGCCTTGAGCAGGTTTTGGTGGCTTCCTGATTGGTTTGATCAATCTTTACTTTGGGTGGTAAATACCAGGCTCACCAGGTTGTTCTTCTATGGCTTCTTTCTTTGCTAGTCGGTCAGCTCTCTCGTTTCCAATTGCCCACATCGAATGATGAAGGTTAGTAACTAGTAGATGTACATACCACATTCCAGACATGCCTCAACGTGTGTAAATGCGTTCTATACTTTTCCTTTATTCTTCTTTTGTCTTTATCCCCCATTGAGGAAGGAAGGTGTGGGGGTGGGGGGGGGGGAAAGGCGCATATGTCCTCAACCAACTTCTATCTTTTGCCATTTGCTTAGGCTCTTTCCATGTCCTTCCCATATAATTCATCTCTATCTTTAATTCTCTTCTCCATGTTGTTAGGTATCCCAATATTTCTTTGGCAGTGTGTGTTCTATATGTATTAGTGTTACCTTTCCTCTGGGGTAAACAAGGCAAGCCGAAAGAGAGATCATGATGCATGGGCAACACAGTCTCAACAGTTCAGCCCCGACTTTGTAGTATACAGAGGTATAACTCCATCTCTTTTCCCCGCCATGGGTTGTAGTTATACCTTTTTTTTCAAGCACAATGTAACAAACTATCGTCTGTCAAGACGGCCAGAAGACAGTTGCAGTTGTGTGCCCCAGACAAAATAGTGTCTAATTATAATATCCAGAGTTTTTTTTCTTCTTATAATTATGTGTGGCGCTGTCTTCTCGAACGAGGAAAGTGTAAAAGAAGATCAATAGTTGTTTTGATAATAACTTAATTACACCCGTTGATTAAAAATCCAATAATATCTCACTTCCCGCGCAGCATCTCCACAAACAGCTGTGCCCCTACTCGTCGTGTTAGCTTCAGCTCCTAAAAGATGTTGACATTTCCAATCAATCATGTCGCGAGTAATCAGTGTGTACACAGAGCCCTTTCCTCGTAAACTAACGCGGTTTGATCTGTATGGACTAGAAGGTGAATATCTACGCACTACAATGGGTTCTATGCACCACGCATAGCAGACGTTGTTCGCAAAAGAAAAAAGAAGAAGAAGAAAAAGAAGATTTTGTTATAGTAGTAGTAGTAGTAGTAGTAGTAGCAGCAGCAGCAGCAGCAGCAGCAACAGTAGTAGTAGTAGTAGTAGTAGTAGTAGTAGTAGTAGCAGTAGTAGTAGTGGTAGCAGTAGTAGTAGTACTGGTAGTAGTAGTAGTAGTAGTAGTAGTAGTAGTAGTAGTAGTAGTAGTAGTGGTAGTAGTAGTAGTAGTAGTAGTAGTGGTAGTAGTAGTAGTAGTAGCAGTAGTAGTAGTAGTAGTAGTAGTAGTAGTAGTAGTAGTAGTAGTGGTAGTAGTAGTAGCAGTAGTAGTAGTGGTAGCAGTAGTAGTAGTACTGGTAGTAGTAGTAGTAGTAGTAGTAGTAGTAGTAGTAGTAGTAGTAGTAGTAGTAGTAGTAGTGGTGGTAGTAGTAGTAGTAGTAGTAGTAGTAGTGGTAGTAGTAGTAGTAGTAGTAGTAGTGGTAGTAGTAGTAGCAGTAGTAGTAGTGTTAGCAGTAGTAGTAGTACTGGTAGTAGTAGTAGTAGTAGTAGTAGTAGTAGTAGTAGTGGTAGTAGTAGTAGTAGTAGTAGTAGTAGTAGTAGTAGTAGTAGTAGTAGTAGTAGTAGTAGTAGTAGTAGTAGTAGTGGTAGCAGTAGTAGTAGTAGTGGTAGCAGTAGTAGTACTAGTGGTAGCAGTAGTGGTAGTAGTAGTAGTAGAAGAAGAAGGAGAACAACAACAACAACAGCTGTAGTGAACTGTAATCTTGGCTTAGTCTAATTGGGGCAATATATCAGTAACCAAAGAACCAGCGTAACTATACGATATTCTAGAAAATAAAACAAGTGTAACTGTGAGAAAAAGTCAGAGATAATAAACACAGACACTTGCTCGCAGAAGTTACATGTACCTAATTGTTTGTTTTTATTCTATTAAGATATCGTGCTGCAGCCGTTATTTCGTTTATCAATACAATGTTCTGATGTGTTTGTTTTCGACACGCTAACACATTTAAATGGCAAACAAACAAAACGCCAAAACAAACACGAGGACAGATTCACTTATATTGTACAGTCTTGGTCCAAATAAATCTTGCATATCTAATGAAAACGTTCTTGGGATTCTGGAAAACCGCATTATTTTGCATGTGGTGGTCTCTTTCGCCGTACGCCCCAATGTCCAGCACGGTTGATTTAACCGGTTCGATTTGTTTTCTTATTTTCTTCATCCCCTCAAACAGTTAGCATTTCCACTTCTCTTTATGTGTACATTTCCCTTTACTTGCAATGTGCCCGTCCCACTTGTGCTTCCCTGTATATTTACTGATCTTTCTGAGGAGCACTTATATCGCATTCGCCTTTCTAGTTATGTCTCTTCCTGTCAGCTGACTCCATGACAATATTCTGTTATGATAATTTGGCTGTGTGTCCAACGTGTGCCGCGTGGTTACACACCCGCTTCACAGGCCAGTGATCCGGGGCTTGTTTCCGGATCCGGTCAGGGATATGCACTACTCAAGAGCTCAAACGAGGGCGAAACTCGAGTATAGTGCTTCCATATTGACGTGGGTAGGCCTTAGGTTCATACCAGAATACGATCAGCCTTGCCAGTAGTGGGTTGTGCTCAATATTTAAAATTCAAATCCCGAAATAACCAAATTAATCAATATGATACACCACTGGAATGTTGTGCCCCAGAAAGGAGACGTCTCCAGTGTCCAAACTTGTTAGTTAGTTAGTCTTTCCTCTTGAGCCTAAGGCGGCGCATAGGGCAGAAGTCATGTCTCTCCATGCCTGGCGGTTCGCTGCTACCTGTTGTAGATCTTGGATGTTCACTTGGCCGTTGAATGAGCCTTCTCTAATGATGGTTCTACGCAGGGTCTCTCTTGGTCTTCCCCGTTTTCTTTTCCCTACCGGTGAATTAAAAGCTAAATGAATTAACCGGTAATGAGGCGAAGGGTTGCGAACTGCGCGTATACCACGTTCTTAACATAACTGTGGGCGATTACGAATCGCGGGTTTTCGTACAATGATATGAATGTCGGTCGTTCATTAACCAATGGCGCACTACTGAATGTAAACTTGCCAAGAAATCACAAACAGTCCCCAAAATGCAGATGTTGACTGCAACGTCCCGTAGAATATATGCAGCTAATCTTTTAAAAACGCACTTGTATTTGCGTCTTGGGTATGTGTGTATCCGCGCGTGTAAGTGTGAGTGCGTGCGCACGTGCTAACGCAAGCTTCCCAGCCGCATATCCACCATGTCGCTTGTGATTACGCTCATGTACTGCTGACAGTAACGGTCGTTCAGAAAGAAATGGCAAACTACTGAATGTAATCTTGCCCAGGAACCACTATTATCATTACTCCAGCAACTATCATTACCCCAGAAACTATCATTACCCCAGCAACTATCATTACTTCAACAACTATCATTACTCCAGCAACTATCATTACCCCAGCAACTATCATTACCCCAGAAACTATCATTACTCCAGTAACTATTATTACCACAACAACTATCATTACTCCAGCAACTATCATTACCCCAGAACCTATCATTACCCCAGAAACTATCATTACCCCAGAAACTATCATTACTCCAGTAACTATTATTACCACAACAACTATCATTACTCCAGCAACTATCATTACCCCAGAAACTATCATTACTCCAGTAACTATTATTACCACAACAACTATCATTACCCCAGCAACTATCATTACCCCAGAAACTATCATTACTCCAGTAACTATTATTACCACAACAACTATCATTACTCCAGCAACTATCATTACCCCAGAACCTATCATTACCCCAGAAACTATCATTACTCCAGTAACTATTATTACCACAACAACTATCATTACTCCAGCAACTATCATTACCCCAGAACCTATCATTACCCCAGAAACTATCATTACCCCAGAAACTATCATTACTCCAGTAACTATTATTACCACAACAACTATCATTACCCCAGCAACTATCATTACCCCAGAAACTATCATTACTCCAGTAACTATTATTACCACAACAACTATCATTACTCCAGCAACTATCATTACCCCAGAACCTATCATTACCCCAGAAACTATCATTACCCCAGAAACTATCATTACTCCAGCAACTATCATTACCACAACAACTATCATTACTCCAGCAACAATCATTATCTCAGCAAGTATCATTACTCCAGCAAATATCATTACCCCAACAACTATCTTTAGCCCAGCAACTATCTTTACCTCAGTAACTATCATTACCTCAGTAACTATCATTACCTCGGCAACTATCATTACTTCTGTAACTATCATTACCTCAGTAATTATCTTTACCTCAGTAACTATCATTACCTCAGTAACTATCATTACCTCGGCAACTATCATTACTTCTGTAACTATCATTACCTCAGTAATTATCTTTACCTCAGTAACTATCATTACCTCAGTAACAATCATTACCTCTGCAACTATCATTACGTCTGTAACTATCATTACCTCAGTAATTATCTTTACCTCAGTAACTATCTTTACCTCAGTAACTACCATTATCTCAGTAACTATCATTACCTCGGCAACTATCATTACTTCTGTAACTATCATTACCTCGGCAACTATCATTACTTCTGTAACTATCATTACCTCAATAACTATCATTACCTCGGCAACTATCATTACTTCTGTAACTATCATTACCTCGGCAACTATCGTTACCTCAGTAACTATCTTTACCTCAGTAACTATCTTTACCTCAGTAGCTATCATTACCTCAGTAACTATCATTACTTCGGCAACTATCATTTCTTCTGTAACTATCACTACCTTAGCACTTATCTTTACCAAGGCAATTATCATTACCAAAGCAACTATTATTACCCTAGCAACAATCTTTATCCCAGTAACTATCTTTACCCCAGCAATTGTCTTTACCCCAGCAACTTTCATTACCTCAGCAACTATCATTAACCTAGCAACTATCTATACCCCAGCAACTGTCGATACCTCAGTAAATATCTTTACCCCTGCAACTAGCTTTACTGTAGCAACAACTATTTTTGAACCAGCAACTATCATTATCCCCAGCAACTATGATTATCCTAGCAACTATCATTATCTCGGCAACTATCCTTTTCCAAGCACGTTTCATTGCCTCTGCAACTATCATTACCCCAGTAAATGTCATTAGCCCAGCAACTATCCTTACCAAAGCAACTATCACTACTGCAGCAAGTATCATTATCGTAGCGACTATGACTACCCTACGTTACCCCAACAATTATCTTTACCCCAGCAACTATGATTACCTCAGCAACTATAATTACACTAGAAACTATCATTACTCCAGCAACTATCCTTACCCCAGCAACTATCATTACCCCTGAAACTATTTTTACCCCGGCAACTATCATTACCCCAGTAACTAACATTACACCTAGGAACTATCATTACCCAGAAACTATCATTACACTAGCACATATTATTCCTATCACCACATCAACATTATCTTAAACTCAGCAACTATCTTTATCCCGGCAACTATCATTACCCCAGCAACTATAATTATTCCAGCAACTATCATTACCCCATCAGCTATCATTACCCCATCAGCTATCATTACCCCAGTAACTATCATTAACCCTGCAACAATCTTCAGCAAAGCAACTATTTTTACCTCAGTAACTATCTTTACCTAAGCAACTATCATTACCTCAGTAACTATCATTACCTCGGTAACTATCATTGCTTGTGTAACTATAACTATCTTAGCAAATATCTTTACCCCCGCAACTATGATTACCTCAGCAACTATAATTACACTAGAAACTATCATTACTCCAGCAACTATCCTTACCCCAGCAACTATCATTACCCCTGAAACTATTTTTACCCCGGCAACTATCATTACCCCAGTAACTAACATTACACCTAGGAACTATCATTACCCAGAAACTATCATTACACTAGCACATATTATTCCTATCACCACATCAACATTATCTTAAACTCAGCAACTATCTTTATCCCGGCAACTATCATTACCCCAGCAACTATAATTATTCCAGCAACTATCATTACCCCATCAGCTATCATTACCCCATTAGCTATCATTACCCCAGTAACTATCATTAACCCTGCAACAATCTTCAGCAAAGCAACTATTTTTACCTCTTTAACTATCTTTACCTAAGCAACTATCATTACCTCAGTAACTATCATTACCTCGGTAACTATCATTGCTTGTGTAACTATAACTATCTTAGCAAATATCTTTACCCCCGCAACTTTCATTATCAAAGCAACTATTATTACCAAAACAACTATCCTTACCCCAGCAATTATCTTTACCCCTGCAACTATCTTTACCCCAGCAACTATTTTTACCCCAGCAATTATCATTACCCCAGCAAGTATCATTATCGTAGCGACTATCACTACCCTAGCAACTATCTTTACCCCTGCAACTATCTTTTCTCAAGCAACTATCTTTACCCCAGCGATTATCATTACCCCAGCAACTATCATTATCGTAGCGACTATCATTACCCCAGCAACAATTTTTACTCCAGCAATTATCTTTACCACAGCAACTTTCATGACCTCAGCAACTATCGTTAACCTAGCAACTATCTATACCCCAGCAATTATCATTACTTTAGTAACTGTCTTTACCCCTGCAACTATCTTTAGTGTAGCAACTATGTTTACTCCAGCAACTATCATTACCCCCAGCAGCTGTCATTATCCTAGAAACTATCATTATCTCCGCAACTATCCTTTTCGCCAGCAACTATCATTATCTCCGCAACTATCGTTTTCCCCAGCAACTATCATTATCGCAGAAACTATCATTACCCCAGTAACTAACAATACACCCAGGAAATATAATTATCCTAGAAACTATCATTATCTATGCAACTATCCTTTACTCCAGCAACTATCATAGCCCCAGCAACTATCATTATTCCAGTAACTAACATTACACCCAGGAACTATCATTATCCCAACAACTATAATTACTTCATCAACTATCATTACCCAGAAACTATCATTACTCTAGCACATATCATTACTCTATCAATCATTATTACCCAGCAACTATCATTCCACCAGAAACTATCCTTACCCCAGCAACTAACTTTACTCCAGCAGCTATCCTTACCCCAGCAACTATCATTACCCCAACAACTACCATTACCCCAGAAATTATCTTTACCCCAACAACTATCATTGCCTAGCAACTATCATTACTCCTGCATCTATCATTACTCCAGTAACTATCAATACCTCAGCAACTATCATTACCTCAATAACCATCAACACATCAGCATTATCTGAAACTCAGCAACTATCTTTACCCCGGCAACTATCATTACCCCAGCAACTATCATTATTCCAGCACCTACCATTGCCCCATCAGCTATCATTACATCAGTAACTATCATTAACCCTGCAACAATCTTTAGCACAGCAACTATTTTTACCTCTGTAACTATATTTACCGCAGTAATTATCTTTACCTCAGCAACTACCATTACCTCAGTAACTATCATTACCTCAGTAATTATCATCACCTCGGTAACTATCATTGCTTCTGTAACTATCACTATCTTAGCAAATACCTTTACACCCGCAACTTACATTATCGAAGCAACTATTATTACCAAAGCAACTATCTTTACCCCAGCAATTATCTTTACCCCTGCAAATAACTTTACCCCAGCAACTATCTTTACTCCAGCAACTATCTTTACCCCAGCGATTATCATTACCCCAGCAACTATTATTATCGTAGCGACAATAATTAACATAGCAACTATTTTTACCCCTGCACCTATCTTTACTCCAGTAACTATCTTTACCCCAGCGAGAATCATTACCCCAGCAACTATTATTATCGTAGCGACTATCATTACCCCGCAACAATCTTTCCATCCATCCATCATGTGCCATGCCGGTAAGCGTGGGCGGTCATGTTCTGCCATCTCACTCGATCAACAGAGTCGTGGATCAGTTCCGTGTTTCTGTCTCGACCATGCCACAAGGCCAAGCCATCCAGATACTTGTTTCTAGGTCTTCCCCTTGGTCTGTTCCCCTCGATCTTACCAGTTGTCACCAAGTTCTCCAAATCATTTCTTCTCATAACATGCCCAAAAAATTGTGACTGTCTACGTCTAATGTCTCTGATCAGTTTACGATCTTCATTTGTTTCTTGAAGGACTTGTTCATTGGTCTTTCTGGCTGTCCATGGTATTCTTTGCATTTTCCTCAGAAACCACATTTCTACAGCCATCAGATGTTTTTCAGCCTGGCTGCTCATTGTCCAAGCTTCACATCCATATAAAAGTACAGGTTCTATGTAGCATCTCAACACTCTTTTTCTCGTTTCAATTGACATCTTTTTATTGGTCAGTATGTTTTTCATCTTGCTAAAGGCTACTTTTGCCATGGCGATTCTTGTTCTAATCTCTTCAAGGCATCTCCCATCAGATGTTATTACTGTTCCGAGATAATTGTACCTGCTCACTTGTTGAAGAATATTCCCATTTACTTGTATATTACATTGTGGTATTTCGTCCTTCCTAGTGACGACCATAATCTGTGTCTTTTTACAATTTAATTCTAACCCTAGTTGTTCACTGTGTGTAACAATCGCATCTACTAAATGTTGCAGGTCCTGTTCATTGTCTGCAATCAAGACTGTATCATCTGCATATCTAATGTTATTGATGCATCGTCCCCCAATGTTGATTCCTTCCATATCTTCAATATTTCTGAAAATACTTTCACTGTACAGGGAAAACAGATCTGGAGACATTACACATCCCTGTCTCACACCCCTTTTAATAGGCTGATATTGGCTTACTTCATTATCAACTCTTATGGCAGCTTGTTGTTTCCAATATATGTTTTTTACAAGTCTAAGATCTTTTCCATCAATTTGTAGATCTTCAAGCATCCTTATCATGTTGACATGTCTCACTTTATCAAAAGCCTTTGTGTAGTCAATAAAGCAAAGGTGTAGATCTTTGTTTACTTCTATAGAACGTTCGATTATGTTTCTCAGTATATACACAGCATTTACTGTACCCTTGCCTTCCACAAACCCACATTGTTCTTCTCCTATTTCAGGTTGTATTTTCCTCCTAACTCTTTGCATGATAATTCTTAGCAAAATCTTCGTGATGTGACTCATTATACTAATTGTTCGATGTTGATCACATTCCAAGGCTCCTGATTTCTTTGGGATTGCAATAAATACAGAATTACATAACTCATGAGGTATATTTCCAGTATCATATATTGTATTAAGCAGACTGGTAACTTTATCTATTCCATATTCTTCTAAAGCATTAATCATTTCTGTTGTGACGCTGTCTGGACCGGGGGTTTTGCCAGATTTCATATGATTAAGAGCATTCTGAACCTCCATCTTCAAAATTGCTGGCCCTTCATTGTTATTTTGAACAATATATTGTTCGTCTCTGCTATCGTCATAAAGGTTTTTCACGTAATCTGACCATACATGTAAAATCTGATCTTTTTCTATTATGACTCTTCCATCTTTTGTCTTTAGGCAGCCTGCTGATGTACGTGTTCTTTGATTAGTAATCTCCTGAATTCTTTTGTGCATTAGTTTCGCATTTTTACTGTTGTGTTGTTTTTCAATTTCTCTGCAATTTTTCTCAAGCCATGTTTCTTTAGCCTCCTTACATAAGGTTCTGACTTTTCTGTGAATTTCTTCATATTTGGCAGGATTATTTTTGTTCTGTCTTCTTGTTTCCATTAGTTGTAAAATTTCTTCAGTCATCCATGTCTTACGGCCAACTTTCTTTACTTTTGGAATCGTTTTTTCTGCTGCACAACTGATTGAATTCTTCAGCATTTCCCATTGATCATCTACATCTTGAAATAGGATCTCTAGATCAGACAATAAATCAAATTTGTTCTTTACTTCTATGTTAAAATTATCTTGTATTTCTTTGTCAGTTTTCAATTTGCACAAGTCATATTTAGGGTTTCCTGCTGTATACTTGACTTTCTTTAACTTTACCCTCAATGTGCCAGTAATTAATCTGTGATCACTGTAACAGTCTGCATTTGGAACTGTTTTTACAACTGTTAATGCATTTCGAAACCTTTTGCTTATCAGGATGTAATCTATCTGGTTTTTAATCCTGCTGTCTGGACTCCTCCATGTCCATAATCTTCTAGGATGTTGTTTAAACCAGGTGTTTCCTACAACCAATTCTTGTTCTTTTGCCCATTCTACAAGTCTGTAACCTCTTTCATTTCTCTCTCCCAAACCATGGTTGCCTACACTGTATCCATCGCTTTGCTTTCCTATTTTTGCGTTGAAATCACCGATTATGATATTTATTTCTGATTTTTTACAGTTCTTTAAAGCAGACTCCATGTCATTATAAAATTCCTCTATACTTTCTTCACTGCTTTCACTTGTTGGGGCATATACTTGAATTACATTTATTTTAAAAGGTCTTCCGTTTAATTTTACTAATAGAACTCTGTCTGACACAGCCCAATATCCTTTGACAGAATTTGATGTTTGCTTATCTAATATAATGGCTACACCTCTACAACAATCTTTACTCCAGCAATTATCTTTAACACAGCAACTTTCATTACCACAGCAACTATCATTAACCTAGCAACTACCTATACCCCAGTAACTATCGCTACTTTAATAACTGTCTTTACCCCTGCAACTATCTTTACTGTAGCAACTATGTTTACTCCAGCAACTATCACTACCCCCAGAAACTATCATTATCCTAGAAACTGTCATTATCTCTGCAACTATTATTTCCCCAGCAACTATCATTACTCCAGCAACTATCATTACTCCAGCATCTATCATTACCCCAGCAACTATCATTACTCAAGCAACTATCATTACCCCAGCAACTATCATTACTCCAGCACCTATCATTACCCCATCAACTATCATTACTCTAGCAACTATCATTACCCCAGCAACTATCATTACTCCAGCAACTATCATTACCCCAGCAACTATCATTACTCCAGCACCTATCATAACCCCATCAACTATCATTACTCCAGCAACTCCCATTACCTCAGCAACTGTCATTACCCCAGCAACTCTCACAACCCCAGCAACTATCATTACCCCAGCAACTATCATTAACCCAGCAACTATCATTACTCCAGCAACTATCATTACTCCAGCAACTTCCATTAACCCAGCAACTGTCATTATCCCAGCAACTCTACCCCAGCAACCAGCACTACCAGAACAACTCCCATTACCCCAGCAGCTATAATTACTCCAGCAACTATCATTGCTCCAACAACTCCCATTACCCCAGCAACTCTCATTACCCCAGCAACTATCATTACCCCAGCAATTGTCATTACCCCAGCAACTCTCATTACCCCAGCAACTATCATTACTCCAGCAACTCCCATTACCCCAGCAACTCTCATTACCCCAGAAATTGTCATTACCCCAGCAACTATCATTACTCCAGCAACTCCCAATACCCCAGCAACTATCATTACTCCAGCAACTATCATTACCCCAGCAACTATCATTACCCCAGCAACTATCATTACCTCAGCAACTATCATTACCTCAGCAACTCCCATTACCCCAGCAACTATCATTACCCCAGCAACTCCCATTACCCCAGCAACTCTTATTACCCCAGCAACTATCATTACCCCAGCAACTCCCATTACCCTAACAACTATCATTACCCTAGCAACTATTATTACCCCAGCAATTATCATTACCCCACCAACTTGCATTACCCCAGCAAATATCATTACCCAAACAACTATCATTACCCTAGCAACTATCTTTACCCCAGCAACTATCATTACTCCAGCAACTATCATTACCCCAGCAACTATCATTACCCAGCAACTATCATTACCCTAGCAACTATCTTTACCCCAGCAACTATCATTACTCCAGCAACTATCATTACTCCAGCAACTATCATTACTCTAGCAACCATCATTACCCCAGCGACTATCATTACTCCAGTAACTATCATTACCCCAGCAATTATCATTACCCAAGCAACTATCATTACCCCAGCAACTATCATTACCCAAACAACTATCATTACCCTAGCAACTATCATTACCCCAGTAACTATCATTACCCCAGTAACTATCATTACCCAAACAAATATCATTACCCTAGCAACTATCTTTACCCCAGCAACTATCATTACTCCAGCAACCATCATTACCCCAGCAACTATCATTACTCCAGCAACTATCATTACCCCAGCAACTATCATTACTCCAGCAACTATCATTACCCTAGCAACTATCTTTACCCCAGCAACTATCATTACTCCAGCAACTATCATTACTCCAGCAACCATCATTACCCCAGCGACTATCATTACTCCAGCAACTATCATTACCCCAGCAACTATCATTGCTCCAGCAACTATCATTACTCCAGCAACTATCATTACTCCAGCAACCATCATTACCCCAGCGACTATCATTACTCCAGCAACTATCATTACCCCAGCAACTATCATTGCTCCAGCAACTATCATTACTCCAGCAACTATTATTACTCCAGCAACTATCATTACTCCAGCAACTATTATTACTCCGGCAACTATCATTACCCTAGCAACTATTATTACCCCAACAATTATCAATACCCCAACAACTACCTTTACCCCAGCAACTATCTTTTTTTTTTTTTTTTTTGTGAGGACGTTGAAAAGAAACCTTATGCATTAGAAAGATAAATAAACCAGAAAATTTAATTTCCGCTGGAACAACTGTCGGGAAATTAGCAAGGAGTAGGTAGAGAGATAAGTATCTAGAGGTGGCTTGTCCATTTGGCATAGCATAACTGATGCAAGAACACTGACCTGATCCTTGAGAAAATAGGCGTAGACAATCAAGATTGCCTGAATTCGTTATGAGAAGAAATATGCTGGAGAACTTGGGGACACCTGGCAAACAAAGAACAAGGCAAAGGCAGGGCGAACGAACGAACGAACGAACGAACGAACGAACTTTATTTTAAAAGGGTAACAAATTGGACACGCAGGCTCGTCTTACATTCGGCCCTTTCAATCACTCATCTTTCATTCATCAAATGTGCATGTTACATTTACATAGGGAAAAAAAAAACATTGTCAAATGGATTTTGTAAGCATAAACAATGCATATTACGCATGATGCATTCACATGGGAAACAAAAACATTGTCAAATAAAAGTTGTAAACATAAACAGTGCATATTGCAATGTTGTGAGACACATCCCCCATCCACCCTCACATCCCGCAGCCACCCACACATCCCGCAGCCAAACTCACATCCCCCACCCACCACACCTCCCCCACCCACCAACACATACCTCCACGCACTCACACAGACCCAGCAAACATACATGCCGCCACCCACCCACTGATCCCTCACCCACATACATCTCTCCACCCACACACACATCTCCCACCCATCCCATAACCGACACGCATACACCCACCCACATATTCTCCAATACCCACCCACACACCCGCAACCACCCAGTAAAACACACATCACAAAACCACACACACATACCCCCGCCAATCCACACATCCGATATCTAGATGGCTAGGCCACATGCCATAATGGTGACAAGAACAAAGAGCTAATTCACGTCAAAGGTGATCGTGTGAGATTGTGAAACATGGCCGGCCACGCTTATCAGCATAGCACATAATTATTGTAACATATGGAATCAATTACTACAAACACTAACAACCTACGTTAATTAAATTTATGCAAATGAACCACACACAAAGTAAATAAATGCAAATACTTCACATGTAAAGTAACACAATCCACGGCAACGCATTTTAAAAAGGGACATAAACAATTATTCAACCTGTGCAAATTCACAAAACTATCCCTTGTTTCGTTTTCTCGAATCCGGAAATATTCCAAGATTTCGTCATACGTCGTGTTAAGTTGGCATTCTGTAGTATTATTTTCACATTTATCTGTCCGTTGTTCTAATTTACTGACATTCGACTTCTCAATGACAGGCTGTTGTAGATTTCTTAACACTTTTGGGTGATCGTAAACATTGCTACCATTGTCAACAATCTTTTCAATTCGAAAATGTTTAAGCGATTTCACTTTCGGCCTTGGCCTAAGATGAGAAGGTTCTGGTGTACCAAAACCATGGTGGTCAATTTTGATGACTTTAATTTCAGATTTGGCGCCAATTTTCTTGGAAATATAATGATATGATATATTGTTCCATATGATGTCAATAGTAATGAGAAATAAAGTTAAAACGCACAGCGTCCTGCATCTGGTCCGGGTGGGGCAAATTTTTTTGCCAAAGATCATGTCACAAAAATATCAAATTCGACATCAAAACGATCAAAAATTGGTTATGGCGTTGCAGTTGCGTTATGCATTCACGTAGAATTAATCTGAAATAGTGTTATTTCATTTTATTTGCTCGCGAGATCTGTCAAAAGACTCCGATGTAAACCGTTATCTAACTTTTTAAAACAGTTTATTCTGATTTTTAAAGAGAGAGAAAAGAAAAAATTACAACACCGGAAATGAGATTCACGGGAAGATTACTCAATATATCAAGATGTGAGAAAATTGTAAATGAAGAAACCAGGACTAAAGTGGGGGAATTAGCATTAGAAAAGAGCACGTAAAAAGTTCGACCACATATCTAGGCTACCAACTAAAGTACCATAACAAGCAATATTATACAGACCAAATGGAACCAGCAGAAGAGGCTGACCGTTTAAACGATGGACAGAGGGAATTATAGAGTCCATGGGAATCTTGATACATAAAGCCCATGGACGGGCACTCTCCCGCTGGTATGCTTCACCTCGACACTGCAATGTACAAGAGGGAATTGATGAGATGAGGTGATGAGAAAACAATGATTAATTATAAACGTTTCCTAACAGCCCAAAAATTATCAGAGAAATCGCAAGCCACCAGCGAACAAGTTAAAGTAAACTTGATTAGAACATGCACTTCCATTGGAAACATATCGTGCAAGTCATAGACCATCTTGCCATCAATTAAGAAGAAAACTGGGGTTTGTTAGCTGAAAGGTTACATAAAGTAGAATGTAGTGGACCAAAAAGATGAAACATTTTGAAATTTTACAAGATCTTAACCAAAAAACGGCATCCTGAAATTATGCACCAACTGTAGAACTGTTGCCCTGATCAGTCATGCAAGCAAAATTCTACTAAAAATCAAAATGGGAAGACTTAGTAAGAAAATAGAATAAGAGATTAACGTGGTTAAAGCTGGATTTAGACAAGGAAGAGGATTAAGAGATCACATACTCCACATGCGTTTAATAATAGAGAAGTGCAGATAATTTAATGTAAACCTATTCTCATGTTTTGTGGATTATTTAAAGGCATTTGACTATGTACAACATCAGAAGCTTTGGGACATCATGAGGAATGTGGGCTTTCCATCCCATGTAGTGCAACTCATAAAAATGCTCTATCTAGACCAAAAAGCAGCGGTAAGAATAGATGGCGAGACATCAGATTGGTTTGACATCAAGCTAGGAGTCCGTCAGGGCTGTGTGCTGTCACCCTATTTGTTTTTAACCTGTATGCCGAAAATATAATGAGAAATGTTAGAGATGATATAACCAGGGAGCAATATGATGCCCTAAATATCTGAGGTATGAAATACCAGAGATTCGATATGTTTATGATACAGTATTACTATCCCCACAATTGATATATTTTGGTCACTTGAAACGTCATGAAAGTTTGGACAGAACAATAATGGAGGGGTATATACCTGGGAAGAGAGGAAGAGGAAGGCCAAAGAGAAGATGGGTGCAGGATGTGGCGGATGATCTCCAGATGGGTGTATCGGACATGGGACATCTTCTTGTGATCGAGAAGTTGTCCGGAAGGTTGTTATGGGAGCGAGGTTCTGCAAGGGACATGCTACTGAATGAATGAATGAATGAATGAATGAATGAATGAATGAATGAATGACAAGATCTTAACATGGAAGAATCTGACTCAAAAATAGTATCGTGTCTGGGAAAGTAAAATACTTTGACCAAATTAATGTCATGGCGGAATCAATAATGGAAGGCGTGCTACCATATAAAGAGGCAGGGATCGACCAGCAGGAAGATCGACACAACACACTGCAGACACCTTGGATATGAGGCTGTACTAGGAGGGAGAAATTGCCAGAAGCTGGGGAGATTTTTTGTGAGAACGAAGTTCTGCAAAAGACCTGATATATCAGTATCAATATATGTAGCTGATCTTCGGAAGTGGTGCATGGACGTGGTTTATAGAAGAATGATGAGAAGACTTTGGGCGGATGTAAAGAGCAGTGAAGATATCTGGGCAAAAGTTAACTCTAAAAGAGAACTGGTTACTCGCATCAAGAGAAGATAGTCTACACTGGACATGGTGACGAGGACAGGTGGAGTACGTCACAACAGAAAGGTTCAAGGAGAAGAGAGGCAAGAGGAGAACGAAAGAGAAGATGCTGGACATTTTGAGATTATGGCATGGAGGAAAGTCGGTATAAGAAATGATTGACAGCACAAGAGACAGAAGGTAGTGGGCAGACATGATCACCAAAGTCACACGGTATAGACTATAAGAAGAAGAGCTATTACAGAGGAAAATAACTAGTACAAACATATTTGTAGATGTTCACAGCAACACGTGTTTCCTATTATGAGAAATATATGTATAACACTAGCGAGCACATTTCACATTTGAATGTAAAAAGATAATTTATTTGTACACTTAGTTCCATATACTTGGTAAATCCACCACATAACAGAAAACATTAACTTATTTAGGAACTTAGAATGCTCTAATGAACTATCCACCTAAACGCGCAAGTCTTTTATAGTCTTAAACCTACGTGTAATCTTTAACCCTATGCTTATGTGCTAGAAAACACAATCAACCTGTTCAGGGTACATAATTACAATCTCTAAGGGAAATAATTGACCCTTGCGCACACTAACATCAATATTTTTGTCAATAGACCTTTTATTCTAAATATGTACACAGCTTTGCATATTTTAACAACACGTAGCCTCTAGAGCGGTGGTTCTCAGCCTTATTTTGGCCCATGCACCCTTTCACATATGTTCAGAATGTCATCTTCCCCCCTTTTGTATTTCCTCCCTATAAATTCCCCCCTGCCCCTACACCAGTGGTTCCCAAGCTGTTCAAACAGAGGGCCATATCTACTATTTTCAGTAGCTAAGCGGGCCACAAAGTTATAAAATTATAAAAGTCTTGCAATATCATTCTTACCATTCTTAGCTTTCGTCAACAAAATTCTAAAACTTTAAAGGCAGTGAATGTCAGTACTACACTGCGGTCATATTTTGGTTTAAAATCAAAAGTTCATTTAACAATAAATTTGTTATGAGTTTCGAAAATCGCTGTTAATGTAATTAATTTACAATTGTAACTGTTGTTCATAAGCAGTTACTTCAGTTCTGATGCCAGTTTATTAATTTCTAGGCACAAATCTGTCGTGCCCAAAGCCTTAAGCGCAGCTAATACGATGAGTCTTGTTTTTTATAACGGTCATTGCGGAAATTGACTGCTCGCAACTGTAAGTGGAACCAAAACGACAAATGTATCTCTGGGCGAATGAACGCAAGTCTTCAAATTGTTCGACACTCAGTGGTCGCCAGAATGAAATCATATGATTAGCTGAAGGTGAAGCAGGCAGCTTTAGAAATTTACATCTCAGTGCAGAATTGCATGTCAAATCAATTACTTCGTGCTGAAGATTTTGCTGTAATTGACGGAGCTTGGCATCAGGAAATACGAAAGGATTTATGAAGAGGGCCAAATTATCCTCCTCTGTTGTGAACTCTTGAAATCTCGACTGAAAGAGTTCCAGAAGACTTTCAACTTATACATTGTACTCTAACAAGTCATATTTCTTTTCCACCACAAGCGTCTACAGAGTTGGAAACGCCCATAAAGTCTCTTCAGTCAGCTGTCCGATAAACAGGCGTAGTCTCATTTTAAATGAAGAAATGTCATTGCACAAATTTGTGAATAGTTTGTTTTTTCACTGGATCCTCGCATTTAAAGAGTTTAAAAGAGACGTGATGTCCACCAAAAATGCCAGGTCATTAAGCCAGTCACCGTTCAGCAAATATTCCCGTTCTGTAGGCAATTAATGTATTTCAGACAAAAACAGATAGACACTATTTTTCAGTGCCCAGAAACGTGACAGAACTCTCCCTTTAGATAGCCATCTGACATCACAGTGTAACAGTAGCTCACCGTATTCCTAGTTCAGGTTTGATAGAAACTGTCTGAACTTATGCCTGTTCAGCGGCTTACTTCGAATTTTGTTCACATATCTCAGAACAACATCGATGACATGTTTCAGATTTAATGTCTTTCCACACAGAGCTTCTTGGTGGGTGATACAATGATATTTTAATATAGTGCCGCCAAGAAACTGTTCCTATAATGCTAGACATCCAAACTTTTTACCCATCAAAGCCGGAGCACCATCGGTGTATACACTGTCCAATTTGGTCCATTCTATGTTGTTTTTCTCTACACACAACTTCAGAGTTTTAAACAGATCAGTCCCTTTGGTAGTTGCAGACATCGATTCAAGTCCTAGAAGTTCTTCAATTACTTCAAAATTATCGTTTATTACTCGATCAAAAACTGCGACCTGAGCTGTGTCAGAAATGTCAGTGGATTCATCCATTCAAATCAAATTTTGATCAAATTTTGTTTCACACTTTTTATTGCCAAGCATTCTAGAAGCAATTTTAAGGGAAGGCTTGATTATTTCTTTTACATCGGTAAACGGCTTTTTTTGCGAGCCAGCAGAAGAGCGACTTCGTACGATGCAACAACAGCACTCTTGATCTGTTTGTTAGCCTTGGTGAAAAATGACTGCTGCCTGGTCAGAGTACTTTACTTTTAGCTATGAAATCTTTTCTCAACTCCGAATTGATCGGATATTGAGCATTTATGTCTGAATGTGTGGTCGTGAAGTGTCGTTCTAGATTAAATTCTTTTGTAACAGAAACACACAAACCGCAAATTAAGCAAACTGGTTTACCACTATGGCTAAGCATAAACATAAATTTCTCCGTCCAATCGTCGTTGAATTCACGAGAAGCAACGTCTTCACATTTTCGATTTTTTACCTTTGTTTGATTTTAGATTTTCCACACTTATATTTATAGGCTTTAACGGTAAATTTTTATCTGACAAAAAAAAAAAAAAAAAAAAAGAAATCTAATTTCAGCACAATACCACCGACTCTGCTAAACAGTTGTAACAGAGGACAACATGGCACCCTGCACACTCTGATTGGTCGACACGGCTGGGAACTGGGAACTTCATAACGTTTCGTTGCGAACTGAACAGGTGCATTCGATAATATCTGAGCATAACAACCATGAGCCGAGTAAATTATCGCACGATGACAGGGCGCTCTGAGTGCATGTTTTAAATTATTAAAATATATTAAATAACGAGGCTTCGCGTGCCTCTTTCTGACAGATGGCGGGCCACAAGAGGCCCGCGGGCCGTGTTTGGGAACCTCTGCCCTACACAGTATACGTACAAATGGAAGCTAAATTTAATAACACATACTAGAACAAGTGCAGACGTCTACATAAAACGTAATTTGCGGGTCCCCTTACGTTATAAAATGAATTTCAGAAGGACGAGAAGTACAGAGCCGTAAAGTATGGAGGGAAAAACAATATCGAGTAATCGTTTCTTTTATTAACGAGATCTTGAAATAATCTTAATCCCCTCCCCCCACCCCCGAAACCATAAAAATCCCCCTGGGGAGGGGAATTCCCCACCGGTTGAGAACCACTGCTCTAGAGGTTATAACAGACGAGAAATTAAAAGCAAAATAGTTCAGTTTACTTTTTGTCATACAGACAGTTCATAACTGTAAAGTAAGCTAAACATAAAACCGGGGGAGAAAAATTAAAAACAGATAACAAATACACACGAATGTCGACATTAACGCCAATCACAGAATTTGCACACGTGGAAGGGGTGAAATATCACGCATGTGTGGTCAAACTGACACCGCTGGACTGAATGTGAAGCCATTAAAGACATTGCTAGGCTGTATCCTGATTTGACAGTCTTCATTGATTGCGATATATGATGAAAATAGGCGGGAGGTCGTTGAAAAGTTCATTATGGAACCCGCCTCTAGATGCTAGTGGGAGATGATGTCGTCGTGTGTTACAAGCCAAGTCAGTGCACTATTCTCAATGCCTATGTTCACTGTACAAATATTGACTATGTCAGAATCCGCGGTGTTAATATCCACAGAGTCAATATCCACTGTGTCAATATACAATATTTAAATATCCACTGTGTCAATATCCACATTGCCAATATCCACTGTGTCAATACACAATATTCAGATATTCATACTGGTAACATCCACTGTGTGAATATCAGTTATATAAATATATATAAATTTGTTTCACTATCCACCTTGTCAATATAAACTGTGTCAATATCCACAGTGTCAATAACTATAATGTCAATAGTAAATATTTAAATATCCACCGTGTCAATATCTACAGTGTCAATATCCACAGTATCAATATCCATCTTGTCAATATTAAATATTTAAATATCCAAAGTGGCAATATCCACGGTGTTAATAGCCATAGTGTGAAAATCCAGAGTGTCAATATCCACAGTGCCAATATCAACCGTGTCAATATCAACCTTGTCAATATCCACGCTGCCAATATCGACGATGTTAATATCCACGGTGTCAGTATACACGGTATCAATATCCACCGTGTCAATATCTACGGTATCAACATCCACTGTGTCAATGTCCACGGTGCCAATATCCACCGTATAAATATCCACGTTGTCAATATCCACCATATCAATATCTACGTGTCAATATCGGCTATGTCAATAACCACTCGTCGAAAATCACAGTGTCAGTATCCACTGTGTCAGTATCCACTTTGTGAATATTTACTGTGTTAGTATCCACTGTCTCAATATCCACTATCTCAGCATCCTCTGTGTGAATATTTACTGTGTTAGTATCCGCTGTCTCAATATCCACTATCTCAGCATCCTGTGTGTGAATATTCACTTTGTTAGTATCTGCTGTCTCAATATCCACTATCTCAGCATCCTGTGTGTGAATATTTACTGTGTTAGTATCCAATGTCTCAATATCCACTATCTCAGCATCCTCTGTGTGAATATTTACTGTGTTAGTATCCACTGTCTCAATATCAACTATCTCAGCATCCTCTGTGTGAATATTTACTGTGTTAGTATCCACTGTCTCAATATCCACTATCTCAGCATCCTCTGTGTGAATACTTACTGTGTTAGTATCCACTGTCTCAATATCCACTATCTCAGCATCCTCTGTGTGAATATTTACTGTGTTAGTATCCACTGTCTCAATATCCACTATCTCAGCATCCTCTGTGTGAATATTCACTGTGTTAGTATCCACTGTCTCAATATCCACTATCTCAGCATCCTCTGTGTGAATATTCACTGTGTTAGTATCCACTGTCTCAATATCCACTATCTCAGCATCCTTTGTGTGAATATTTACTGTGTTAGTATCCACTGTCTCAATATCCACTATCTCATCATCCTCTGAGTGAATATTTACTGTGTTAGTATCCACTGTCTCAATATTCATTATCTCAGCATCCTCTGTGTGAATATTCACTGTGTTAGTATCCACTGTCTCAATATCCACTATCTCAGCATCCTCTGTGTGAATATTCACTATGTTAGAATCCACTGTCTCAATATCCACTCTCAGCATCCTCTTTGTGAATATTCACTGTGTTAGTATCCACTGTCTCAATATCCACTATCTCAGCATCCTCTGTGTGAATATTCACTGTGTTAGTATCCGCTGTCTCAATATCCACTATCTCAGCATCCTCTGTGTGAATATTCACTGTGTTAATATCCACTGTCTCAATATCCACTATCTCAGCATCCTCTGTGTAAATGTTTACTGTGTTAGTATCCGCTGTCTCAATATCCACTATCTCAGAGCATCCTCTGTGTAAATATTCACTGTGTTAGTATCCGCTGTCTCAATATCCACTATCTCAGCATCCTCTATGTGAATATTTACTGTGTTAGTATCCACTGTCTCAATTTCCACTATCTCAGCATCCTCTGTGTGAATATTTACTGTGTTAGTATCCACTGTCTCAATATCCACTATCTCAGCATCCTCTGTGTGAATATTTACTGTGTTAGTATCCACTGTCTTAATATCCACTATCTCAGCATCCTCTGTGTGAATATTTACTGTGTTAGTATCCGCTGTCTCAATATCCGCTATCTCAGCATCCTCTGTGTGAATATTCACTGTGTTAGTATCCGCTGTCTCAATATCCACTATCTCAGCATCCTCTGTGTGAATATTCACTGTGTTAGTATCCGCTGTCTCAATATCCACTATCTCAGCATCCTCTGTGTGAATATTCACTGTGTTAGTATCCGCTGTCTCAATATCCACTATCTCAGCATCCTCTGTGTGAATATTCACTGTGTTAGTATCCACTGTCTCAATATCCACTATCTCAGCATCCTCTGAATATTCACTGTGTTAGTATCCACCTTTTCTGAATTATATATACTTGAATATACTTATATATATATATATATATATATATATATATATATATATATATATATATATATATATATATATATATATATATATATATAAGATATATATATATAAGATATATATATATATATATATATATATATATATATATATATATATATATATATATATATATATATATATATATATATTAATATTCACTGTGTTAGTATCCACTTATAGTCAGGTCTTAGTCAGATATGACTGAGCTACCATATAACATTAGACGGTACTACCTGCTTTCTGTTAGCGCCGAACGTTGGGCGGCGCTTACCAAACCCGACACCCCACATTGTGCCAACGGCTTCCGGCGGAAGAGCGCAATTGGGAGGGTACAAGCCTCACCCTGGTACGAGGAAATGCAACCTAAAGACAAAATGTAATGGCAGGGCAGACCACGCCCTAAGCCCTGGTTGGCAGCTGGTCTAGGATCGAAGCTCCGACAGGCGGACAGTTAGAGCATTGTTTTGCTGATCCGACAGCTTCTGCAGCTTGTCTTGTTCCAGATGTAGGGGTGTTACCTTCCCTCTGGAGTGAACTAGGCAGGCCGAGAGACGGATCATGCCGCATGGGCAACACAAGATCTCTGTATTTTAGCCCAGGTTTTGTGCTATGGAGAGGCAATAATTCCATCCATGGTCTTAACCGGTATCGGAATCAAAGCGAGAGGCAACTGTTACGGGTTATAAGTCCCTGTCAACTGGCGTAGACAAGGGGCGCCACGCGTTGCCTCTGACGGTGGGAGACACCCACAGGTGTCACTGATCAGCTACCACCCGCCTCAAGCTGGACAGCCCCCGGCCAATTGGGTGCTGATCCGCCACAGCCTGCCTCCTTCAATGGGTGCTTGGGGCTAGGACAAAATCTGAATCGCAGGCTGTAAAACCAATGCACCAGGCACTAATAAAAAGAAAAATTGAAACCTCAAGCTACGGCTTGCAGCCTGGAACGGGAGAACCATGTGTCCAAGATTTTCCACAGACTTGACCAATATTGACGATGTGAGAGAAACGTCTGAGTGATGCCGAACTCAATCGTCTTAACATTGATACTGCTGGCTTGCAATAGACTCGCCTCGCTGAGGAAGGGTCACTCAGGGAAAACAATCACACTTTTATTTTGGAAGGGTAGAGGGCAGTTAGAAAAAAGGCAACACGGTTTGGGCTTTGCAGTGAAGAATTCGATACTGGGAATGATTGAAATTCCAGCAGGGGGTAATGAAAGATTATTATCCCCGCGCTTGGCAACCTCTTGTGGTTTTGCCACCATTATTACTGCATATGCATCGACACTCGATTCCTCTGATGATGTGAAGGATTCGTTCTATGAGGAGTTAGACTCCGTGATCAAGGCAGTTCTAAAATCTGACTACATTTATAAGCTCGGTGATTTCAATGCTCGTGTGGGCAAAGACTCGAGTTCATGGCCAGAGTGCCTTAGAAAATACAACGTCGGTCGCTTGAATGAAAATGGGCAAAGGCTGCTGGAGCATTGCACCAGAAATGACCTATGTATTACAAACTACTTTTTTAAAACAAAAGAGCTGTTTAAGGTTACATGGAAACATCCAAGATCCGGCCATTGGCACCAGTTGGACTTCATCATCACACGGAGACAACATCTGAACCATATATCATTGGCTCGAAGTTACCACAGTGCTGACTGTGATACGAATCATTCTTTGGTTGTTGCAAGGGTTAGACTGAGACCAAAGAGAATCTACACAGCTAAACACAAATCTAGCCCCAAGATTAATATTATTAACACTCACGATCCTGAAAAGTGCTTTCAGTTTCAACAGCAACTTTAAGACGCTTTCACTGATACACCACAAAATTGTACAGTAAATGAAAAGTGAGGTCAACTTAAGGAAACTCTTTATTAAACTGCCATAGGGGTTTACGGCACTGTGGATCTAAGAGTCAGGACTGGTTTGTGGCAAACAGCCATACTCTGCAGTCCTTGATTGATAAGAAGAAGATAGCTCTCTTAAGAAACAAGGAAAGACCAACACGTAACACTCTGAGAGAGCTAAAGCAAGCTAGGAAGGATGTGCAAAAGGCTGCCAGGAAGTGTGCAAATGATTATTGGATCAAGTTATGTGAGTCCATTCAAATCGCAAGTGATAAGGGAAACATCAGAAGCTTGTATGAAGGAATAAAGAAAGCCTGTGGTTCAATGATCAAAAGAAGTGCACCACTGAAAACCTTGACTGGAGAAATCATAACTGATAAGAAACCGCAAATGGACAGATGGGTAGAGCACTATTTGGAGCTTTACTCAAGTGAAACCAAACTAGCGGATGATGTCCTAATCGCCATAGAGACTATACCAACTCTCGACCACCTGGATACACTTCCCACTATAACAGAAGTTAAGTGTGCTATAAATGAACTTGCATCTGGCAAGGTTCCAGGTAAGAATGAGATTCCAGTAGAGGTTATCAGGAGTGGGCAAGACACACTCATTCTACAGATCCACCAGCTAACAGCGCTATGGTGGCGAGAAGGAGAAGTCCCACAGGATTTTAAAGATTCAAGCATGATAACACTGTACAAGAACACGAGCGATCGGAGCGACTGCAACAACTATAGGGGTATCTCACTTCTGTGTATTGTTGGAAAAGTATTTGCCAGAATTGTTCTGCGCAGACTTACAGTCCTGGGAGATCAAGTCTACCCCGAATCACAGTGTGGCTTTCGACAGAACCGGTCCACCATTGATATGATATTCTCATTGCGACAAATGCAAGAAAAATGCCGTGAACAGAGTCGTGAGGGTCTGTTCAAGGCACTAAAGAAGATGGGCTGCCCACCAACTCTTCTGTCCATTGTGGAATCGTTCCACACAGGCATGAAAGGTATAATCAAGTTTTATGGTGCAGCTTCTGAAGAGTTTGAAGTCAAGAGTGGAGTTAAGCAAGGTTGTGTACTAGCTCCCACCCTTTTTGGAATATACTTTTCACTTCTACTGAAATATGCATTTCGTGATCAGGATGGTGGTATATACATTCACTCACGCTCAGATGGCGGCCTCTACAATGCTCAGAGATTGAAGGCCAAGACCAAAATTAGGAGAGTACTGATCAGAGAGTTGCTTTTTGCAGATGATGCTGCAGTTACGACCCACTCTGAGGAAGAATTACAATGTCTACTATCTGCATTCTCCAATGCTTGTTCTGAATTTGGTTTAACACTTAGCAAAAAGAAGACACAGATTATGTCATAAGGTGCGCATGGGGTACCATCAATCTTTATTGACGACGCCGAACTATAGATGGTAGACCATTTTACATATCTAGGATCAGGGGTAAATAGCAAATTATCCATAGATCAGGAAATCAACATCCGGATTGGTAAGGTAGCAACAACAATGAACAGGTTAAGAAAAAGAGTCTTGGAGAACAGGAAGCTTACTGCCAAAACAAAAGTACTTGTCTATAAAGTTTATGTCCTTAGTACTCTTCTTTATGGCAGTGAAACCTGGACAACTTACTCACACCAAGAGAAACGTTTAAACAGCTTTCATGTGCGGTGTCTGCGAAGAATTCTTGGTATTAAGTGGCAAGACAAAATCACAAATACTGAAGTACTGGAAAGATCAGGTTGTGTGACGGTTTATTCCATGCTCAGTCTTCGTAGACTTAGATGGATAGGACATCTTAGGTGGATGGATGATGGTAGAATACCAAAGGACATCTTTTTTGGTGAATTACAGATGGGTAAGAGATCTCAGGGTCGCCTCTACTACGATACAAAGATGTGTTTAAACCGGACATGATTGATACAGACATTGATAATGCACAATGGGAGCAAGCAAATCGCCGCTGAACTTGTTGCATAGAGGGCAAACATCAGAAATGGAATAAAGACAAAGGAGAAAATTATTGCAGATAAGTCACACACCGAGCGCGTGAGACGTAAGATGGTGCATGATGGTGGAAATGACCACTATTTCACATGCACCCACTGTGAACGAACATTTACAGCGCGATTTGGCCTTATCAGTCATATTCTCTACCGCTATGGGTAAAAGTTATTATGCCTTTTTTGAAGCACAAACTATCGTCTGTCAAGACGGCAAGGTGCCAATATAATATATTAGTTCTTAGGGGTTCTTAGAAAAGCTAACGGTCAACGTTTGGTGCAGGAGAGCCGACATATGATACCATAACATCTAGCTTAAAAATGGAGGTGGAGGCGGTCAGTGCAGCTTTCCGCTGGATGGAGAATACGATACACACACATGTCGCTATTGTAACTGCCTCAGAAAGCATGCTGAGGAAGGTGAGAACAGGCAAGCTTCGGGCAGAGTGGCTTGCTTCGCTTCGGAGGTCACGGGTGGCAAGCATCGCCTGGATCTTTTCTCCTGGGCATGCTGGTGTGCTGGGGATGAACAGACGGACAGATTGTCTGGCTCTGCAAAACTTGGTGGAGTATTGATGCATGACAAGGCAGACGTGGTTGCGGCCTTGTGGGAGCACGTGTATACCTCGGAGGAGCAAATGGATCACCATAGTCTGGCAAGAGTGAGACAGCGAGGAGTGACGAGGGGATCTGGCCGACGCTCGACGCGCAGAGGAAAGGCGAGACGGACATATAATCAGATTGCTATTGGTAATATTGGTGTTGGAACTCTTCGCTGGCTGCTGAGGATGGGGACGAAGCGCTTATGGGAATGCCCCGAATGCTGTGATGTCGGTTCCTAAATCAATCAATCAATCAATTAATCAATCAATCAGTCAGTCAGTCAATCAGTCAATCAATCAGTCAATCAACTTGTATCCACTGTGTCAATAACCACAGTGTCAATATTCGCAGTGTCAATATTCACGGTGTCAATACCCACCTCCTCAATATCCACTGTTCCAATATCCAGTATGTCTATATCCATCCATCATGTGCCATGCCGGTAAGCGTGGGCGGTCATGTTCTGCCATCTCACTCGATCAACAGAGTCGTGGATCAGTTCCGTGTTTTTGTCTCGACCATGCCACAAGGCCAAGCCATCCAGATACTTGTTTCTAGGTCTTCCCCTTGGTCTGTTCCCCTCGATCTTACCAGTTGTCACCAAGTTCTATATATATGTATATGTCTATATACGCTTTGTAAATATTGACTGTGCTAGTATCCACGGTACTTGTATCCACTGTGTTAGTTCCCACCTAGGCAGCGCTCATGGAGCCAATTTCCTGATGTTTTTCAGCTTTGTTATCTGTCAAGTTTGGTTTGGATATGACTGGGGAAAAAATCTGACCCCTATAAAATAATAATTATTTTGAAGGCAAGAAAAACGACTGAACTGCACTGGGTTATATCCCATATGGCTCAATCTTCTTTGAAATCTTCTTCTTGGTAGGCCAGTATATTCATCATAGCTAATAACAAATGCCGCCACACGAGTCATTACTATTACAGAGACGTGTAGTTTTGATTTTTCATTTTCCCCATGCCTTTATAATGCATATCTTTTATATTGTTGCCGTTTTAAGTTAGCCTTGGATGATGCGTGAATGATATAATGTATGAAAGAGAGTGATAGAAGGGCAGAATGTAAGACGGGCCTGCGTGCCCAATTCTTAACCCTTAGAAAATAAAGATTTGTGGTTTTTGTTGGTCCACATAGCTGCCTGTCTTAAACATCACACGGAGCACCCGCTCCTCAGCTCCAGTGTCAAAGAGACACTCCCAACGATTTGAGACAAAATTAGAATCATTAACTGAACGGCGGAATCATAAAACAAGCCCACGACCTTTGCAGAATAAGGCTGTGGGTCTACCATCTCGCCACAGAGATCGCCTAGTCCCAAAGATGTCTGTCAAAATGGAGACCCAGGGGTACCGGATGTTGATTTGACGGAAGTAACGTGCCTTGACTTTTGTACAGTACTCTACACTGTAGTTTACTTGTTTATTTAATGTTCCAACTGTCGTTCCCCCAAGGGTTTGATTACACTAGACCAAGCGGAGAACCGCGCTTTTCTCCCAATTTGCAAAGTCTATACGAATAATTCTCAAAGCTGGCCTTGCGTCAAAAATAAATTAGGGTCGCGTAACTTTTGAAACGTATTTAGATAAATAATTACGTATCTGCGAACTGTTTATTAACACACAGAATAGTAGGAATTGTTTATAACGCATGTTACAAAACGTGTTTGCTTACTGCAATTAGATTTCCACTAACGCGAATCTCTATTACAATTTACACGAGAATATTGAGAAACTGTTCGTAAGTCAAATGGGGTCACAAGTGTACAGATTTTGAGAAGCCGCCTAATACAATAATCTCCTATTACAATTTACACGAGAATATTGAGAAACTGTTCGTAAGTCAAATGGGGTCACAAGTGTACAGATTTTGAGAAGCCGCCTAATACAAAAGCTGTTGCCTATATAAAAAAGATAAAAGAAAAAAACAATCCCTTTTCCATGCCGCGGGGGATACTGGATATATGTTGCTAGCCTCATATTTCAATAGACCAATCTCCATACGATGAGTGACGTGGTCAGTATACGCCAGACGCCTTTATATCTAAGAACACATCCTGGTACCTATTGTTGCTAGCCTCATATTTCAATAGACCAATCTCCATACGATGAGTGACGTGGTCAGTATACGCCGGACGCCTTTATATCTAAGAACATATCCTGGTACCTATTGTTGCTAGCCTCATATTTCAATAGACCAATCTCCATACGATGAGTGACGTGGTCAGTATACGCCGGACGCCTTTATATCTAAGAACATATCCTGGTACCTATTGTTGCTAGCCTCATATTTCAATAGACCAATCTCCATACGATGAGTGACGTGGTCAGTATACGCCGGACGCCTTTATATCTAAGAACATATCCTGGTACCTATTGTTGCTAGCCTCATATTTCAATAGACCAATCTCCATACGATGAGTGACGTGGTCAGTATACGCCGGACGCCTTTATATCTAAGAACATATCCTGGTACCTATTGTTGCTAGCCTCATATTTCAATAGACCAATCTCCATACGATGAGTGACGTGGTCAGTATACGCCGGACGCCTTTATATCTAAGAACATATCCTGGTACCTATTGTTGCTAGCCTCATATTTCAATAGACCAATCTCCATACGATGAGTGACGTGGTCAGTATACGCCGGACGCCTTTATATCTAAGAACATATCCTGGTACCTATTGTCGCTAGCCTCATATTTCAATAGACCAATCTCCATACGATGAGTGACGTGGTCAGTATACGCCGGACGCCTTTATATCTAAGAACATATCCTGGTACCTATTGTTGCTAGCCTCATAGTTCAATAGACCAATCTCCATACGATGAGTGACGTGGTCAGTATACGCCGGACGCCTTTATATCTAAGAACATATCCTGGTACCTATTGTTGCTAGCCTCATATTTCAATAGACCAATCTCCATACGATGAGTGACGTGGTCAGTATACGCCGGACGCCTTTATATCTAAGAACATATCCTGGTACCTATTGTTGCTAGCCTCATGTTTCAATAGACCAATCTCCATACGATGAGTGACGTGGTCAGTATACGCCGGACGCCTTTATATCTAAGAACATATCCTGGTACCTATTGTTGCTAGCCTCATATTTCAATAGACCAATCTCCATACGATGAGTGACGTGGTCAGTATACGCCGGACGCCTTTATATCTAAGAACATATCCTGGTACCTATTGTTGCTAGCCTCATATTTCAATAGACCAATCTCCATACGATGAGTGACGTGGTCAGTATACGCCGGACGCCTTTATATCTAAGAACATATCCTGGTACCTATTGTTACTAGCCTCATATTTCAATAGACCAATCTCCATACGATGAGTGACGTGGTCAGTATACGCCGGACGCCTTTATATCTAAGAACATATCCTGGTACCTATTGTTGCTAGCCTCATATTTCAATAGACCAATCTCCATACGATGAGTGACGTGGTCAGTATACGCCGGACGCCTTTATATCTAAGAACATATCCTGGTACCTATTGTTGCTAGCCTCATGTTTCAATAGACCAATCTCCATACGATGAGTGACGTGGTCAGTATACGCCGGACGCCTTTATATCTAAGAACATATCCTGGTACCTATTGTTGCTAGCCTCATATTTCAATAGACCAATCTCCATACGATGAGTGACGTGGTCAGTATACGCCGGACGCCTTTATATCTAAGAACATATCCTGGTACCTATTGTTGCTAGCCTCATATTTCAATAGACCAATCTCCATACGATGAGTGACGTGGTCAGTATACGCCGGACGCCTTTATATCTAAGAACATATCCTGGTACCTATTGTTACTAGCCTCATATTTCAATAGACCAATCTGAATACGATGAGTGACGTGGTCAGTATACGCCGGACGCCTTTATATCTAAGAACATATCCTGGTACCTATTGTTGCTAGCCTCATATTTCAATAGACCAATCTCCATACGATGAGTGACGTGGTCAGTATACGCCGGACGCCTTTATATCTAAGAACATATCCTGGTACCTATTGTTGCTAGCCTCATATTTCAATAGACCAATCTCCATACGATGAGTGACGTGGTCGGTATACGCCGGACGCCTTTATATCTAAGAACATATCCTGGTACCTATTGTTGCTAGCCTCATATTTCAATAGACCAATCTCCATACGATGAGTGACGTGGTCAGTATACGCCGGACGCCTTTATATCTAAGAACATATCCTGGTACCTATTGTTGCTAGCCTCATATTTCAATAGACCAATCTCCATACGATGAGTGACGTGGTCAGTATACGCCGGACGCCTTTATATCTAAGAACATATCCTGGTACCTATTGTTGCTAGCCTCATATTTCAATAGACCAATCTCCATACGATGAGTGACGTGGTCAGTATACGCCGGACGCCTTTATATCTAAGAACATATCCTGGTACCTATTGTTGCTAGCCTCATGTTTCAATAGACCAATCTCCATACGATGAGTGACGTGGTCAGTATACGCCGGACGCCTTTATATCTAAGAACATATCCTGGTACCTATTGTTGCTAGCCTCATATTTCAATAGACCAATCTCCATACGATGAGTGACGTGGTCAGTATACGCCGGACGCCTTTATATCTAAGAACATATCCTGGTACCTATTGTTGCTAGCCTCATATTTCAATAGACCAATCTCCATACGATGAGTGACGTGGTCAGTATACGCCGGACGCCTTTATATCTAAGAACATATCCTGGTACCTATTGTTGCTAGCCTCATATTTCAATAGACCAATCTCCATACGATGAGTGACGTGGTCAGTATACGAAGGACGCCTTTATATCTAAGAACATATCCTGGTACCTATTGTTGCTAGCCTCATATTTCAATAGACCAATCTCCATACGATGAGTGACGTGGTCAGTATACGCCGGACGCCTTTATATCTAAGAACATATCCTGGTACCTATTGTTGCTAGCCTCATATTTCAATAGACCAATCTCCATACGATGAGTGACGTGGTCAGTATACGCCGGACGCCTTTATATCTAAGAACACATCCTGGTACCTATTGTTGCTAGCCTCATATTTCAATAGACCAATCTCCATACGATGAGTGACGTGGTCAGTATACGCCGGACGCCTTTATATCTAAGAACACATCCTGGTACCTATTGTTGCTAGCCTCATATTTCAATAGACCAATCTCCATACGATGAGTGACGTGGTCAGTATACGCCGGACGCCTTTATATCTAAGAACACATCCTGGTACGTATTGTTGCTAGCCTCATATTTCAATAGACCAATCTCCATACGATGAGTGACGTGGTCAGTATACACCGGACGCCTTTATATCTAAGAACATATCCTGGTACCTATTGTTGCTAGCCTCATATTTCAATAGACCAATCTCCATACGATGAGTGACATGGTCGGTATACGCCGGACGCCTTTATATCTAAGAACATATCCTGGTACCTATTGTTGCTAGCCTCATATTTCAATAGACCAATCTCCATACGATGAGTGACGTGGTCAGTATACGCCGGACGCCTTTATATCTAAGAACACATCCTGGTACCTATTGTTGCTAGCCTCATATTTCAATAGACCAATCTCCATACGAAGAGTGACGTGGTCAGTATACGCCGGACGCCTTTATATCTAAGAACACATCCTGGTACCTATTGTTGCTAGCCTCATATTTCAATAGACCAATCTCCATACGATGAGTAACGTGGTCAGTATACGCCGGACGCCTTTATATCTAAGAACACATCCTGGTACCTATTGTTGCTAGCCTCATATTTCAATAGACCAATCTCCATACGATGAGTGACGTGGTCAGTATACGCCGGACGCCTTTATATCTAAGAACACATCCTGGTACGTATTGTTGCTAGCCTCATATTTCAATAGACCAATCTCCATACGATGAGTGACGTGGTCAGTATACGCCGGACGCCTTTATATCTAAGAACATATCCTGGTACCTATTGTTGCTAGCCTCATATTTCAATAGACCAATCTCCATACGATGAGTGACATGGTCGGTATACGCCGGACGCCTTTATATCTAAGAACATATCCTGGTACCTATTGTTGCTAGCCTCATATTTCAATAGACCAATCTCCATACGATGAGTGACGTGGTCAGTATACGCCGGACGCCTTTATATCTAAGAACACATCCTGGTACCTATTGTTGCTAGCCTCATATTTCAATAGACCAATCTCCATACGAAGAGTGACGTGGTCAGTATACGCCGGACGCCTTTATATCTAAGAACACATCCTGGTACCTATTGTTGCTAGCCTCATATTTCAATAGACCAATCTCCATACGATGAGTGACGTGGTCAGTATACGCCGGACGCCTTTATATCTAGGAACACATCCTGGTACCTATTTAAGCTGCGTCGACCTGGGTTTTTGTATTAAAAATTGGTTTAGAACACTGGTTCTCAAACATTTTTTGGCCCATGCACCCCTTCACCATATGTTCAGAATGTCATCCCCTCCCCTTTCGTACTTGATCCGTATACCCCCCCCCCCGCCCCCTTATACGCAATATACGTAAAACAATGGAAGATAAATTTAATAATACATACTAGAACAAGTCTAGACGTCTACATAAAACGTTATTTGCGAGTCTACTTACCTTATAAAATAAATTTCAGAAGGGCGAGAAATACAGAACCGTTGAGTATGGAGGGAAAAACAATATCAAGTAATCGGTTCTTGTATTAACGCGATTTTGAAATAATCGTAATCTCCCCCCCCCCCCTCCTGGAAACCGTAAAATTACCCCCCTGGGGGGGGGGGGGTTCCTGCCTGTTGAGAACCGCAGGTCTAGAGATCTGAACACATGATCACTGGACCGACAGGCAAGGGTGCTGGTCTCAGCGCTACAGGGGTACCCTGCGGTAGTATTGTAGCCTTCAATATATGTCTAGTTAGTTAGTCGACAGATCATCCTTATTGCACATCGAACAATTCAGTCCATAAGTGCTCAGATCTCCTCTTCAGAAAATCCGGCAACATTTAGCGGCTTATGACACCAGTTCTGTTTTCAGTCTGTGTCTGTTTTAAGTAATGCTAGACCTAATGTGAGAAGAGAGACATTGGAGAACATTACGGCAACTGGAAACATCAGTGGGTGAAAAGAGGTAGAGGCAAACCAAGAGAAATGATGCTGGGTGGACTGAGACTGTGGCATGGAAGAATATCATCAGCAAAGTTGATCCGGAACACCAGGTCAGAGATCCTTGGAGAGACATGAAAGCCTATGCCAGTTGACACGACACAAGATGATGATGAGTTGTAACGTGACATTCTGTGGAGTTTTCTTCTTTATCTTATACAGTTGTAAACAAATCTTTCCTTTTACTTAATCAAGCCACCATGACAGTCTTGGGCAACAACATTGTGATATGATGCATTGTTCATAATTAGACAAGACGGTCTATCAAGGGATGGAAGAACTATATTCTCGATCCAAACTCTAAATACATTACCATTAATCTCATTATGATAATCCCTATTGTCTGTATGCTTTGATACGAAGACGAGTTCAGCATTCTGTAGTAAGCCATTATGAGTACTACCAGCATAGGCTATTACCAAACGCTGTCCTTGACTGCTGGACATAAATCGCTTTATCTTTCCATCCACTGATTGCCATTCCTCACCACTTGTGTGGTGCTGATTGATCCACGTCTCTTCCAAGTACACTATGTCATAATTTTCTTTGTGCATTTACCTTATTTCATGCAGGTATCTGCTTCTCATGTTTCCTAAATGCGGTTGCTCGCAAAGGATATTTCTACCTCCCTTGTACTTTCTAACTTTTTAAAAGTGAAGCCTAATGTCCTTATAATTTTCCACAAAGTTGTTTTGGATAGCTCCATGTCATTATTATTTCTCAACTAAACCCTAAGTTTTCTTAAAGTCACTGTTTCTTTGGCATCCAGCATTTTTTATAATAGCTCGCCTTATGACATCCTTGTCAAAGCTGTCTATAATTGCCTTTCTACCTACCGTTTACTTATTGCGTGTTGGTTTCATTCCAGATTCTTGCACCCATCGACGAAATGACCGTATACTCAAATCAAATGCATGCACTGTTCTATTTTTGGAATTTTTAACAGTAGGAAACAGTTTCCTGCGATAAGCTTCTTGACAAAAAAAAATGTGTACAGTTTCATGGCGATGCTTTGAAGTGTACACAATTTCACTCTCAATCCCATTGAATTTCATACATTCAAATATTAACTATAAATGGTAAGATTTATTTATATAATCACGTTTCATGAAAGCACCAACATTGACGACACCTCTGAACACTCCCATTTAACTGCGCGCCGTTCTTGCCATAACGTGTACCACGATAAACATTTTTTAAAGCGCTGATGTGTCTGGGTGAAGGTGTAATACATTAAAAAATATGGACTTAATCTCTTACCGTAAATTATATACATCGTATAAATAAACATTGAAATCTGCTGCACAATCTCCAGAACAAAAGTTTTTTGTTTGGTGGACATAATGATAAGATTATATGCTAAATCTCAACATTTTGCCTTAGTTGGTTACTGAGATATGGATGTTTATATGGAGGCATCCAAATGTGAACAGACTATAGAATAATAATAAATAAAATAACACCAGCAGTTGAAGATGAGCGGTGTAGATGTGTGGAAAGTAAAAGCACATACAATGATATATACATCTTTAGAACATTAACAGAAAGAATAATTGAAATGAACATAGATCTATATGTGTGCCCTATTGAGTAAACTAGGGTAGTTGTGAAAAAGGAAGAAATGATTATGATGATGCAAATTTTGAACATTGATGGTAAGGGTATGAGAATAACGCGTGTTCCCGCGACTCTGTATCAATTAGCAATCAGGATATACAAGTGTGATATCGATTCTGTACCGTGCAGTTTTTCTTAATTTGGCAAATATTTTGCTCTTAATTTGGACATAATTTCCTAGATCAATCAATCAATAAATCAATCAATCAATAATTTTCTTAATTTGGCCAACATGTTTCTTAACATGCATAAAATTTTTTCTTTAGTCCGCATATTCCTTAAATTGGCCAATATTATTTTTGCGTAATTTTGCCAGTATATTTCTTCATTTGGCCATCCTATTTCTTTATAAAACCAAAATTTTGTTTCTCTTATTATGCCCATCATGTTTCTTTATTTGGCAAGCATGTTTATTTTATTTGGGGAGACTTTTTTTTTTTTAAATTTGGTCAGCATAGTTCTTAATTTGGCCAACATTTTTCTTAATATATCCAACATTTATTTCTAAACACGCGCACCATTGTTCTTAATCTGTCCAGCATATCTCTTGATATAACCAACATTTCGTCTTAATTTGGCATGCATATTTTATTATTTGGATAGCGTATATGTCAATTTGGCCAATATTTTTGCTGGCACTTCAGTTTGACATGAGGGACAATTATGTATGAAGTGAAGAGAAATTTCTTTATGAGGAAAGGACTAAATTTGTTCCTCTCATGTCGCGCTAGTTTTAACGTGTTAGTATAAGAGCCGGTCCTTCAGAAAGCTATGGGAAACTACTGAACGTAACAACTTACCAAAACATCAACAACGGCAGTAAAATTCGAGTGTTGACTGCAACGTGCTGTAAAGGAAATGCAACGATTAAAAAAGGGGACAGAATGTTTACAATACATAATGCAAATTTGATGCTTCTAGCGAAGTCAAACTGAAAAGTGATGAAAAGTTTGCTGAAGGAAACTTACTTGCGTCGACCGTCAAAGTAGAGAAGCCACATAACAGATCTTTAAGTGGCAGAATTAAAGAAAGTATGGTAAGGCTGTGTCGCATAAATTCTTGGAGATGTCGATCGATGAAAGACTGTCACGCCATGCGTCTACAAGCAGCCGTCATTCTTTGATGTGTCGTCGATCGAAGAAGGACTGTCGCGCCATTGGTCTAGAGGCGGGCGCCATTCTTTGAAGTTGTTGTCGGGAAAAGAATTCTCTAGATCACAGGCCGGCAAGACTTTATGAAGTACCGGGACAAGTCCCCAGATGAAAGCAGGATGGCTAGCCAGTTGTTTACATCCAGTCGGAAACGGAGAGAGAAAAATAGCTTATAGATGTCTACTGTCTAGACAGACTTGTGACGTCATTCAGAACAGTATTAAAACAGTCGGGATAAACAACTTTGGCGGGAGTTGACCAAATGTTGTGAAACAACTAGGACGTGTGTGATATTCCTAGTTTGATTCTAGATAGAGACTACAGTGTCTTCTGTTGATTTACCTCGGCGGACATTTTACCTGTGTGTGATTTAGTAGTCTCAATTTCAAACCTGAATAAATATGTAGTATTTAATTAAATAAACCTAAATTAGATTATTCTTAAAAATCGAGTGTAGTAATGTGCGTTATGAGAACGTATCATGGGAGCGTCGGCAACAGTAGGCTGTCGCGTTGCTTAAACTAGCTTGTGTGAGATATCAATAAACTCAGTGAGTTAAGAACAATGTAGTGGGATAATATTTAGGGAGATTGAGGATGGTTGGGGGGATAAAGGAAATGTAAAGTGGTAGGATCTTCCAGTAGGGTGTCTACTGGGTTTCTGCACTTTTCCTTTAATCTTTCCTTGTCTAACCGTGACTCAGACCAATGTGATGAGCTCCTCTGCATCATGACAGAATTTGGTTCTCTGTTATATATCTGAGTGCGGCTGTTGGCCTACACTCACATAATAAAGGTCGGAATCGGGTTGCTCTCACCAGGTGTGTTCTTTCTTCAACAGGTTCCACTATATTTTACAAGCTAGAAGAAAATTCATGGCTCGATCAGTGAAGGCGGTTTTTTACTCAGCGACTTTTGCACTGGCCCATAACCCAGAGGGTCTGCAAGAACCTGACCTCTGCTGAGCAGGAACTGATGATCATTTCAGAGTGATTCCTCGGTGGTGGTTCTTATTATAGGAGAGTACATTTACTTACAATACCACCAGTAACAGGAACAATAGTAGTATATAGAAAACTTGAAAATTAACATTTGTGTTTTCTAAATGGGGAATTCTTGTGAAACATTACTAATTAACATTGAGTTTCTAATGGGTGAATTCCTATGACTTTAACTACTAACATTTAGTTTCAAAGTGACAGTAAACATTATTGTACGGTATAAGTGTTATCAGATCCCAGAACTTTTAGTGACATATTAGTTACACTGTGTGTGTCACATTCATGGTCAGTATTGGACTATATCCACTATTGGTGATGAGGTATCCGGACTATCCAAGAGCTATTGGAGGAAGTCGACATGTGGCCGGAGAGACGCATCATTTGGTGAGGTCCTTCTGTACTTGATCTTTGGTGCTGTTGTGTGGCCGGTTCTGTGATGAAGCAGACTTTGCTCCTGAGCTGTTCGGTCTGATTCTGCATACACACTAGATTATACGACAGACATTCTACACATACACTTCGCACACACCTGACACTTTTCTTCATTAAATTAATTTGTCATTTTTGTTAGAGGCTTGTGTTGTGTAGTATGTTTTGGAATAGAATGAGAGGGGCATGGTCCAGTGGTAAGAGAGAGAGAGAGAGAGAGAGAGAGAGAGAGAGAGAGAGAGAGAGAGAGAGAGAGAGAGAGAGAGAGAGAGAGAGAGAGAATGATCCGAAGACTGACGGGGTGTTGTGGACAGAAATCCAGAAGATCCTCAAGATAATGATATGGGGTTAAAAGAATGTGAGTGTTGTTTCCCCTCACCCCAGGGTCGACACTTATTACGACAGGCTGGTTGAAGTGTCTTGAATATTTCTCAAGTTACATGCGAAAGTATTGAAGCCAAGAATGAAACTGCAGTTTACAGACTTGAAGAAATGCGGCTAGTTATTAAGATTTTAATTTGAAGGTCATGTCGTTAGAATGCAATACCAACAACTACCATCACTGGCCTTACATCAATGATCATCAGCGACGAGACCAAGAGGACGCCCAAGAAGAAAATGGATTGACGACATCAAAGACATTTTACAACCACACGGTATGACACTATCCAGTACCGCCCACCGGGCGCTGGAACGCAAATTATTCCTCCCCACGACACTTGACGGCAGAAGTGGAAGATGGTGATGATGATTTGAAGTTCACCGTATCATTATGTTATGACTACTAACGCATATCAGAAAGGATGACAGAGAGGAGGAAGAGAAAGAAAACCAGAAGGAGGAAAAGTCAGAAAAGAAGAAGGAGGAAAAGACGAGAAAGAGGAAGAGGCAGAATGTGATGAAGACAAAATAAGGAGAAGACAGAAGATAAGTCGATAAAGGGAGGAAAAGGAGAAAAAAGAGGAAGCAAACGCGGAGGAAGAGGGAGAGAAAGCAGCCGAAGAGGAAGACGGGCACTGCAGACTATAATAACGCAATCTCTTACTTGATTTTTAACGTGTTTTTATTTAATGTTTTTAAAAAATGTTTGAGATCAGAATGGTGAAATATGAACATTGGGGTACCAGAAAATGACACCTCAAGGATATGTAACATAACTGCAAAGAAGTAACACAATTGCGCAAGCAAATGCACGTGTACTACTACTTACATAGCGCTAGCTATTATGTGTGGTTTAAACAAAAATGTCTGAGCTTAGATTTAACTTTGCTTTTTGCAACGAATGACGCATTAGCTCGACGAATCCGATGTGTTTATACCGAACATATTACTGGAAACACCCGCATCTACACATGTGATTTGATGGCTAATAAGCTACCTTGGTTTTTAGGAATAAACAGCCGTATGAAAATAATTCGAAATTTTTTGTTGAACGTAATGTATATATCAAAATTAAACAAGCTGTTGGCAAAAACAAAAGCTTGTCTGGCGGACAGAAATGCAAGAAACACAGTGAACGATCTGTTCGAATAGCCAGGTTCATATATAGTCGTGACACTAACAGCGGCGTGTGTTATAGAAAATACGAAACATACAAGCAACAGTGTTCTTGTCGTGTGCACTGAGCACTTATGTACGTGTGAGACAGTTGTCATATTTCGCCTTTGTCGAAGCGCTGTCGACATTTTCACAGAGAACACGGCAGATCCAATAGTCACAAATATGAACGGAATTCTGTGTGTTACATTAGGAACAACCTTCAAACGAAATATTTGATACAGAACATCTTGTTCTTCATTAGTGATTCTAATAATCTGAGAGCTGTTATAACGTATGAAATATTGAATGTGCACTTCTCTTGCACATATATATATTGTCCAAGGAATCCACAACAAGAACGTTGATAATCCTGGAAGCCACATTCTTTTGGGGGTTACCAAAGTGCTAAAGTGCAGTGGATAAAACACAGCAATCACCCTTTCAACTGCTATACACACTGTAATGTATGTAGAAGCTCGGAACCCAACTTGGGATACAACAATAATCATGTTTTCTGAAATTGCTATAAACAATAATTCCAAATACGGCACCATTCCCTTGGTATTAAATGAATTGTTATCTGTAGCCTCCATATTGAAAGTTTGAAATAAACACAACATATCTGCCAATGTCAAACAAAGTAAAATAATATTTGAAGACTGTTTCAGTCCACATTTACTTAACACAATAAAACTGGTGACGTTTCCAACAACACCAAGAACACCGATGATTGGATAAACGATAAACTGACAATACCAGATCATCTGTTTTATCGTATAAACACTGACATACTGGTTACTTAGAAACGGCATTCCTTCCGGTACATTATCTTGAATGATTTCCACACTAATTGTGTTATTGTCATTATTTACATCAATATGTCTGGTTACGTTATTCTGGACATACAATGTCATGATAAAGTCTGCAGACCGCTTAAAACGAAGATACGTGAGTAAGATTAATACCAGCAGATATTTGTAAGTTTTTTACAACCCTTTACTGGTAGGTAGTAATAACGGTTTGCCAACAGTTGTGATATCACAAGAATCTATCTACACTGTTGTCGATAGTTAGGTCAAAACAACCATACAATCATTCGATTAGACTGTGTCTTTAAGAATGTTAATGTTCAAATATGCGTATATCGATGTATTATTATATCGGGTCTTTTTTTTTGGTTGTCTTTACCGTTTGTCAAGTAAACTGAGCAGCACGTTCAATGGTATTGATAAGAAATAATCGAATGTGATGAGTAAGAAGTACACGCCTTAAAAGAAAGACAAACATTGAAATGCATGCACACATGAAGTGAGAACGATAATGTATCTTCTGCTAGACCAGAGGTCACCAATGTACGGCCCGGGTGTCAGCTGCGGCCCCCGACATCAGTTCATCATGCCCGCCGACGATACTAGAGTTTGCTTGATAAAACGTATGGAACACGAGACGGTGTGATATAATTTAAATTTGAATATTATGTTTAGAATACTAGGAGATCTTCACACATGCTGGGACCTCCTGTCTGCTATGTGCTTTAAATTTACCTTTTTCAATTTTAAAATATTTCATCTAGATTTTCTTGTTTATTGTAATGTTTGCTTATTTCGCGCCATCCCAAGTCTTTTACGGCGAGTGGTAGCTCCACCTACGCTCTGACGTTACCATGGTTTCCATGGCAACAAACACAAAGACGCATCTTTCCCGATCCCAAATGCAGCCGCCTGTCAGCACAGATCCGACGCTTTGGGAATATTTACTTCTTTTTGTCTGTCATCCATTTTATAGGTATGTAACACGGATTTTTTGCTTGGCAGTGATAGGTATGTGAACTACAAATGCGAATAGAGGCAATAAAATAGCAAACATAGCTTTAAAATGCCATAGAATCCTCGTGTTATTACGAAAATATTATCCCCAGCTCAGAAAAATTCCCCTGTCAAGGTGTTAATCGAGCTGGTCTATAGGTCAGTGTTTTTCAACTGTTATGCAGGAGCGGGCCATTAAGCAAATGTTTATGTTCCTCAATGAACTCTTGGCGATGATCCAAGTGTCTGTCCTACTTTATATAATAAATCAGATGGGCAAAAATGTTGCATTTAGGCGATTTCGGTCTGTTTCGGCGGAATCCCTGGCTGCCAATAGCGAAAGCCAGGTTGAAAAATACTGCTCTGGGGTGTTTATTTAGGCCGGTCCTACTTATATATATTTTAAAATCTTCTTATGTGATGTATTCTATTACCAAAGGTACCTATGAACTTTATATGTGCCTTTGGTGACCCGTAGATTCACCAGTGACCTCTAGTCCTCTGCTTTACGTGTGTTTCAATAGGGTTTTAATTATGATTCTAATTCAATGTCTTTTTCATTTTCAGATCCCGTTTACTTCACCCTTCATTAAAGCTACAAGAAAAGAAAAGTGGACGCCGAGTGTTGCGTTTTCAATGAAGAATGGGGAGTAAAGTACTTCTTTGTGGAAACAAAGGACCAGAAAACTAGTTGCGTAATATGCAGCGAAAGTGTTGCCGAAGTGAAAGAGTGCAATCTTCGGCGTTAGTATGTAACGAAACATCCATCAACATATTTACAGTTTTCTGGAAAGTTACGTTCTGAGAAATATGAATCCATGAAACGTGGTTTAGAAATGAAAAGAAATCTTTTCACGAGAAAGTTTGCTGAAAATGAATCTATCACTCGTACAACATACAAAATAGTGCATAAGATGTCAGAACGAGGAAAACCGCTTACTGAAGGCAACTTCATCAAAGAGTGTATGACGGAAGTAGCAAATGACTTGTGTCCTCAGAAAGTAGATTTGTTTGGAACTATCAGCCTTTCGGCAATTTGAGTTGTGCAGAGAACAGAAAAACTTGGAGAGAACATAGTGCTACAGATACGCGAGAAAGCTAGGAACTTTTTGTGATATTCTCTGGCACTGAATGGGTCTACTGATCTCTCGAGTACATCACAACTTCTCGTTTTCATTCGTGGTGTAAATTTGGACTTTCAGATAACGAAAGAGTTGGCATCCGTTTGCAGCATGCGTGGAACAACAACTGGACAAGACATTTTCAGGAAAGTTCAAAAAGATTTGCAAGACTATAACCCTCAGTGGAATCAGCATCGAGGTGTTACAGTTGATGGAGATAAAAGCATAGCTGGAGTGTGGAAGGGTCTGGTGGGGCAGATCAGGACTCAGTTGGAAGATATATAAATTCCGGTTGCTCTATTTGTACACTGCATCATATATCAGCAACCTCTGTTTGGGAAAGACTTAGATATTTCTTGTGTACTGAAATCAGTCTTTTCTGTTGTGAGCTTCATTCGGGAACATGCACTTTATCTCCATCAGTTTCAGGTTTTTCATGGATAAATTGATCCTACATTATGTGACTTGCCTTATTACACAGCAGTGAGATGGCTCAGCTGCGGTAATGTATTGTTTCGTTTTTACAAGCTCCAAAAAGAAATAGATGTTTTTCTCAATGAAAAAGATATAGCTGATCCACAGCTGAAAGATCCTTCGTGGCTGTAAAAGTTGTAATTGTTGGTCAACATCACATCCCACATCAATGAACTGAACTTGAAACATCAGGGAAAGAATAACGTCGTCTGTGATCTCTACAGAATCATCAAAGAATTTCGAATAAATCTGTCATTGTTTGAAGCACAACTGGAAAGTGAAAACTTTTCTCGTATTCACTGTTTCAAAAGAGTTTTGCGCTACAATCGCAGACGATGTCAACCTTGATTTTCAGAAGGAAAAAAAATATTGTTCGTTACTTGAAGAGAGCATTTTTGGAGTGATTTTCAGATCTTGACATAATTTAGAGTAACATTCTTCTGTTCCAGAATCCGTTTGATTGTAACCTTGATGATGTGCCAGTTGAACTACAGTCATAGCTCATTGATTTGCAAGCAAATGACTTTTTGAAAGAGAAACACAGAGAAGGAAAATTTGTTGAATTTTACCGCTGCTTACCTGATGTTGAGTTTCCGAAACTGAAGAAATTTGACGCTGGTATGGCATCAGTGTTTGGAACAACTTATGTCTGTGAGCAAACATTTTCAAACATTAAGTATGTGAAGCCAACATATCGAACGCGATTGACTGATGAACATTTGAAAGCAATTCTCTTGATTGGATGCAGCAATTCCAAACCAAACATTGATGATATCTTGAAAGCCAAATGTCAGTTTCACAAATCTCACTAATCTTTTTTGCTGTTTAGTTTGTGAGGTTCGGATATGTGCACACTAGGTCTGATGTAACTATCTTTTTGTTAACATCGCCTTCTTTGATAACTTTTTTTTTTTTTTTCTTTTGCGATTCGAACCACTGCTAATTCTCGTCGCGTCACGTGACGAGAGTATTCGGAGTTAGCGGAGACAGCTGCTAACCCCTCAGCCACGGAGCCGGTTTTGATAACTTTTTTAAAGTAAATAAATATGTTGATTTTTTTTTAATTTGTGCATTGTATGTAATTATATAATTCTGTATGTCAGCAACCTACTTGCGACAGGCATACACGGATTCTCTTCTTCTGCACTAAACGAAAGTGATAACTCGTCTCGTTTGCAAAAGGATACATTTTTATTCGGAGCAGATTATACAAAGGCTCCACGAGCGGAATACCTCAACGGTATTAAACATCTTATAATATGATGAAGATAAGATGGGATGAGAGGATGATACAACTATTATAATCACTGAAGCTAAGCTAGGCTATTATACTATTATACTGTCCTTTATAACTACAAAGTCTTCCTAGCGGAATACACGTCTGATTCCGACGCCGTCTCGGTCCTGTCTGAGCTCGCTGAGCGTGGCGTGTTCAGCCACTAGCAATTCAGCTCAGCGTGCGATGCTTGGTTTACGTGCTGGGCCCTGGGCTGTGTTGAGTACAGTTACGTGGTCCTCACCTCGTGAGCTAGGTTTCCCCGGTTCTTGGGTAACACCAGCTCAATTGCACTGGTTGCTCTTCTTGTTGACACAAGTGTGTCCCGTTATAGCTATTTATAGCGTTGGTGTGTCTCCTGTCTGGTCTCCTGTCCTATTACGTCACCTGTCCCCTAATAAGCTCTGTTTTAGCTCTCTCAGAGCTTAGAGCTTCCTCTCAAGTCTTTGACAGGCTCTCGTTCCTCCCCTGTTTTGTTACAAACTTTTAAGTTGTGGGGGTAACACAAGTAATGTTACAAAAATTGGCTGTCTAATTTTGTCGATGACTTGATGAGTTTTCTTCTTTTCTTATGGGGATAGGACAAGATCTCTCATTTCCTTCGTCACACTCTTGTATTTCTTCACTTGGCTAATTGAGTAGCTCATTCCACTAGTACAGTTGGATTTAAACCGTCATTATATTTACGAGAATTGTATGATCCGGAACCATGCCATATGGCCTGTCCTCCGATTGTCCAAAATTAACAACCCCAACAACTTGCCTCTATCAAGAGTGCAAAACATGGACAATAAAATGTTCATGCTCTCATATAATAATTGCCCCAACTCGTATGCGTGTTCTATGTGCAACTCTTCACCTTTTAGCTTCCGCTTGTGAAAGAATCTTTAAGTGTTACATTAAGGTATTTTTAGAGATATTATTGTGTCCCCTGTTGAAATAGTTATGGTTCTTTGAAAGTAATGGTGTATGTACAATTATCTGTTTGTTTTTCTGGTTGGTTGTGTGTTCTCTAATAAACTACAATGTACTTAACTAACTGACATGTGTATGCGTTTCTAATTTACGTGTGTATATTATTTCGAGCGCCGTAAAGCGGTTTACTGTAGTCACAATTGAGTGTGTTATGCTAATTTATGTCTACAGTGCCGTTTTAAGATGCTCAAAATACGTTCCCTATGTTTAACACTAAATTATGGCTACTACACACTTATAAAAATAGACAACACATTGGTTACACAGATTGACACAGACAAGTCAAAAATAAGTCGTTTCAAGCGGTGAAAAATTTATCGCTACATCTCTCTCACCCTCCTAATTTAATTTATTTCTCTCTATCATTCACGCATCATTCGTTCTCCTTTCTCTCTCATTCACGCATCTTTTGTTCAACTTTCATTCAAAATTGGTTTTAAAATATATGGTCGTCATTACAATCTGGTTCAGAAATAAGCGCATGGATGAACCAAAATTATATACATTAAATGTTCTGGCTGAATTTACAAGCATATTCGAGCCAAATGACTGTGCCGTCTTTATGCACTCGTCAATTATTTATACAAATATACATGATTGAAACGAATTAGTTACTCCAATCCTATTGAAAACACAGTTCTAACTAACTATTATGAGTTGGTGCACTGTTCTAAATTTATCTAAGGGAAATAATCTAACTAATTAATTTAATTTAAGAGAAATAGGTTATTTACCTTAAAGTGTTTTAATGACTAACATGACCTAAATTATTAAATGATGGTGTTAATTTGTAAGTGATCTTTTAACTAACTTATCTAACTAAATGAGTTTAAATGGTGATAAATTAAAGTAATATGATGTGGTGGTTAACTTAACTAGGTTCTTAACTATTATATTACATAAATGTAAGCGACTGGCGATGATAACACACTTAAGTGTTCACAATCACCACATAGGGCACTAAGCAATTACAGTGTCAATGTTTCTGGTGATGTACGGTCGCTCTCTTCTCCTATTTCAGGTATTTCAATACGAGAAGGTCTACTCAATGTATCAGCTAAAAAGTTTAAAATGCCCTTCAAATGTTTAATAGTAAAGGCATAATTTTGCAGAATCAATAACCATCTGTAAATTCTGTTGTTCCGATGAACCCCTGTTTGCATTACCGTAAGAGGCGAATTATCGGTTTCGATAACAAACTCTGTACCCGCCAGGAATCGATGAAGTTTTCTGATACAATATATCACGCTTAACGCTTCCAATTCAGATGCTGAGTATCTTGTCTCAGCCGGACTGATCTTACGGCTCACGTAGATTACTGGGTGGAACTTGCCTTCATAAAATTGGCCTAGGACTCCAGATATGGAAATGGAACTTGCGTCTGTACGGAGGAAATACGTAAGATTGACGTTAGACAAAAGCAATATAGGTGGAACGCTAAATAAATGTTTCAATTTTGATAATGCACCAATTAACTTTGCATCCATCACATCAAGTTTTACAGATGCTTTTAATACATTGGAAAAAACACTGGTGATTTCAGCCAAATTTGGTATAAATTTGCTGTAATAATTGACCAGACCAAGTAAGCTACTGTCCTGTTTCTTGGTCGTAGGCATAGTTAGATTGAGTATCTTGGTCACTATTTTATTATCAGTTCTTTGTTGGCCTCTGGTGATTGTATGGCCTAAAAAATCAATTTCTTCCATTCCCAACTCCACTTTGGTGGGTTTCAATGTAAGACAAAAAAATAATCGCAATCTATCAAAGACATGTCGCAGTTTCAGTAGGTGTGTTGTCCAGTCTGCTGTATGGATGCAAATGTCATCAATATAAGTCGATGTATTGGTCACTCCGTGGAGAAGATCCCTAGTTAGTCGGACAAAAGTGGCTGGTGCATTTCGAAGACCGAAAGGAAGAAAGCGCCACTCATACAGGCCTAAAGGAGTAGAGAAAGCTGTTAAAGGAATAGAGTCTACTTTCATCGGGACCTGCCAGCAACCTTTCGTGAGATCTAGTTTCGAAAAGATACGGGATGTTGACATGTCAAGGATTAGGTCGTCACAAGATGGAGTAGGCTCTGCGTCAACCTTGGTCACGTTGTTTAAGCGCCGATAATCGACGCAGAGACGAATAGTCGAGTCCTTCTTTCTGACTAAGACTATAGGAAAAGAATATTCTGACTGAGATTTCTGAATTATTCCACTCGACTCAAGATTTAACAATTCCTTGTCGAGATTCTCCCGGTAACTCAATGGGATGGAATAAGGTCGACATTTGATAGGTGTGCTATCAGTCAGAATTATAGAGTGTTCTATTCTGTCAGTCTTACCTGGGATGTCAGAGAAAATGTCCTTGTACTCAGTTACTAATTCTAACAGTTGTTGTCGTTCGTCGTCTGTCAGTTTGGGTTCTATCCGTATGCTATCAATTGTCCCTGTCGTGTCGACTGTCGGGACTGGTAGTTCTATTCCGTCGTCATCCGTCTGATTAAGTACTGTTGTTGTTCTAGCTGTGTGGACTGTTTGCTGGCTAGGTGTGTTTGCGATGTCGTTATGATCTGTCGCCCTACCTAGTGTAGTTGTGTTGTGTACGTCTGTCGTCCGGTTAACTGGTGTAGGTGCATTCTGTTCGTCTGTCGGTAGTTCTTGTCGTGAGAAATAGGGTTTCAGCATGTTGATATGAAATATCTTTAATTTTCCCTTTATCAATATTTCATAGTCGACATCCGATATTTGTCGTTCGACTTTGAATGGCCCTTGCCATGATGTTAGTAACAAATTACTTTTATCTAGTAGTAAATGTATCACCTTTTGATTGGGCTCAAGGTGTAGGGTTCTAGCCCCCTTGTTTGCATATTCGCGGTACATCTGACCTTTTCTCTCCAATGATGCTTTAGCTATTTGGCACGCCTTCATTATTCTATTGCGTGTTTCCGTTACCATCTCATATGGTGTTACTGCTGTTGGATTCTCTACTGAGCTAGTAATCAGCTGATGGTAGATTGTTAGGGGTCCACGAGGGTTCGCCCCATAAACTAGTTCGAAAGGTGAGAAACCCGTACTTGTGTGCGGAATTTCTCGATGGGCAAATAGCACTGCTGGTAGTAGGGTGTCCCAATCAGATGGGTTCTCAGCTGTTACTTTCGCCAGCATATGCTTTAGATCCCCGTTAATTTTTTTTTCTATAATCCCGTTATTCGCAGGGTGATACGATGTACAAAAATGCTGTTCTATACCTAGCAATTTTGTTAGGGCTTGCATCGCAGCGGAAATAAATTGGGTTCCTCGGTCGCTCAAAATGGTACAAGGAAAGCCAAATCTACAAAATAGATGTAAAAAGACATCTGCTACATCTTTGGAGGTGATGTATTTTAATGGTACCGCTTCGATCCCCCTTGTACAGAGATCCACGAGAGTTAGTATAAAACGGTTTCCTTTGCTCGACACCTGATTCAGGGGTCCAACAATATATACCGCTACACTTTCAAATGGTCTAGAAGCCAAAGTAGAACGCTGGACCTCGGCTGTTGCTTGCTTCCCCTTTCTTACCAAATGTTGACAAATAGTACATGATCGACAGAACAATTTATGTCGCTACAAAATTTAGGCCAGTAGAAATGTGCCAAAATTCTGGCTCTCGTTTTATCATAGGCTAAATGTCCAGCAAACGGTGACTCATGTGCAATGTGTAGCACATTTTGTCGGTGTTTTACAAGTAACACCGTTTTCTGAATCTCATGGTTATTTGGTGTATAATAACGCATGAGGATTCCGTTATGTACTTTAAAATACCATGATGCATTCTTAGTAACTTTCGCTCGCTCACCTAACAGTTTAAAATAAGGTGTTATAGTTTGATCGTTGCGTTGTGCTTCGATGAATTCTTGTCGAGTAGCACTGTTACTTGCACCGGTGGGTGTTAACAACTGTAACATTTCGTTTTGTAGGTCAGTGTAATGTGTTTCAGTATCTGACCGCGTTACAGCATTAGCCGTGTTTGTTTCTTTCCAGGCTAATATCTCTTCATCAGTACACTGTTTTAACGATGGTACACATCCCAAAATCAATTCAGTACAGGGATTTTTGAGGATCGCGCACGTAAATGTGCCGGCAAGGAACGGGGTGTTTATGCGTACTTTTGCCAGTGGGTATTTCTCTATGGTTCCAAAGAAAGTGCGGCATTTTACAAACTCACCCGTATAGTCTTCTGGCTTAACTAGGTCTCTTTTGACCCCAAGTAGAGTGCTTCCGCTATCCAGTAAACAATGGCATGGTTGTTCATTGACCAGTGCATCGTAGAACTGTAACTTGCCTCTGGAGGCTAACGCTGCATTGGCATCTTCGTTGGAACATGGCACCAAGTGCCCACATTTCAATTTGCCATCTGTATGAAACTGGTGACACGTGTCACACTTATTAAAGTCTAATATATCAGTAGCTGCACTCACACTCTCACATTCACTAGTTGGTAATACATTTTCAAGTTCAGAATCAATCACACTATCATCGTCAGATGACTTATCGATGAGTAAGGCATTGTTTGCCTTCATTCGTTGCCTACCCAAACACTTAGAACTATAATGGCCATAACTTGAACAAAAGAAGCATTTAACAGCACGTTTATAAGAGTATCGCTTGTCTCGCTGCTTTTTTATCATCATTTCTAGATGAGCAGGATAGGAGGGGCTCTTATCACAAATGGAGTACTGCGGATGAAACAATTTGCAGTATCCACATTGTGGTGGCTTCTGATATGGTTTATTTTTATTTTCATAGTCTTTCTGCTTTTAAGGCCTGCATGGTATGTTTTTGACAAAAGCAGTAATCTCATTGTCATGTACTGATGTTTTAAATACGTCCCTGTTGGCCGAAAAATAAGCAGAACCTCGTTTTTCGAGCTGTTCGATAGATTCAATGTCTGCTTGTTGCAGGAACTTGGCAAATGAGGTAGGAACGGTGAATATGACCTTATCCATCACCATCAAGTCCTGTAACTTATCAAAGTTCTTACCAACTTTCGCTGCCCTCAGCTATTTATTAAATATACTCTGAACGTTTGAAACGTAATCTAAGAACGTTTATGTTGGCTTGGGCTTTATCTGTGAATACTTGATCCTATATCCAGGAGCATCGAGTAAAAAATACTGCATAATTCTATCATGAATGTACTGATAGTTACCTCTTAGTTCTGATGGTATAGATTCTATGACCTTTAATGACTCCCCACTGAGGTTTCTCATGTAGATCATTGCCCAATCGTCTAATGGTATTTTCTGAGTTCTCAGTTGAAATTCTACATTCTCAGTCCAAGCTGATATTGAACCGCCTTGACTGTATGGCTTGATCAGCCCTTTATATTTGGAGAATTTATTCTGTTCTTCTTGGCTTTTCAGCTTCGTAGAGGCTATCTGGGTGTTGGAGTCAATCTCCATTTCTTTCATCTTTAACTTCGTTTGTGACTCCACCTCTATTTGTTTCTGTTTCGTGGCGTCGTCCATCTCCACCTGCTTCTGTTTTATTTCCAACTCCTTCTGTTTTGTGGCTTCTTTCCCTTGCTCTTTCATCTCTCAATTTGTCTGTTTCTTCTTTGTATCTTTCATTTGCCCATTTCTCCAGTTTGTCTCCAGTATACTCTAGTGCTTTACCAGCCTGGATGATGGCATTATGAGGCCTTATGTTATTAGACAATTATTAGCAAAATACTTTTCAAATACAATTTCACACTTCTGTATATTAAATATTTACAAGATTTGCTGAAAAAGAGTGCGAAGTTAAGGGTGCATATCAAAATTAGAGAAAAATATACTCATCTAATCTTGTAGCAAAATATGGCCCTTGGGATGTTTCGCCGCTGTCCTTCCGTACAAACGACTGATCGCCTCGCTTTTATACTGATGTTTCTGTTTATTAGAAGATCAAAATTTTAGAAACATGCATTTAATGTGTCATACATGTGGTTAATTGAGATAACAAAGTTTCAACGAATGGCAAAGTTCAAATGTGGCATAAATGATGATGATTAATGTAGATGATATGATCGTATGATAGTCTGAATGAACGTCAATGAATGTCAATGTCGTCTTGTCTTCCCTTTTCTATCGTTTCTGGCTGGGCTGCGTTTTACGATTCTAGCTTAACCTCTAATTGTTGTGCGAAAAAAAAAATTGTTTTTGCACAAATACTACCGTGATTGTGATAGATGTTGAGATTCTGATAGTATTGAACATATGATGATTAACCTTTCAATTTGTACACAATCAGTTTATGTTTCACACAATTTCATTTCAATAATTTACATAAATCATTGCTAATGATACCTTTCATAACACAATCCATTGCTATTCTTGTCACTGCTACGTTCAATTAAATCGCACAACTTTAGCGGTGGTTCAAGCTCCACGAGACATGATCACGTGGTATCTTGGCTCATAGCACTGCGTGGTGGTTGAAAATAACACAGCAATGGTATTTTAACAAATGCTATCCACAATGAGCCAAAATGGTGGCTAATGGTAGTGAGCGGTAGTTCAGGATCTTATTACACAAAATGGTATCTTATTGGTAGTGAGCGGTTGTTCAGGTATTTCTGACACCAAATGTATGGTATCTTGGTGTCAGATCGTGTCCTGGTGTCAGCTTGTTTCTACCTGGTAATGAGCGGTGATTCAAGCACTTCTGACACCAAATAGTATCCTATCTTGGTGTCAGATGGCGTCCACCTGGTAATGAGCGGTGATTCAAGCACTTCTGACACAAAATAGTATCCTGCCTGTCAGCAACCTACTTGCGACAGGCATACACGGATTCTCTTCTTTTGCACTAAACGAAAGTGATAAGTCGTCTCGTTTGCAAAAGGATACATTTTTATTCGGAGCAGATTATACAAAGGCTCCACGAGCGGAATACCACAACGGTATTAAACATCTTATAATATGATGATGATAAGATGGGATGAGAGGATGATACAACTATTATAATCACTGAAGCTAAGCTAGGCTATTATACTATTATACTGTCCTTTATAACTACAAAGTCTTCCTAGCGGAATACACATCTGATTCCGACGCCGTCTCGGTCCTGTCTGAGCTCGCTGAGCGTGGCGTGTTCAGCCACTAGCAATTCAGCTCAGCGTGCGATGCTTGGTTTACGTGCTGGGCCCTGGGCTGTGTTGAGCACAGTTACGTGGTCCTCACCTCGTGAGCTAGGTTTCCCCGGTTCTTAGGTAACACCAGCTCAATTGCACTCGTTGCCCTTCTTGTTGACACAAGTGTGTCCCGTTATAGCTATTTATAGCGTTGGTGTGTCTCCTGTCTGGTCTCCTGTCCTATTACGTCACCTGTCCCCTAATAAGCTCTGTTTTAGCTCTCTCAGAGCTTAGAGCTTCCTCTCAAGTCTTTGACACTGTATTTATTGCAATCCCAAAGAAATCAGGAGCCTTGGAATGTGATCAACATCGAACAATTAGTATAATGAGTCACATCACGAAGATTTTGCTAAGAATTATCATGCAAAGAGTTAGGAAGAAAATACAACCTGAAATAGGAGAAGAACAATGTAGGTTTGTAGAAGGAAAAGGTACAGTAAATGCTGTGTATTTACTGAGAACCGTAATTGAACGATTTATAGAATTAAACAAGGATCTACACCTTTGCTTTATTGACTACACAAAGGCTTTCGATAAAGTGAGACATGTCGACATGATAAAGATGCTTGAAGATCTACAAATTGATGGAAACAACAAGCTGCCATACGAGTTGATAATGAAGTAGGCCAATATCAGCCTATTAAGAGAGGTGTGAGACAGGGATGTGTAATGTCTCCAGATCTGTTTTCTCTGTACAGTGAAAATATTTTCAGAAATATTGAAGATATGGAAGGAATCAACATGGGGGGGGGGGGGGGGGGGGGGGGAGGGCGATGCATCAATAACATTAGATATGCAGACGATACAGTCTTGATTGCAGACAATGAACAGGACCTGTAACATTTAGTAGATGCAGTTGTTACACGCAGTGAACAACGAGGGTTAGAATTAAATTGTAAAAAGACACAGATTATGGTCGTCATTAGGAAGAACGAAATACCACAATGTAATATACAAGTAAATGGGAATATTCTTCAACAAGTGAATAGGTACAATTATCTCGGAACAGTAATAATATCTGATGGGAGATGCCTTGAATTGATTAGAACAAGAATCGCCATGTCTACAGTAGCCTTTAGCAAAATGAAAAACATACTGACTAATAAAAAGATGTAAATTGAAACGAGAAAAAGAGTGTTGAGGTGCTACATAGAACCTGTACTTTTATATGGACGTGAAGCTTGGACAATGAGCAGTCAAGCTGAAAAACATCTGATGGCTGTAGAAATGTGGTTTCTGAGGAAAATGCAAAGAATACCATGGACAGCCAGAAAGATCAATGAACAGGTCCTTCAAGAAACAAACGAAGATCGTAAACTGATTAGAGACATTAGACGCATACAGTCAACATTTTTTGGTCATGTTATGAGAAGAATTGAATTGGAGAACTTGGTGACAACTGGTAAGATCGAAGGGAACAGACCAAGAGGAAGACTTAGAAGCAAATACCTGGATGGCTTGGCTTCGTGGCATGGTCGAGACAGAAACACAGAGCTGATCCACGACTCTGGTGATCGAGTGAGATGGCAAAACATGACCGCCCACGTTTACCGGCATGGCACATGATGGATGGATATACAAGGGGCTGGTCATGTCTGTTTTTGAGTATGCGATGGCGATCCTGACTCTCAGCCGTAAGAAGATGAAAAGGATGTAAAGGATACAGAATTAAGCTATGCGGATTATTCTTGGTTGTACAAGAGATAAGCACGCAGGGCGATACGCTACCTTCTTGATTTTCCAATCATTGAAGACAAAATACAAATTTTCAGAGCACGTGCCTACCTCTGAATCAATGCAAACACACAACATCCACTGCATAGTGAAATTAAGAAGGTTAAAGGCAGCAGGTTAGAAAGAGGAAGGTCATGGATGGGTCAAGCCGAAGACATTCTTCAACAGGTGTGTTCACTTGAGGACATAGAACCTGGCGAGGAGAGGGTACAAGTGCCAACAGATTTCTGTACGTCCTTTTCAGTTTGCATCCAACTAGACAGACAATGCAGATAAGAAAATCCGGCTGCTGTGAAGGTGGGTGTACAAGCGTTGATTTTCGATAATTCGATGGACGGTAATGCTGTCATTTACACAGATGGTTTGGTCTTTCGACATGTGAGAAGCTCATGGGCCTTTACTGCTCAGACCGCCTAACTCTAACCCGAACCCGAACCCTAACCCTAACCCTAACATTTTGCGGCCCGGGATCGTCATTTTGTCAGTTATCCGGCCCATTGTGAAAAAAGTTTGGTGACCCCTGATCTAGATTAATAATCCTATCTGATTTAGTTCAGTCTAGAACAGTCAGTCTAAACAACACAAATGTGCTAGACAATAGACAACAAGCAACATGGACATTTAAATCTATTAGACAAATCAAGAAGTACTACATCTGATTTTGGAACACGGAATGCAGGAACACTCACATAAGTAGGTAAAAATAAAAGTAGTAACTAACAATTACTGTCAAATACAATTGTATGCAATACAAAAAGTGCTACATTTGCTATTGAAACGTGGAATGTAAGAACAGTGGTTCAAGTTAGTAAATTAAACATCACCTTGACGGGAAATGAAACGGATGAATATAAATAACTTAAAATTGCATGACGGAATGGAACATGAGTTTTAACCCATTCATCCAGTAGCATGTCCTTTACAGAACGTCGCTCCCACAACAACCTTTCGGAAAACCTCTCGATCATGAGCAAGATGTCCCGCGTCCGATACACCCATATGGAGATCATCCACCACACCCTTCACCAGGGCCGCATTAAGCCATCTTGGTGCCCTAGGCACAAACCCACATGGGTGCCCCCTACTGCCCCGGGCCCCCGATCCTCCACTGACTGCTGGTATGTTCAATATTATGCAAAAAAATAACAAAGAAAAACAGTTGTGAAATGTAAACACATATGTTTGTACTACTATCACTCATATAAAACCTACAATAGGGTATTTCTGTATTAAAATTAATAGTTAATTAATTTTGTAATAATAGTAGACAAAAATACTGTAACTTTTTTGATAGATAACAAAGTCAGAGAGAGCACACATTTACATTTTTAAGTTCTGTTTTCTAGATTTACGTCTGGCAAAGTTTTTGAGTACATCATCAAAGTTAATTTTGCGCAACAAGTCTGCCTCAATCATCAGCAAAGATAAGGAATCAAGCCTTTCTTGTTTCATTGTCGATCTACTTGGATTTTTTGTACGTTTCAACTGAGAAAAAGAGCGCTCAGTTGAACAGTTCGTAACCATTAATGTTAAAAATATGCGCAAGGCGATTTCTACATTTGGAAAAGCACACTCGATGTTGTCTCTAACTATTACTTTGTAGAGTTCTGCATGACTGAACATGTTGTTCTCATATTTTGATGCACGAAACTTGTGGCGAATATATGAGTGGAACTGTTGTAGTTCAGTATATAAATTATTGTTCAGATCTTCAGGATAAGCATTTATTAGTCCTTTACAACACTGAGATGTTTGTGGTACATCGACCAAACAAGAAAATCGAACTGCTAGATCATTATATACCTGTCCTCGTCTACTCATCTCTGTCTCAAGTTTGTCAACAATGGTGTAGAAAGCAGATATACGAAATTTGTCTCTGGCATTCTGAGATACCTCATGGGCATCACCATCAATGACCACTGTCTTTCGTTTACGATTACGGATCAAAGTTGACTTATAATCCACACCTGGTGTTATTTCTTTTGCAGCTTCTTCAAATCTTTCACATTCATTCCTAGATTCATGCAAGTGATCTGGTAGTGAAGAATACAAATCAGCACACGTTTTCAAGTTCACGTGCTCATTTGTAGAGCTTGACTGACCCTGTGAAAATGTTCTAACACTTCTTCCCAAAAGACAAGCATGAAAGCAAATTCTAATTCTTGCATCTTCTTTGCAATGTTTTCTGCTTCTCTTCTGGTGTCCCCATTCTGTGACTGGTCTTCTTGTAAACATTCTAACGCTTCTATAATCTGAGGATGAGACATTAGAATGGCTTCAGTTGCAACAGCATGTGCTTCCCATCTAGTATCGGAAAGGGACTTTACCAGCTTTTCATTCACAAGGCATCCTTTCAGAATCTTCCATCTTTTGGTTGAAGCTGAGAAAAAAGTATAGATCAGTTGCACTGTATGGAAGAAGTTTACTGCCTCTAAACAAGAGTCAACGGCACTTCTGCCTACCAGATTTAGTGAATGGGCAGCACAGGGTATGTATATAGCAAACTCATTTTCTTCTAGAATTTTTTTCTGAATGCCCTTGTAGCACCCAGACATATTAGCTGCGTTGTCGTAGGACTGACCTCTGCATTTCGAAAAATCAATATTGCAAGCTTCACGTAAGTACTGCAATACTTGCTTAGCCATACCTTCACCGGCGTGACTTTGCAGCTCCAAGAAAGTCAAAAAGCGCTCAATGGGCTCTCCATCTACCACATATCGAAGAACAACGCTTAACTAACCTATATGTGAAATATCAAGTGTTGAGTCTACTGACAAGCTGAAATAACCGGAAGCCTTTACTTCATCTACAATTACTGCATGGACTTTTTGGGACATAATTTCAATCAGTTCTTCACATATAGTTTTGGATAAATAAGAAGGATTTCCTTTTCCAGAATTTCCATATTTCGCAATGTGTGATGCTAAAAATGGATCAAACTGACTGACCAACTCCAGCAACCCTAGATAATTTCCATTTTGTAAAGATCCAAATTTTTCATTTGTCCCTCTAAAAGCCAGACCACGCTCAGCTATAGTACAAATAACCGATACTGCTCGCCTCAAAACATGTTCCCAGTAAATGTACTCTTCATTTATTTGCTCTTCTAGCTTTTGTAGTAGACCCGAGCCTTGTCTACGAGCTAGGTATGTTAACATGCAGTCTTTATGAGTAGAGCTTTGTTCATGATTAGCAACTTGAATGTTATTTTTCCAGTCACTGAACCCATTTTTATCAGCCAAACTTGTGAAACCTTTAGACGCAAAAAGTTTACAAACAAAGCAGTACACAGATCCTGTGGATGGTGAATACAATAACCATTCTCTCCTGTACTGATCACCATTTGCTTTTGTGCCATAGAAGAGTTTTTGAGAACAATATCTTGTTATTTTTCCTTCAGCATAAATACGGCAAGATTTATCAAAGGGACCATAATGATGCTGACAGTTAGTGGGCCCACAGTCAACCCAGTACGCCACATCATCAGCCGAGAAGTCAATCCACAGTCCTGGATCTACTGCTTGATTTATTTTGTCATCTTCATCTTTATCATCATCTTCAGCAGACTGAAGTGGGTCACCACAAATTTCATTTTCAAGCACTAATGCAGTGTCTGGATTTGCAGAACAGCCTATAGTAGACTTATAAAGAGGGTTGATAGTGTCAGTAAAATCGTGTTCCACCTGTTTGCTTAACCGAAACTAAATAATTCGTTAATTTTCTGCTCTTAGCTTTTACAACTGAAACTGTATGCTCTTTTTGTTTAGCTAGTTTTCTCTTTTGTGCACCACTTAACTGAACACGTTTCATCTTGGGGTCTGAATCTGAAAAAAAGTATGTGAAAAGCTGTAAATGAAAAATGAATAAATAATGTAATCAATATAAGTGGGTATGCTAAGGTATCATTTTCCGATTATTCATAATTACATTTTTTTAAACGAAAATGTATTTACATAAATATTAGAAAATTATGCAAAATAAGGCTAAGGAATAATATACTTAGGCCCCTTTCAATAATTGTTTTATCAAAATCGATAAAAGCACATTTAAAGCGCAGTAATGAACTCCTTCAACACTATCTACCAATAGACGTCTGTATATATATATATATATATATATATATATATATATATATATATATATATATATATATATATATATATATATATATATATATATATATATATATATGTCTGATTTTTTAGAATTAAAAACCCTTAGATGAAAACGAAAACGAAAGTAAAAAGTGTAACCATTAACCTTACCTTCGTCAAATCAAGTTTTGTTGTGTAAGCTAAATTAGTAATATCTACATCAGTAAGTAGTTTATACAAATGTTCGAAAATGCAAAGTAGTTCTAAGCCGTTATGCAAATGTACAGTCATTCAATGACACGTCGACAAATTAGTACTATTCACAATTGTTTTCACTAGCAGACCAAAACGGAAGTGAATTTGTCGCTACGCATTAGTGCGTTACGTAGCACAAACATATCCCAGAAAAGTCAAAAACATAGCACAAAAAAAACCTTGAAGAAAAATAACAAAAAATAGCACAAAAAAAACTGGGTGGGGGGTATTTTACCCCCGGGTTGTGGTACCAAGGTTAAATAATGTGCGATTCAATATTACATTTGCGATTTGCTTATGCCATGCTATTACGCTACCGGGACAATATATACATTTTTCTTGAGGACGTGTGGTGCCCACCAAATGCTAGGTGCCCTAGGCACGTGCCTTGTTTGCCTAATGGTTAATCCATCCCTGTGTGTGTGTGTGTGTAGTAGTAGTAGTAGTAGTAGTAGTAGTAGTAGTAGTAGTAGTAGTAGTAGTAGTAGTAGTAGTAGTAGTAGTAGTAGTAGTAGTAGTAGTAGTAGTAGTAGTAGTAGTAGTAGGAGGGTTCATTTGAAATCCGTTCGTGCCACACCGCGCGTAATTGCGTACGTGGAACATGATAATGTCATAGTCATGTGATAAATACTGACCAATGAATAAAAGTGCACGTTCTTGTCGTCCCATGATGCATAGATTCTGTTTCTGACCGTTGAGAAAATGGCCGGGTTGATCCAAAATCCGTCCAGAGAAGCTCAAAGATCGGTGATTCAGTTTCTTTCATTTGAAGGATGTCGAGCAGTGGACATTCATCGAAGAATACAGGCAGCGTACGGTAACAAATGTGTGTCAAAGACAACAGTGACAGACAGGCACGAATGTTTCGGAATGGACGTCAGTTCACGACAGATCTTCAACGGCAGGGTCAAGCGCATATTGTTGCAACAGAAAAATCCATCGCCAAAATTGATGCAGCAGTACAGATGAACTGTTGTCGAGGCATACGTTCGCTAGCGAAAGAATTTGATGTGTCAATTGGGACAATTCAAAAGGTAGTTCGTAAGAAACTGCAATATCGGAAGGTGTGTTCACAGTGGGTACCACAGATGTTGACCGACCACCAAAAAGAGGATCGCATGGGATGGTGTTTGAACCACTTGCAGCGTTACAGAGTGGAGGGTGATGCATTTCTCTTCCGCATAGTGGCAGCCGATGAATCATGGTGTCACCACTTTGAGCCGAGCAGCAAAAGAGAGAGCATGCAATGGAAGCATGCTGTTTCACCAAAAGCCAAAATATTCAATTTACAGGCTTCCGCTGGTGAGGTTATGCTGGGCGCATTTTTTGACCATGAAGGGGCCGACTTTAAAGAACCTGTTGGCCGACTTTAAAGAACCTGGTGTCAACATCAACTCTACCCACAACTTGGAAACTGTAGACAAGCTGCAAAAAGCCATCAAGAATAAACGACCCGCATGCTTTCTCGCGGTGTGATTTTGTTGCACGATAATGCTCGTTTGCATGTTGCAAAGATTGTGCAGGAAGCATTAGCTTGGCAGAAGTGGGAAATTCTGCAACATCCAGCCTATAGTCCTGATTTGTCACCATGTGATTTTCAGTTATTCGGACCTCTAAAAAAAGCTCTCACGGGTCAACGATTTCACACAGATGCAGACGTAATGAACGCGGTAAACACTTGGTTCAGTGAGCAACCACAATCCTTTTTAGCTGACTGCATTTGCCGCCTACCTAAGCAATAGGATGCTTGCGTGAATGCCTACGGCGACTTCTTCTGACCAACCCATGGTGCATAATTCATTCAAAATGAATGCTTTGTTTAAGTCTACCACACCTGTTAATGTTTCTTTCATGCTTTTGCAATAAAGCCATTGGAACGGGTTTCAAATGAACGATCCTTATATATATATATATATATATATATATATATATATATATATATATATATATATATATATATATATATATATATATATATATATATATATAATGTGTTTGGTTAGAGGTTAAGCCAGCCAGCCAACAACCGTTTCTCATTGGATACCTATATAGGAATCCTTGTGTCGGGTACAGTTGGTATGACTGCTTCACTACAATGATGGATAGAGTGTTTACAGCACGTAGAGAAGTTATGATACTAGGTGACTTCAACATAGATATTAGTAAATCCATCCAGACATTGGACAATATCATTCTTTCTTACAATTTCAAACAACTAATAAACCGTGCCATAAGGGTTACTGACACCTCCTCAACTATAATTGATCATATATATGTTCTTTGTCCAGATAATATTATTTAATGTTCTGTTCCTGTTAGTACAGTTAGTGACCATTATCCAGTATGTTGTACATGGTCAAAAATTGGGTTCATATCTCTTAAAAATAAACATGTAAGTATCAAAGTTAAAACTGTTAAAGTATTCAACCAAGATTTATTTTTGCAAGACTTAAAAAAAGCAGCACTTGATCACATTTACCAACTTCCTGACCCGGACGATGCAATGGCTTTCTGGACGAAGACAGTCTACAATGTGTTCGATGTGCCAATCAAAGAAGTTCGAGTCAAAAATCAACATAAATCCCCATGGGTCACTAGTGAAGTTCTGGAAATCATGGGAGATCGAGATACAGCACACAAAAAATAAAGACTTCATCAATTACCGTAGACTAAAGAATAAAGTTAAATATGAAATTCGTAGGATAAAAAAAGATCATTTTAAAAATTTGATTGTAGATAATATACAAATATGTACAAATATATGGAAGGCTGTTAACTTGCTAACCAATAAGAAACGCTCTTCAGAATCAGCAATACCAAATTCTATAACATGCGATTAATTCAGTTGGTTCTTTCAATCAGAAATAGAGAATCTAAAATCTTCAATACCAGACTCATCATGTAATTTAAGTTCACTGGCATCATTCTGTGAGGAGAAGTGCACCAGAAATATTCCCGCTGAGATTCCCTTAATGCCTGTTGCAGAAGATTATAAATATCTCTTAAACCTCAAATCAACAAATTCACACGGCCCAGATGGTATCAGTAATAGAATTCTTTGTTGTGCTGCACCAGTCATTAGTGAGTCCTTAACGTTCATATATAACCAGTGGCCGGCGAAAAGCTACTTTCCATCTGCATTTAAAATTGCTAAAGTGTATCCTCTACTTAAAAATGGCTCAATCGATAATAGCGTTTTGGGTAATTATAGACCTATCTCCTTACTATCGTCGCTTTCAACACCACTAGAAAACCACATTCATAAAATAACGTTAGAACATTTAATTAACAACGATCTAATAATTAACAGTCAATCTGGGTTTCGACCTAAATATTCTTGCCGTAGTGCTCTAACACGTTTAAACAGCTTTCATATGCGGTGACTGCAGAAGAATACTTGGTATTAAGTGGCAAGACAAAATAACAAATACTGAAGTATTGGAAAGATCAGGTTGTGTAACGTGTATTCCATGCTCAGTCTTCATAGACTTAGATGGATAGGACATGTTAGGAGGATGGATGATGGTAGAATACCAAAGGACATATTGTTTGGTGAATTACAGACGGGTAAGAGATCTCAGGGTCGGCCTCTACTACGATTCAAAGATGTATGTAAGTGGGACATGATTGATACAGGCATTGATAATGCACATTGGGAGCAAGCCGTCGCTAAACATGTTGCATGGAGGGCAACTATCAGAAATGGAATAAAGACAAAGGATAAAATGATTGCAGATAAAGCACACACAGAGCGTGAGAGACGTAAGATGGCGCAAAATGGTGGAAATGACCATGTTTTCACATGCATCTACTGTGGGCAAACATTTGCAGCAAGAATTGGCCTTACCAGCCACACTCGCCACCACCATGGGTCGTAGTTATTAAGCCTTTTTGAAGCACAATGTACCAAACTATCGTCTATCAAGACGGAAAGGTGCCAATGACAACAAAAATGACCGATAACTGGCACGATAAACATCAACAACGGTAGAATTTGTGGAGCGGTGTTTATAGACTTTAAAAAAGCTTTTGATATGGTAGATCACAATATTTTAATTAGAAAACTGAAACAAATGAAGACAAGCACCAATATGGTGAACAAAATTACGTCATTTCTATCCGACAGACAAGTCGTGTCCTTCAGCAACTGTCTATCAAGACCCACACAGCTTAATATTGGTGTGCCTTAGGGCTCAACACTAGGTCCGCTGCTTTTTGCAGTTTATATTAATGATCTTCCTTTATATATCAATACAACTTGTGATCTATTTGCAGACGACCGTATTATATATACTAGTCAATTAAACAGTAGTGAATTAGAGAATTCTTTACAAAAAGAACTTGATAATCTTACTAGATGGAGCAATGAAAACCGCATGCAAATTAACATCGAGAAAACCAAATCCACGTTAATAACGACCAGACAAAAACTACAGACACTAGCCATAACTGGAGCACCGCTCAAACTCCGCTTGGGCTCGTTACCTAGTTAATGTGAACGAACATAAAACACTAGGTCTTTTAATTGACAGCCATTTGAGCTGGAGTTCTCATGTTCACGTTCTTACCAAGAAAATAGCACCAAAAGTTTACCAACTTGCTAAAATCCAGCACTTCCTGAACGAAAGCACACGAAAAATATTATCTACATGCTATATCCAATCACATCTCGATTACTGATCCACAGTTTGGGATGGTTGCCTTGAATCTAATTTAAAACGACTATGTTCTCTACAAAACCACGCTATACGACTAGTTTCTGGTATAAGGCACGTTGAAAGTAATAATTTATACAGTCATATAAGATTTTTACCACTTCGAAAGCGCTTCCTTTTTAACAAAGCCAAATTAGTGAATAAAATTATATCTCAAAATACCCCAAAGTATCTTCTACCGCTGATTCAATCTAGTGCAATGAACAGCAAGCGCCTGAATTTGATACATGTCCCAAAGCCTAGATTGGACCTATACAAAACATGTTTCGCCTATTCTGGTGCTCAATTATGGAATGATCTTCCTCCAGATCTGAAAACTCCAATGAGTCCCTACATAATTAACCGAAAACTCTTTAAATAGTTAATCCATACCGACTATATGCCACCATAATTCATTTGCTGGTATAATTGTTCATTATAATTGTTTAACTATAACTGTTCACTATATATGTGTGTGCGTGGGAGAGAGAGAGAGAGAGAGAGAGGAGAGAGAGAGAGAGAGAGAGAGAGAGAGAGAGAGAGAGAGAGAGAGAGAGAGAAAGTGGGTGTCAGAGAGAGTGAGAGAATGAATGTGTGTGTGTGTGTGTGTGTGTGTGTGTGTGTGTGTGTGTGTGTGTGTGCATGCGTATGTCTGGAGAGAGCGATTGAGCGAGAAATGGTGAGGGAATGTGTCAGTGCATGCATGCGTACGTGTATGTGTGAGAGTGAGTGAGGGAGTGTGTGCGTGCGTGCGTTCATGCGTATGTGTATGTGTGAGAGAGTGTGATTGATTGTGTGTGTGTGTGTGTGAAGGATTGTGTGTGTGTGTGTGTGTGTGTGTGAGAGAGAGAGAGAGAGAGAGAGAGAGAGAGAGAGAGAGTAAGTGAGTGAATGAGTGAGGAGTGAATAAGTGAGAGAGTGAGTATGTGTGAGTGAGTGAATGAGTATTAGAGAGTGTGTGAGTGTTTGTGTGTGTGTGTGTGTGTGTGTGTGTGTGTGTGTGTGTGCCTGTCTCTGTGTGTATCTCTGTGTGTGGGAGCATCACTATTTTATACGTCACACACTGTATATGTACACATTTTGCTCCATTATTTAACATATTCATGAGACTGCTCACGACAATTGTCAGTGTATGTGTGTGAGTAAAGTGTGGGAGTTTGTTCATACTAGTTTCAATGCTCACGTGAGGCATTATGTATGTGTCTAGATGTGAGTGTGTGTGTGAAGGATGTGTGTGAGTGTGGGGATATGTGTGTGTGGAGGATGTGTGGGTGTGTGGGTGGGGATATGCGTTTGAATGGGTTGGGATGTGTGGGTGTTGGTAGATAGTGAGATTTGTGGGTGTTGGTGGGATGTGTGATGGATGTGTGTGGGTGAATGTAGGGATGTGGGAATGGGTGTGGAGAATGTGTGTATGGGTGGAGGATATGTATGGGAATGGTGCGGGGGATGTGTGTATGGGTGGTGGATATGTGTGGGTGGGTGGAGATGTGTGGATGGTTTGGGGGAAGTATGTGTGGGTGGCGGTGTTGTGTGGGTAGGGGATGAGTGTGGGTGGATTGGGAATGTAAGGGCGGGTGGGTAGAAGTGTATGTTGTGTGGGTTTAAGTTATGTGTGTGGTGTGTTGGTGAGGGATGTGTGCATGGTGTGTAGGTGGGGGTATGTTTGTGGTGGATGGGTGAGGATATGTGTGTTGGTGGGGGGTATTGTTTGGGTGGGGGATGTGTGTGATGGGTGCGGGGAATGTGTGTATGGGTGGGGGGCATGTGTGGGTGAGTAGGGGATGTGTGGTGGTTGGGGGAAAATTGTGAGTGGTGGGGGTGTGGATGGGGGACGTGTGCGTGGATGGGGAATGTGTGGGTGGGGGTGTGTGAGTGGCTTAGGGATATGTTGGTGGGTGAGGGGTGTGCACGAGCCGGGGCGGGATGCGTGAATGGGTGGAGGATGTGTGTGGGTGGTGATATGTGTGATCGAGAGATGTTTGTTTGAAGGTGGGTTATTGGGGGGGGGGGGGTGCGTAGTGGAGGATGTGTGGGTGAGTGAGTGAGTGTGTGCTGGTGGATGGGTGGGGAATGTGTGTTTGGGTGGGGAGAGGTGCGTGTTGTTTTTTTTTGGGGGGGGGCGGGGGATTTGTGTTTGGTTTGTGGGTGGGGGATATGTGTGTTGGTGGCGGATTTGTGTGGTGTGTGGGTGGGGTATGTGCGGTGTGGTGGGTATGTGAGGGTATCTGTGTGGGTGTGGATATTGTTTGGTATGTGGGTGGGGGATATGTGTGTGGTATGTAGGTGAGGGATGTGTGGTGGTATGTGGGTGTGGGATGTGTGGGTGAGGGATATGTGTGTGTTGTGCGTTGTTGGGAATATCGTGTGGTGGGACGTAGACTAGGGCATGTGTGGGTGGGTGGAGGATGTATGTGTGGGTGGTGGGGTGTGTGTGAGTAGATTGGAGATGTATAGGTGGTTAGGGAGATGTGTGTGTGTGTGTGGGTAGGGAGATGTCAGTTGGTGGAAATGTGTGTGTTTGGTTTAGGGATGTGTGAGTGGATGTGCGATATGTGGGTTGGTATGGGATGTGTGTGCGTGGGTGGGGAATATGTGGTCGATTTATACTGTGTCTCAGTTATGTCATTGTTCTCCATCTCACACGACCACCGGAATCATGGATCAGCTCAGTGTTCTTGTCTGAGTTATGTCATTGTTCTTCATCTCACACGACCACTAGAGCCGTGGACCAGCTCAGTGTTCTTGTCTCAGTTATGCCATGTGGCCAAGCCATCCAGGTATTTATCTCTCTGCCTGCCTTCTGCTTGTTAAGGATCAACCTTGCCAGTTATAAAGTTATCCAGTGTATATCTCATCATGACATGCGCAAAACATCGTGACTGTCTACGCCTAATTTCAAAATAATGTATTCCCTTGGTGCAAGTCAACACAGAAGTCACAAACAATAGGTTGCATGATTTATTGCCGGGCATATTTCGCTGCAACTCTTCGGGTGCATACTGCAGAGTTTTATATCTTATGAATTGAATATGTGAATTATACTTTGACTGATCAACTGAAAACGCATAGCCACTGATGTTGTTAGAATGTGGAGCATTTGTTATGTCCACAGTAATCTTAAATTTAAAGAGAAGTCTTTCTGTCTGCACTGAATTCGTTGGAACTTTCTAATTATTAACATCTCGGTATATTTGTGTGTCAAATACAACACGGTGCTTAAATTCTTTAATCCGTTTACTGTTTTCATTTGTTTCTGGTAGGACCTGCTAATTTGATTTTCTGTCCGCCCATTCTGTTTCATGTCCTTTGTTTACATCTGTTTCTGATAGGACTTGCTCAATGGTTTTACTGTCCGTTCATTCTATGTTTCATGTCCTTTGTTTACATCTGTTTCTGATAGGACTTGCTCAATTGTTTTACTGTCCGTTCATTCTATGTGTCATGTCCTTTGTTTACATCTGTTTCTGATAGGACTTGCTCAATGGTTTTACTGTCCGTTCATTCTATGTTTCATGTCCTTTGTTTACATCTGTTTCTGATAGGACTTGCTCAATTGTTTTACTGTCCGTTCATTCTATGTTTCATGTCCTTTGTTTACATCTGTTTCTGATAGGACTTGCTCAATTGTTTTACTGTCCGTTCATTCTATGTTTCATGTCCTTTGTTTACATCTGTTTCTGATAGGACTTGCTCAATGGTTTTACTGTCCGTTCATTCTATGTTTCATGTCCTTTGTTTACATCTGTTTCTGATAGGACTTACTCAATTGTTTTACTGTCCGTTCATTCTATGTTTCATGTCCTTTGTTTACATCTGTTTCTGATAGGACTTGCTCAATGGTTTTACTGTCCGTTCATTCTATGTTTCATGTCCTTTGTTTACATCTGTTTCTGATAGGACTTGCTCAATTGTTTTACTGTCCGTTCATTCTATGTTTCATGTCCTTTGTTTACATCTGTTTCTGATAGGACTTGCTCAATGGTTTTACTGTCCGTTCATTCTATGTTTCATGTCCTTTGTTTACATCTGTTTCTGATAGGACTTGCTCAATTGTTTTACTGTCCGTTCATTCTATGTTTCATGTCCTTTGTTTACATCTGTTTCTGATAGGACTTGCTCAATGGTTTTACTGTCCGTTCATTCTATGTTTCATGTCCTTTGCAGGACATTGCCATTAACCCCAGGTTGATATGTTTGGCAGTTTTACCTTTAGTAGATTGTTAATGTCCATTGTATACAAAGTAGTAATATCCATTTATTTGTAATGCGACAGAAATAGCACGTTAATAATATTTGTTACTAAGTTTCTCTAAGGTCTGTTTCGATGTTTATATTTGGCCAGGTTTTTACACTAGGTGCTAGAATGAAAGAGGCTTTTGAAAATGAGGCAAAATTTTTTGTTGAACGCAATATATATAACAAAGTTGAATGAACTGTTGGCATAAACAAAAGCTTGTCTCACAAATAAAAATATATACGCCACCGAATCCCATATGTTCGGACTGTCAGTTTCGTAAAATATTGTGACAGTAAAAGCGGCGTGTGTTATAGAAAAAACGAAACACACAAGCAGCATTATTTTTGTCGTTTGCGCTGAGGACTTATGTACGTGTGAGACAGTTGTCATTTTTAGCCTTTTTCGAAGCGCGATCGCCATTTTCACAGAGATCATAACAGACGCAATTGTCACAAATATGAACGGAACTGTGTGTGTTAAAGTCGGAAAAACTTTCAAACGAAGAGTTCGATAGACCGCATTTGTATTTACTATGTAAAACACTAGATCATCCATTATTTCTGTGCTATTGTTAACAACACGATACCTGAAAGACTTTTCTCTTGCATTGAAATATAACACAGGAGGAATCCATATCAAGAAAATTGACAAACCCGCAAGCCAAACTCTTTTGGGGGTCACCAATGTGCTAAATTGCAGTGGATAAAACACGGCGATGAACCTTTCAAGTGCTATACACACTGTAATGTATGCAGAGGCTCGAGACCCTACTTCGGCCAAAAATCTAATAAAAAGTTGTACAACTGCTGTTAACAACATGTCTAAATACATACGCATACGTCCTTTTTTAAAGAATTGGTTTTCATTGAGGAAATCAACGGTCAATATGTCCAGTAAACACAACATATCGGCTATAGCCAAACAAAACAATAGAATATTTGACGACTGCTCCAGACCACACTTTTTCAACACAATAAAACTGAAGGCGTTTCCAACAATGCCCAACACACAGATTGATGGATCGACAACATAGTTACTCCACCATAGAATCATAATCATTGTTTTATAGTCGATATAGCGAAAGGAATTATGGTAGACGATCTGCACATCGCTGCCGTGGCTATTATTATTAGACATCTTTCCACTCTCTAAAACGAGTGAACCTATACTGAGACTGACGTTATTCTGGACCGAGCTGGACGTTCTGCAAACGTGTTACAGAAGTCACAGATTTGTGAAACCAGGGTATTTCAAGAAACGTTAAGTTATATTGAGGTCATGCACATCACATCCTGGTCGTAATCGCTAGGATTTTCCGGCTGTCATTTAGGAAGAGCTGTATTCTCCCCCTCTTCTGCCTACACTTTCGTCGCTAGTAGCAACCAGAGAAATGATTTACACATGCATTCACAAATGTACAGGACAATCTGAAATTAAGAAAGAAAAAACAAATCTTAACATAAACGTTCATGAACTTATAGAGCGTTTTATGTATAATAAATAACTGAATCATGGCTTTTGTAAATAAAATAAAACAAATAAATGATTCAAGTTGCGTGGAGCAGTCATAGCAACTAAACACAGAAGCCATAAACAATATGATGCACGGTTTATTGCCTGGAAGATTTCCCCGCATCTCGTCAGGTGCGTACTGCATAGTCATACATCATGTGATGCTAATATGTGTGTAATGCTTTGTCTGAAATACTTGAAACACACAATATATTCATTTCGCAATGAATTATTCATGTTTTTGTTGTTAGTTGCATATCTTTTACGAGACGTCACAGATACCCCCAGAATTTATGACTGTGTGTGATTTCTTGATGCCCCTTCAACATGCACCTGACGAGATGCTAGGCAATAAATATATTCCAGACAAGAAATCTTGCAACATATTGTTTGTGACTTCTGTGCTTATATTCACTACGTGCATACGTTATTTTAAAGCCATATCATCCGTCGGAAGAAGCTTCGTAGAACTGAAAACAAGACTCGAAATGACAAAGGCAGCCTATTACGAGATGGAACCCACACACAACAATAAAACACTGTCAGCTGCAATGAGCAAGTGTAAAGGTGCTATAAAGAAACAGTACTGTTGTATGCACGTGAAACATGCACAATAAAAAGGCAAAATGAGGAGGATATAACGCACTGTAACGGAAATTTGGCTTTGTATCTGGAGACGATACAAAGCGTACTGCGGACGGGCACAAACAACGAATCTTGGGAGAAGGGCTGCTTCCAAATCTCCCCAAGCTGTGTTTAGAGCGCGGTTTGTGGGGTTACGAACTGTATTCGTAAACCCTTCACAGTACAGCTGGCTTAGGAGATTATATACAACAGTAAGAACGAGATACACAACCAGCTATAAGAACGAGATACACAGCAAACTATAAGAACGAGATACACAGCCAACTATAAGAACGAGATACACAGCCAACTATAAGAACGAGATACACAGCCAACTACAAGAACGAGATACACAGCCAACTATAAGAACGAGATACACAGCCAACTATAAGAACGAGATACACAGCCAGCTATAAGAACGAGATACACAGCCAACTACAAGAACGAGATACACAGCCAACTACAAGAACGAGATACACAGCCAACTATAAGAACGAGATACACAGCCAACTATAAGAACGAGATACACAGCCAGCTATAAGAACGAGATACACAGCTTACTACAAGAACGAGATACACAGCCAACTATAAGAACGAGATACACAGCCAACTATAAGAACGAGATACACAGCCAACTATAAGAACGAGATACACAGCCAACTATAAGAACGAGATACACAGCCAACTATAAGAACGAGATACACAGCCAATTATAAGAATGAGATACACAGCCAATTATAAGAACGAGATACACAGCCAACTATAAGAACGAGATACACAGCCAACTATAAGAACGAGATACACAGCCAACTATAAGAACGAGATACACAGCCAACTATAAGAACGAGATACACAGCCAACTATAAGAACGAGATACACAGCCAACTATAAGAACGAGATACACAGCCAACTACAAGAACGAGATACACAGCCAACTACAAGAACGAGATACACAGCCAACTAAAAGAACGAGATACACAGCCAACTATAAGAACGAGATACACAGCCAGCTATAAGAACGAGATACACAGCCAACTATAAGAACGAGATACACAGCCAACTATAAGAACGAGATACACAGCCAACTATAAGAACGAGATACACAGCCAACTATAAGAACGAGATACACAGCCAACTATAAGAACGAGATACACAGCCAACTATAAGAACGAGATACACAGCCAACTATAAGAACGAGATACACAGCCAACTACAAGAACGAGATACACAGCCAATTATAAGAACGAGATACACAGCCAGCTATAAGAACGAGATACACAGCCAGCTATAAGAGCGAGATACACAGCCAACTATAAGAACGAGATACACAGCCAACTATAAGAACGAGATACACAGCCAACTATAAGAACGAGATACACAGCCAACTATAAGAACGAGATACACAGCCAACTATAAGAACGAGATACACAGCCAACTATAAGAACGAGATACACAGCCAACTATAAGAACGAGATACACAGCCAACTATAAGAACGAGATACACAGCCAACTATAAGAACGAGATACACAGCCAACTATAAGAACGAGATACACAGCCAACTATAAGAACGAGATACACAGCCAATTATAAGAACGAGATACACAGCCAACTACAAGAACGAGATACACAGCCAACTATAAGAACGAGATACACAGCCAACTATAAGAAAGAGATACACAGCCAACTATAAGAACGAGATACACAGCCAGCTACAAGAACGAGATACACAGCCAACTACAAGAACGAGATACACAGCCAACTACAAGAACGAGATACACAGCCAACTATAAGAACGAGATACACAGCCAGCTAAAAGAACGAGATACACAGCCAACTACAAGAACGAGATACACAGCCAACTACAAGAACGAGATGCACAGCCAACTATAAGAACGAGATACACAGCCAACTATAAGAACGAGATACACAGCCAACTATAAGAATGAGATACACAGCCAACTATAAGAATGAGATACACAGCCAATTATAAGAACGAGATACACAGTCAATTATAAGAATGAGATACACAGCCAATTATAAGAACGAGATACACAGCCAACTATGAGAACGAGATACACAACCAACTATAAGAACGAGATACACAGCCAACTATAAGAACGAGATACACAGCCAACTATAAGAACGAGATACACAACCAACTATAAGAACGAGATACACAGCCAACTATAAGAACGAGATACACAGCCAACTATAAGAACGAGATACACAGCCAAATATAAGAACGAGATACACAGCCAACTATAAGAACGAGATACACAGCCAACTACAAGAACTAGATACACAGCCAACTATAAGAACTAGATACACAGCCAACTATAATAACGAGATACACAGCCAGCTATAAGAACGAGATACACAGCCAACTATTAGAACGAGATACACAGCCAACTATAAGAACGAGATACACAGCCAACTATAAGAACGAGATACACAGCCAACTATAAGAACGAGATACACATCCAACTATAAGAACGAGATACACAGCCAACTATAAGAACGAGATACACAGCCAACTATAAGAACGAGAAACACAGCCAACTATAAGAACGAGATACACAGCCAACTACAAGAACGAGATACACAGCCAACTATAAGAACGAGATACACAGCCAACTATAAGAACGAGATACACAGCCAACTATAAGAACGAGATACACAGCCAACTATAAGAACGAGATACACAGCCAACTATAAGAACGAGATACACAGCCAACTATAAGAACGAGATACACAGCCAACTATAAGAACGAGATACACAGCCAACTATAAGAACGAGATACACAGCTAACTATAAGAACGAGATACACAGCCAACTATAAGAACGAGATACACAGCCAATTATAAGAACGAGATACACAGCCAATTATAAGAACGAGATACACAGCCAACTATAAGAACGAGATACACAGCCAACTATAAGAACGAGATACACAGCCAACTATAAGAACGAGATACACAGCGAACTATAAGAACGAGATAGACAGCCAACTATAAGAACGAGATACACAGCCAACTATAAGAACGAGATACACAGCCAACTATAAGAACGAGATACACAGCCAACTATAAGAACGAGATACACAGCCAACTATAAGAACGAGATACACAGCCAACTATAAGAACGAGATACACAGCCAACTATAAGAACGAGATACACAGCCAATTATAAGAACGAGATACACAGCCAATTATAAGAATGAGATACACAGCCAACTATAAGAACGAGATACACAGCCAACTATAAGAACGAGATACACAGCCAACTATAAGAACGAGATACACAGCCAACTATAAGAACGAGATACACAGCCAACTATAAGAACGAGATACACAGCCAACTATAAGAACGAGGTACACAGCCAACTATAAGAACGAGATACACAGCCAATTATAAGAACGAGATACACCGCCAACTATAAGAACGAGATACACAGCCAACTATAAGAACGAGATACACAGCCAACTACAAGAACGACATACACAGCCAACTATAAGAACGAGATACACAGCCAATTATAAGAACGAGATACACAGCCAATTATAAGAATGAGATACACAGCCAACTATAAGAACGAGATACATAGCCAACTATAAGAACGAGATACACATCCAACTATAAGAATGAGATACACAGCCAACTATAAGAATGAGATACACAGCCAACTATAAGAACGAGATACACAGCCAACTATAAGAATGAGATACACAGCCAACTATAAGAACGAGATACACAGCCAACTATAAGAATGAGATACACAGCCAACTATAAGAACGAGATACACAGCCAACTATAAGAAGGAGATACACAGCCAACTATAAGAATGAGATACACAGCCAACTATAAGAATGAGATACACAGCCAACTATAAGAACGAGATACACAGCCAACTATAAGAAGGAGATACACAGCCAACTATAAGAACGAGATACACAGCCAACTATAAGAATGAGATACACAGCCAACTATAAGAATGAGATACACAGCCAATTATAAGAAGGAGATACACAGCCAACTATAAGAACGAGATACACAGCCAACTATAAGAATGAGATACACAGCCAACTATAAGAATGAGATACACAGCCAACTATAAGAAGGAGATACACAGCCAACTATAAGAACGAGATACACAGCCAACTATAAGAATGAGATACACAGCCAACTATAAGAAGGAGATACACAGCCAACTATAAGAACGAGATACACAGCCAACTATAAGAATGAGATACACAGCCAACTATAAGAACGAGATACACAGCCAACTATAAGAATGAGATACACAGCCAACTATAAGAACGAGATACACAGCCAACTATAAGAATGAGATACACAGCCAACTATAAGAACGAGATACATAGCCAACTATAAGAACGAGATACACAGCATCCTTTGATCATGTGATGAGAAGAGAGGCATTAGAGAATATAGTGACAACTGGGAAGATCACTGGGGGAAAGAGGTTGAGGCAGACGAAGAGAAATGATACTGGATGGATTGAGTCATTGGCATAGAGGCATATCACCAACAGAGTTGATCCTGTGCACCACGGACTGAGTTCTGTGGAAAGAAGTGAACGTCTGCGCCAGCTGACAAGGCACATGATGAAGTCTATAACGTGTGTAATTCTAGCATTCGCTGATTCGGATCCACGCTGGCGTTATGGAATACGTGCACTGTTCTAAGATTACCACTGTGTGACCTAAGGAAGGGAATTGGAGCACTCATGGATATATATATATATATTTTTACATTTCATTGGCACCTTGCCGTCTTGACAGACGATAGTTTGTGCTTTAAAAAGGCATAATAACTTTTACCTATGGCGGTAGCGAATGTGACTGATAAGGCCAATTTGCGCTGTAAATGTCCGTTCACAGTGGGTGCATGTGAACACGTGGTCATTTCCACCAATATGCACCATCTTACGTCTCACACGCTCGGTGTGTGACTTAACTGCAATAATTTTCTCCTTTGTCTTTATTCCATTTCTGATGTGTGCACTCCATGCAACACGTCCAGCGGCGACTTGCTCCCAATGTGCATTATCAATGCCTGTATCAATCATGTCCCGCTTACACACATCTTTGTATCGTAGTAGAGGCCGACCCTGAGATCTCTTACCCATCTGTAATTCACCAAAAAAGATATCCTTTGGTATTCTACCATCATCCATCCTCCTAAGATGTCCTATCCATCTAAGTCTACGAAGACTGAGCATGGAATAAACCGTCACACAACCTGATCTTTCCAATACTTCAGTATTTGTGATTTTGTCTTGCCACTTAATACCAAGAATTCTTCGCAGACACCGCATATGAAAGCTGTTTAAACGTTTCTCTTGGTGTGAGTAAGTTGTCCAGGTTTCACTGCCATGAAGAAGAGTACTAAGGACACAGGCTTGATAGACAAGGAATTTTGTTTTGGCAGTAAGCTTCCTGTTCTCCCAGACTCTTTTTCTTAACCTGTTCATTGTTGTTGCAGCCTTACCAATCCGGAAGTTGATTTCCTGATCTAGGGATAATTTGCTATTTACCACTGATCTTAGATATGTAAAATGCTCTACCATCTCTAGTCGTCAATAAAGATAGATGATACCCCATGTGCACCTTGTGACATAATCTGTGTCTTCTTTTTCTTCTTCTTCTTCAGCGTTCCGAGCCATTGAGGTTCTTTGCTGCAGATACAATCCGTCTCCATTCGTCTCTCTGGTGGACCTTCGTTGATTCCAAGTGCTTGTATGTCTGTATATGTATTATCTCTCCACCGTCTTCTTGGTCTACCTCGGGGTCTACGGTCATTTATTTCCTGAGTGTAAGCGAGTTTTGTTTCCCTATTATCTTCCATTCTTTCTATATGCCCCAGCCATTGTAGTCTATTAGCCTTCATGATACCAGTGATTAGCGGGGACTAAAACAGATCATAAATGTCTTTGTTACTTCTTCTTTTCCACTCTCCACTTTGTGTATCCCTAATGGGTCCAAAGATGCGTCTTAAAATTTTGTTCTCAAAGGTTTGTAACAAGGCTTCGTCTCCTTTCGTTGTACTCCAGGTTTCAGAGCCATACAGCACAACTGGTCTGATCAGTGTTTTGTATATTGTGATTTTGGTGTTACGAGATAGCGCATTTGATTTTAGTAGATGTTGTAGTGCATAGTATATCTTATTTGCAGAGTTGATTCTAGTTTGTATTTCTTCCCTTATGAAGTTGGAGCAGTTGAAGATTGTACCCAGGTATTTGTATGTTTCCGTTCTTTTAATGGTCATATTATCTATTTGTATGTGGCCATTCCGTCTCTTGAAATTACCATATATTCTGTCTTATCTTGGTTGATAACCAGCGCCATCTGGGAAGCGACAAACACAAGAACCCGAAACTCTTCTGCTGTTTGTCTGGTCTTTCATTCAGTATTTCAGGTTAGTTATCGATGTAGCTTGAGTATCTTCCATTAACCTTGGAGGTGTAATAGAGTACTGACCTGAGGTATCCTAATATGCTTATCCACTTTCCTGATGGGACAAAATGGTGATTAGGAAGGATGATCCAGGCCATAACACTTGATGATTTTCATAGGAGGTATGGAATTCTGCCATCCTCATGAATGGAACCTTTCATCATATCTACTATCAATTAGGTATGAGACTTGTGGCTGGAAAGCTACTGACTTACGTTGGGATTACCAGGAGTTGTAACTTAACTCGTCGGTGAGACATGTCTGGAAAGTCAGACATAATACTATTGTGGTCTGAGCTGGAGGAACTGACCACAATAAATGGGATGTTAGTGTGGATGCATGTTGATATAGTGTGTATTGTGCAGGGGCGTGATGGATGGGTACACCTGGCCTGTTCTTGCTTACAGAAACCCCTTTTGATGTTCCTGTGGGCGAGTGCCCTTTGCTATGTGCTGTATCCGGGGCTGTATCCTGAGGGCGGCTGCCTATTTGAAGTGGCCTGTGTGCTGTTGACACATTGCTAATTCCTGAGAACTTGTTTGCCTTTGGTCCGTCGCTGGGTGCTGTGGACCTGTGTGCAGTAACTTTCGATGGTGTTAAAAGCCAAGTGACTAGTGGCTGTTGAAATTTACTTGGTCAAATTCCGAAGCTCCAGGAGGCATCATACAGGATCAGATGAACGTGTCTTACCACCTCGATCTACACACTGACACTCGATACTACACTGACATACCTAAGTGGGATGATGAGAATGTCAAGCAGACTACTCCCACCCAATTGACTGTTCATAGCTGTATGTCCATCTGCAGGTTTGTTCGTCTGTGTGTTCGAGTCGGAATCTCCAATAAAGATTCTAGATTCGTCTTTTATAAGGTTGTTCTATTATAGTCAGTTAGGTGTCTTCTTGTGTCCACAGTCGTCATATGGGTAGGGTCATCCGTGATCCGTCCTGGGGACGATCTAGTAAAAGGAAGACAGAAGGTAATCCGAACCCCAATTAAAATATATAATATATTGGCAACCACCGAGAACAAGGCCTTTGTTGTCACAGTGTGTGTGTGCGTGCGTGCGTGCGTGCGCGCGTGTGTGTGTGTGTGTGTGTGTTATTTGACCTATGCTGGTTTAATATAAAATTCTGAAACCTATAGTGCTATATCAATAGTTAGATACGAATACTGTCCGTATTCTATAGTTTTGGGTTCATGTGTATGACAGCCCTGAATAATGAAGACACTTGCTTAGGAGTGTCTAGTTGGTCATGCGTCGAAGTACACACTTTCCTGCAGCGAGACCCTGTTATGAACTAACTTACTAGATAATTTCCTATTTCAGAATTCTGATTCGCCGGCTTGTAGAGGACATCGATTTTCAGGGCGTGTTGTGGCCACGCGACATGCTCCGCAGTTTCTAAACATGCCGGTAAGGTCGCTGATGCTGGGAGACATAACTTCAGGGGTCATGATTAGCACTCATAGAAGATTAGCAAATAGAAACAAATATAATGTTAGACAAGATTACAAAATGATACATGTAGGTTAACCACACTTATATTTATCTACACTTGAAAACCAAAGACCGCGAGATCTGTGGAGAGACATGCACTCCTACGGCAGCTGGTAAGGCACTTGATGTTGATGATGACACTCTGACGTGCTAATACTATAATTATACCCAGGCCGCCGCGGCTGAGAGGTTACGGTGTTTGTCACAGGACAGAAGGTACAGGGTTTGATCCCTGCATAGGGCTGGCGATTTGTCCCAGAACTAATGATATCATGCGCCCCCTTGTTCTCTTGGGTGGTGAGATCGCACACCAAGTCTTCTCGCATAAGGACGAAAATCAAGAGGTCCCACTTGCAAGTTATGAACGTTAACATTCCACGGTAGTTGGAAATTGCAAGAGTAGGCCGTAAAGCCGCTGGTTTGGCAAACAATTTTAAGAAATCAAATATACCCATAGGCAGACAGACCACGTTACGTTGGATGGAATCTATCTAGAGGTAGTAAATCTTACACAAATGCATGCCAAAGTCGGACACAGAAACCTTTGATGTGAATAGCTGGGTCAGACGCACTCCCTTCGGAAGAGGAACGAGGAGAAAAAGAAATGCACACCTCAACCAGTATAGCAACTGTACCTCACGTAACATGCCAATGTAAAGGATTAATAAACGTGACCGAAAGGCTGTAAGGCGGAATAAGCTAACGGTGTGTCCCACATTTAGTAGTTGTTCATCGTCATTCTCATGGCAATTTTCGGAAAAACGCTTGAGACAAAACGGTTTTAGAACCTTTACCAAAGAAAGGCAGACTTCGTGGCCACCAGCCTCACGCTCCGAAGGTTGTGGATTCTATTCTGGACTATTTCGATCTGCTCACGAGTGTAATTTTCTCGGAGACTCCTGAGAGTCGTCGCTGGAGCTACGGAATTGGCGCTTTTGTGCGACGCTTTCGGTATGTCGGTCCTGCGGAAAGGCATCGAGCCATGTGGGAAAAATACCCAGTTCAATGAAGCCGACCCTCTTGCCGTTGAGCCAGTTTTTAGCAAACAGATTGTAGTGAGAACATGTATCCTTGTGCATATGTTCTTTCTGCCAGGCGGAAGGTTATTTAAAAACATCAGGTTATAATGTGTTTCTATAGTTTTATTTGCAGTCTCATGTTTTATCTACTATACACGTATTTCCCTCTGCCTTCTATGATCGCGAGTCACCGGTATGAAGTTATTTCTATCTTTACTGTGACAAATTCGGATGTTGTACTTTCTCGTGTCACTGAGCTCTTGAGTAATATGTCACCTGATCTCATGACCTGTGTGCTAACTGACGTGACCCAGGTCAAATCCAAAAGAATTCTTATCCCCTCATTGAGGGTTCTTGATATCTGAAGATCTATCTCCTTAGCTTTAATTTCATCACCCTTCAAAATAATTGTGAATGTCTACAAGACATGCTTTCAGTTCTTTCCTCTCATTGTTTCATGTTCACGTTATTTTGCACTCTTGAGTAAATGCCACAAAATACAATTACATGAGAAACCCAGAATATACATCGGAATAATTTATATCTGCTCTCCCATTGGGCAATTTCATCCATTGATGTTTACTTTGTGAAATAGTTTTACATGAACTTGCTTTTGTTTCAGAGGGGCAAATGTACTACTCCAACCAGACATAGAAACGGGAGAAATGTTTACATATTGATTTGTTTCTTTATCTCAGAGCAAACTTCTTGAAACTGAAAGTGTATGAAAATACGGTGGGGGAGGGGGGATGGGGGGGGGGGGGAGAGAGAGAGAGAGTTCAAAGTGCCTACATCACATTCTTGTTTTTCTTCTTCTTCTTCTTCACCTTCTTTTCGCCTTCACCATTCTCCTATTCGGGGAGGAGGGGAGGGGGGCGTTGAAATGGGATGTAACGGGTGGAGTAAAGGATTCTTTTACACTTTTTGTAACGTGTGGGTATATAGTATAGCGTACAAAACATAAAGGTCTCTTTCAACACTCCTTGTAACGTGAGGGTATGTAGTATAGCGTTCAAAACATAAAGGTCTCTTTCAACACTCCTTGTAACGTGAGGGTATGTATTATAGCGTACAAAACATAAGGTCTCTTTCAAACTCCCTGTAACGTGTGAGTATATAGTATAGCGTACAAAACATAAATGTCTCTTTCAACACTTCTTGTAACGTGTGAGTATATAGTATAGCGTACAAAACATAAAGGTCTCTTTCAACACTCCTTGTAACGTGTGAGTATATAGTATAGCGTACAAACAATAAAGGTCTCTTTCAACACTCCTTGTGGCGTAATTGTACATACATAAAGTACACAACATAAAGATCTCATTTTACATGTCTGTTGGCGAATTACATGCTCCGTGGCGAAGGCGTTACGCATGCCGTTCTAAATCCCGCATACCGCGTTCGAAACACAGCTGTGGGAGATGTGACAGCAGACCGCCTTGCGTTGGTTTTTATAAAATAGTATGTGTTCCTGTCGTTCAGAAAGCAATGGCAAACTACTGAACGTAAACCTGACAAGAAATCACAAACAGCCAACAAATGTTACGTTTGATTGCGACGTCCTGTAAAGGATATGCGCCTAACTTTAACTTTGGCGAATTGGGTATTTCGCATAAAGTACAAAACATAAAGGTCTTGTTTACATGGCATGTGGCGTATAAGGTATATAGCATAAAGTACAAATCATAACAGTCTAATTTCATACGTGTGGGGGGATGTGTGGAGGATGGGGAGATGTGTGTAGGTGGGGTGTCTGTGGTGGGTGGGTAGATGTGTGTTTGGGGGGGGGGGGGAGACTGTGGTGGGTGGGGAGATGTGTATAGGTGAGGATGTGTGTGGGTGTGGGATGTGTGGGTGGGGGATGGGTGGATGGGTGGGGAAATTATGTGTGCTTGGGGTTGTGTGTGTGTGGGTGGATGGGGGGTGTGGGGGTGGGTGGGGGTTGTGGGGGTGGGTGGGGGTTGTGTCTCATAACATGGAATATGCATTGTTTATGTCTACAACATTCATTTGACAATTGTTTTTCATATGTGAATGTATTATGCACTATTGATGAACGAAAGTTGAGTGATTGGAAGGGCCGAATATAAGATGGGCCTGCGTGCCCAATTTGTTACTCTCTGAAAATAAAGTCCGTTTTTTCGTTCGTTCGGCTTTTGTTGAATTGGATATAAAGTATAAAATACAGAAGAGCGGTTTGCTAAGAATGCCGAGTTCTCATTCTCTCTCGGGTTCGAATCCTAGTTAAGGTGTGGATTTTTTTCTGTCGGCGGCAAAACGATAACCCAAACGTGTTCGCGGCGACTGCACTAGCCAGGTGGCCTTAATTCCTCAGGCTCAAGACACCTGCCATGGATTTGACGTGGATCAAAGTACTACTCAGTGCAGGTGACCTAGAGTCTTGCACATTTCAGTGACAGACGTGAAGATCGAGTGGATTGTGAACCACTCTGCCGGAGGTAAGCGGAGCGAAGGTCAAGCACGGACTACAGGTCCGTGAGAGATCATTCACGTCTGGACCGCGTTCGAGGTCGGACGGAGAATGGCACATGGCAGAGGTCCATCTGGCCGCCACGTTTGTACACATGGAACGTTTTTGAATCTGTGGACGAATGTCTACGTCAGTTATTGTTCAAGCGACAGATATACAAGATAGAGATCGACTGAAAGTATTGTTGTTTTAGTGACATTGAAGTGACATGGGTTTTAAAAGAAAGAAAGAATACACCGTGTGAAAACAGATGCAGTTGTCGTGTTAAGAAGAAGTTATTGTTAGTGTAGTGTTGACTGTTATGTGATATATACGTGGTGATTTAGAGAAGGTAGAAAGAGTATTACTACCCATCAACTCCACGGCAAATAAGAACAATAATAGAACATGAATATTACATATGCCCTATCTACCTGGAGACAGTAGAATGACTTGTGTGCAACAGTTACAGGTGCCCTAATTCGTTAGCAACTGAGTAACATCATCTCACCCATCGGCAACACAGAATAGCTCAGTGGCAGTAGAATCGCCAGTCGTAATCCATCCAGCAATAGCTTATTGCCGACTCAGTTGTGATTCATTTCGCTCCATGGCAATACAGTGCGCTCATGTTAGCACCTCATACATGTCAACAGCGCTCATGCCATCCGAACACATATCTCGCACATGGCAACCATCCTGTCCTACAACGCAAGGAACTACAGGCAGTAGACGACGGTATAAAGCACAACACAGAAAAGTCTCATATCACACGGTTTTTGCAGTATTTGATAATATAAAGCAGTGGTTCTCAACTTTTTTTTGGGCCCATGCACTCCTTCACCATATTTTCAGAACATCACCCCCCCCTCCCCCCACCTCCCTTTTTGTATTTCCTCCCTATAATTTCCCCCTGCCCTACACAGTATACGTAAAAAGGAAGCTAAATTAAACAACACAATCTTGAACAAATCTAGACGTCTACATAACACGTGATTTGCGGGTCTACTTACGTTATAAAATGAATTTCAAAAGGGCGAGAAGTACAGAACCGTAACGTATAGAGTATAGAGAGGGGAAAATAATATGAAGCTATCGGTTCTTGTATTAACGCGATCTTGAATTAATCTTAATTCCCCCCCCCCCCCACCGGAAACCCTCAAATTCTCCCCTTGGGAAGGGGGAGGGGGGAAATTCCCCACTGGAGTTGAGAACCACTGATATAAAGTAATAGTACAAGACATAAAGGAAATATTGACATGTCTTGTGGCGTATGTGGCAAATGGTACTAGCCCCATATTTTCATAGACCAATCAGAAGTGGCGAGGTGATTTGGTTAGTAGCACACGACGCGCCTTTACTTCCCACTGCATATTCTGAAACCCATTTTAGGTTGGGTCGACATGGTAGCTGTGATGATCCCTATTAGGTCGTGGAATAATCATGTCATAACCCAAATTAGACTAGGTCAGAGGTTATGGCAGTGTTCAGTAAATGGACACCTGGACCGTGAAAAGTGAATACTTTTCACACAGCGTGGAATCGCTGGGACTCGCTTAACGGTCAGCAGGAAGCGGATCCCAACAAGGAAATTCCAGGCTGTGGTTTTGTCTAGTGCGGACCACCTTGTGAATAAAGTTATCACCAAATGTGAGCCACTCTTTTAGGATAGTTAATGTGTAGAAATGTGGTGTTATTAAATTGTTGAACATATGATGGTGTATGTGATAATGTTTATGCTAGAGTGTTTAGATGAATTCAGTAAAAAAAACTACATCTGAGTCCGAGTCACATTTCTACAGGAGAGGAGTTGTGTTTAATAGTAAGTTGGCGTAACATGTGTAGGATAGCAGAGTCTAACCATCAGCAAAGTAAGGTGCTGAGAAACAACCACTGTGGCGACATGATGATGATAAATGAAGTTTACAACTAATGTTAGTTAGTTAGTTTGTTAGTTAGTGTCACAATAAATCTTGGATGTCGATCGATGACAGAAAGTCGCGCCAAACGTCTACAGAACAGTCGGCATTTCTTTAATATGTTGTTGATCGAGGAGGGACTACAGCGCCATACGTCTGCAAGGCGGCAGCCATCCTTTGAAGTTGGAGACACTCTGTCTGGATGTAAGGCGGCCAGATCATTTGTTGTGGGGACAAGAATTCTCTAGATTACAGACGCAAAACTTTTTGAAGTGCCGGGACAGGTCTCCAGATGAAAGCGGAATAGACGGCGGGTTGTTTCCACCCAGTCTAAACAGGAGAGAGAAAAAATAGATTCTAGACGGTCTAGTGTCTAGACAGTTTTGTGACGTCACTCAGACCCAGTATTAAACCAGTTGAGGTAAACAAATTTGGGGTAGTTGACCAAAAGTTGTGAAGCGCTACGGACGTGTGCAATATTCCTAGTTGTTTATAGAGAGAGACTATAGTGTCTATTGTTGATGTATATCCGCCTACATCTACCCAGTGTGTGATTTCATAGTCTCCATCTACAACAGGAATAATTATATGGTATTCTATTAAACATATCTAACTTAGATTATTCTTAGGAATAGAGTGCAGTACTGTGCGGTGATAGAACGTATTATAAGAGCGTCGGCAACAGTAGCCTATCGCGTAGCTTAAACTAGCTGGTGTGAGATATCATTTAACTCAGGGAGTTAAGGACAATGTAGTGGGATGATATTTAGGGAGATTGAAGATGGTTTGGGGGGATGAAGGGGATGTGAAATAGTAGGATCTTCCAGTAGGGCATCTGCTGGGTTTCTACCCTTTTCCTTTAGTCTTTCCTTGTCTTACCATGATGCAGACCGAAGTGATGAGCTCCTCGGCCTTATGACAGAGTTTGGTTCTCTGTTATTTTTTTCTGAGTGCGGCCGGTGGCCTACACTCACCTAATAAAGGTCGGAATCGGGTTGCTCTCACCAGGTGTGTTCTTTCTTCAACAGGTTCCACTCGATTGTTCCACGTTATTCTACCAAAAAAGCTAGCAACAAAGTCATAGAAAGTCATGGCTCGAGTATTGAAAGCAGAGTTTACTGAGAGGCTGGGCCCATAACCCAGATGGTCTGCAGCAACCTGGCCTCTGCTGAGCTGGAAACTATTATTATATAAAGGTGTTTATTAAGTGATAGTTTATATTACAGTGAATTCAGGACACTGAGAATAACACCTGTACCAGGAACACTAGTAAATATAAATACCTGGAACAGTAACCTTGTATGTTAACATTGGGGAATTCTTACAACAAGTGAAATACTAACATTTAGATTTTCCAAAGTGACAGTAACAATAATTTTAGGATTCTCTGATCACAGAACTTTTGTGAACAGAGTAGTTACACTGTGTGTGTTAGATCGATGTTCAATATTGGACTGTTTTCCAATATTGAGGACCAAGCATCCTGATTGTCCACGAGCTATCTGAAGAAGTCGACACTTGGCCTGAGAGGCACATCATCTGGGTGAGGTTTTCTGTCCCAGATATGGTGTTGTGGTGTGGCCAGTACGATGATGAAGCAGACTGTGCTCCTTGGCTGTTCGGTCTGATTCTTCATACACACTAGATTATAAGACAGACATTCTACTCATACACTTCGCACATACATGACACTTTTGTATATTAAACTAAATTGTTGTTTTGTTAGAGCCAGTGTTGTGTAGTGTGTTTTGGGGAAAAGAATTAGAGGGGGCTTGGTACAGTAGTAAAAGAGAGAGGGAGGGAGGGATCCAGGGACCGACGGGGTTTTGTGGACAGAAATCAAGAAGATCCTCAAGATAGTGATATAGGGTTAAAAGGATGTCGATGTTGATTTCCCTCACCCCAGGGACGACATTATAAGTAAATTTACGACAGTTAGTCTCATCTCATCATCTCATCATGTTCCTCTTGTACCTTGCGGTGTCGAGGTGAAGTATAAACTTCGTGAGAGTGCCCGATTATGGGCTTCATATATCGATATTCCCATGGAGTCAGCTATTCCCTCCGTCCAACGTTTACGTGGTCGGCCTCTACCTCTGTTTCCATCTGGTCTGTACATCATTGCTTGTTGTGGTATGCTGTTGACTGGTAGCCTACTTGCATGGCCAAACCATTTGACTTGCTGCTTTCTAATAAAATCTACACATTCCACACCTTGCAAACGTTGTTAGTTAGTTAGTCATTTAGTTAGTTAGTTAGTTAGTTAGTTAGTTAGTTAGTTAGTTAGTTGGTTGGTTGGTTGGTTGGTTGGTTAATTAGTTAGTCAGTCAGTCAGTCAGTCAGTCAGTCAGTCAGTCAGTCAGTCAGACCATTCAGTCCATAAGTACTCTGATTCCCTCCTGAGCAAATCCTGCAGTGTGTAGCGGCTAACGACACCAGTTCTGTGTTGGTTTATCAATCTTCTTTGGCTTCCTGCATAGTGTTCTTATTTGGCTACACCTCTTTTAATTTGCTGTTCTCGCAGTCTGACCATTGTTGTAGATTCGCAGTCATCACTTGGTTCTCGCAAAAGTCTTATTTCTCGTAGAGCATTCAGAATGTCAGCCTGGTCCATGGCGCGTCCCCCCTCCACATTAGCCTTACCTGCGAGCTTGCCAGCCCCTTCATTTCCTTGTACTCCCGCTTGCCCTGGCACGAAGATGAAACTAATCTATGTCAGCCGATACCGTTCCAGAGACAGCAACCACTCTCTTCGGATCCACCCCGTCTCTATCCTCTTGAGCATGCTCACTGAGTCGCTAAGGAAACATGCAGTATTGAATGTCTATGTCTGGAGCCATGTTACTGCTTTACTTACTGCCATGACTTCCATGGTCAGGCTACTTGTGGTCTCAACAAAAGCACCAGAGTCCTCCTTCACAATTCTCCCTCCAGTCCGCGCCGTAAACGCCCATGAGCTTCTCACATGTCGGACGACCAAGAAGTTTACATCAGAATCATGCAGCAAACAAGTTATTGCGCCGTATCAATCTATTGCGCCGTGGCAGTATCCTAGATCAATTTTTAACAATCTGCCTCGATGTGAATTGGAACATACAATAACCACACAGGCAGGCGTGCGTGAGTATATAGTGTTAATCCCATATTTCCATAGATTAGTCGGCACTCATTGTGTGATCTAAATATCATACCATCATACTTTTCTTCCCGTGGCATTTCTTTGTACCAATGTAAGGCCGGCTCGAAGAAGGTGCCAGGACAACAGAAAAAAATGAGTCTCCTTTATGAAAATTTAAACAGACTACCGGTCGGGTAGGCTCGCGTGCTAACCACTGGGCTACGACGGCGTTCACACCTCGTTATAAAGATCACTCACTCAACGATCATCGTCTCTTACATCACTTACTTAGCGATTATTGTGTCTGACATCAATCACTCATCGGTCATCATGTCAGACATCACTCACTCATCGATCATGGTGTCCATAACTCATATATAGATCACGTGTCTGAGATAACTCACTCAGCGATCATCGTGTCTGAGATAACTCACTCAGCGATCATCATGTTCGATATCTCTTACTAAGCGATCATCGTGTCCGACATCACTCACTCAGCGACCAACCTGCTCGACTCTACCCACTCAGACATCATCGTGTCCGACATAACACAATAAACGATTATCGTGTCCAACTCAGCATTCATCGTGTCCGTCATCACTCACTCAGCGATCCCCATGTCCAACATCACTAACTCTGCGATCATCGTGAGCTACATAACTCACTCAGTTATCATCGTGATCGACATTACTCACTCAGCGATCATCGTGACCATCATCATCACTCGGAGATCATTATGTCCGACATCACTCACTCAGCGTTCATTGTGTCCCTCATCACTTAAACAGGGATCATTATTCCCGACATCAATCATACTGCGATCATCTTTCCAAAATCACTCACTCGGCGAGTATCTTATCCGTCATCGCTAACTCAGCGATCATTATGTTTGATATAACTCATTCAGAGATAATCATTTCCGTCGTCATATACTCAGCGATCATCGTGTCCGACATCACTCATTCAGCGATCATCGTGTCCAGCGCTACTTAATCAGCAAAAATCGTATCCGTCAACACTCACTCAGCGATCATCGTGTCAGACATCACTGACTCTGCGATTATCGTTTCAGACGTCACTCGTCCAGCGATCATCGTGTCGACAACACTCAGTCAGCGAACTTCATGTCCCACATCACTCAATCATCGACCATCGTGTCCGACATCACTCACTCAGCGACCATCGCGTCTGACATCACACACTCATCGATCACTCGGCGGCTGAGTGGTCCTGAGGTATAATGTCCGCCTCGAATGCTCGAGGTCCCGGGTTCAAGCCCCGGTGAGGGCTGGAAGTCTCTAACAAATCCATTAGACTTAAAATTGAAAGCCAGTTAATAAACTGTCTGGGTTGCATTCAAACAGCAGGAATCAATACTGTTGTTGATGCCACGGTATAACTATGCTATCTACTCTGTATTTTATTCATATCGAACTATTTACGCACCATTTGGCAACACAAACTTTTGTAGCCCAAGAGCGCCTTTCTAAACCAGTCTAAACCACCATTTTCGTTTCTCTCCTGTCAACAAGATTTTCGCTTTTTATCTGTTTGTGTTGTCCTGTCCTTGACAAATATAATGATACATTAGGATATAAAAAAGTATTTCAGGTTCTGAAGTGAGCCTCAAATATTATGCACCACGTGTACCTACCATACTTTACTGAAAATCCCTTAACACGGAACAGATGTATTTATCTAGCCACTCCACCACTCACCCACCCCGTAGCAGAGATTAGAATCACTTAGCTAGTATTTCCTCCACTCGCCCACCCCTCAACAACGACGGGAGCCTTTATTTAGCAACTCCTCCGTGTCTTAATAAGGAACGGTAGTATTTATCTAGCTACACCGCCACTCATCCCTTAACAATGATCAGAAGCACTTATCTAGCCTTTTATTCACTCACCCACCCCTTAAAAACGGTGACACTAAATCATACCCACTATAACCAATAATACGGGTATCATTACCTTTTTATGGCTTTCATTTAGCAATCTGAAACCGTATGATGAAAGTGTTTAAGCCCCGTCCACTACACCCAATAATATCCGCCGTATTAATAAATTAAACTTTTAAATTTAAAAAAGGGATGTAATATTGCAAAAACAAAACCAGTCGAGTGGTTTTTCATGAGTTATATTCCTTGAAAAATGATCCGGCTTCGCGTGACGTCACGTAGACCTATGTAAGGAAATATTTTTACGGATCCATAGTTTTTGCCGGATCGTGTGGCGTCACATAGTTCTATATAAGGAAATATACCGGATTTGGATCCGAAAATGAGGGGGATAAACCTCCTAGAATACTACTGGTCAGCTAGATCAGCCTTAGCTTCTGAGCCGACGAGGAGTGTAATGCAATGTCAGGTCGCAATCGAAACTGTGGTAGCACTGCCGGGTATGAAGGAAATCCGCATCGCCAGACATTGACCGCTCTGTTCACCAGCATCCTTGCTTGATCCAGTATGGCTGTCAGCAATGAGTAATTTAGAGTGCGCCGTATGAACTGGTCCTGGCAAAGAGATACTTTACATATCTACAGCACATGCTGGACTTTCTCTTTACAGAAGGGATATGAAGGGTCGGTGGATTTACCCCACTCGACCAGATTGGCAGCTGAGGGCAGAACATCGTAGATCTATCGGACGACGAAACTTCTGCACAGTGATGCGCCATAGTCAGGCTACTTGTGGTCTCAAGAAAAGCACTAGAGTCCTTCACAATTCTCCCTCCGGCCCGCACCGTGAAGGCCCATAAGCTTCTCACATGTCGGACAACCGACCCATCTGTGTAGATGACAGCATCACCGTCTAAAGAATTCTCGAAAATCAACGCTTGTACTTCCGCCTCAACAGCAGCCGGATTTTCTTGTCTGCATTTTCTGTCTAGATGGATGCAAATTGAAAAGGATGTGCAGCAATCTGTTGGCACTTGTATCCACTCCTCGCCAGGTTCTAAGTCCTCCAATGAACACACCTGTTGAAGAATGTCTTCAGCTTGACCCATCCATGACCGTCCTCTTTTTAACCTGCTGCCTTTCACCTTCCTAATTTCACTATGCAGTGGATGTTGTGTGTTTGCGGTAACTCTGAGGTAGGCACGTGCTCTGCAAATTTGTAGTCTGTCTTTAATGGTTGGAATATCAAGATGGTAGCGCAACGCCCTGCATGCTGTATCTCTTGTACATCCAAGAATAATGCGCATAGCTTCGTTTTGTATCCTTTCCATCCATTCTATCTGCTTACGGCTGAGAGTCAGGAATGCCATCGCATACTCAAAAACAGACATGACCAGCCCCTCATATAGGAGGCATAGATGGCGCTGCTCACAGTTTGCTGCCGCCATCATCCGCATCGCAGCCAAACCCCGCTTGGCCTTTGTTATCACCTGGTCTATGTGCTCATTATAAGCAAGGCTTCGATCAAAACGTATCCCCGGGTAATTCATTGCCTGCTTTCTTTCCACAGTCCTGAACACAGATTAACAGTTGGTGTTGAAGTGTTGACAATATGATTATTCAAATAGAACCATGTCATTTTTGCCTTTGTTGGGTTGACAATGTCCTCCCCGGTCCCGTGATCTGCTCACTGGTGATTCTCACTGTGTAGGCGTTGAACAGCACCGGAGATAATGGTGATCCCTGTGGTAGGCCAGGATATATTGTTGTTGGTTCCGAAGGCCACCTGCCACACCTAAAGACTACTTTCCATTGGAAGATGGCTGCAGCGATGCAACTAAGGAGGAACGGACTTAACTTGAGTTCAAGAAGCCGAAGCATTAGAAAATCCAATGGTACTCTGTTGTACGCGTCCTCAAGATCAATCACTGCAGCAAAGGTTTCAATGCCAGTGTGGAAACCTTCATAAACATCATGGGCACAAACTGCTGCATTGGTCTAGGTTTCTCTTTTGGACGGTACCCTCCCAGGGTAGGTGAGAAAACACCTTGCTTATCAAGCTGGCTTAATATTTTTCTGGCAATTAACCTCTCCAGAAGCTTGCTTATTGTATTCTGCATGGTGAAATGAAGATCGTAAACTGATTAGAGACATTAGACGTAGACAGTCAAAATTTTTTGGGCATGTTATGATAAGAAATGAATTGGAGAACTTGGTGACAACTGGTAAGATCGAAGGGAACAGACCAAGGGGAAGACCTAGAAGCACATACCTGGATGGCTTCGCCTCGTTGCATGGTCGAGCCAGAAACACGGAGCTGATCCACGACTCTGGTGATCGAGTGAGATGGCAGAGCATGACCGCCCACGCTTACCGGCATGGCACATGATGGATGGATGGATGGATGGTAATTACTCGATATCCCTGAATTGTTATGTGGTCTTTGTCAGGCTTCGGCAAGCGTTTCAGATAGCTGTGTAACCACGCCTCCTTGATGCGAGCACTCCCTATACTGTTGTTGTGGGGGATGAGTGGTCTCGAGGTATGGTGTCCGCCTCGAGTGCTGGAGGTCCCTGGTTCAGGCCCCGGTGAGGACCGAGATTTATTTAAAAAATCCAACTGGACGTCCAGTAATAAAAATTCCCCTGGTCTCTGGGTAGTGAGATCGGACGCCCGTGTGTATTGTTACGCGCGTAAAAAATCTCTTGGCATTTGGAAATCGAAAAAGAGTAGCCTAACGAGTTAAAAATCTACCCAAAGTATTTCAGGATCCTCGCCGATGCAACGGAGTTCGTGCATTGAGCTGAGTTTCTCCAGACTCAGGTTTGAGTTAGGAGGAAAACGGAGCACTTATGGGTTATACCGTGTGCCGTGATGTTGATTCAACGACTAAAACTAAAAAAGTACTGTTGTTGTACATGTCTGCTAGTTTCTCTAGCACGTTGTCGTTACACCTGTTGATGTCGTCATATCTTATGCCATCTGACCCTGGAGCGCTGTTTTTTTATCGTCGAAGCACAGCCTTGATTTCTTTCACTGTCACTGTGTCTTCATCCGAAGTGTTCTGGGCCTTGCATCTGTCTGAGGTGACCTCCTTGGCAAGATTTCGGCCTCCCATGTCTGTCTGGTTGCTCTGCTCTAGACAGCGTTCAAAGAGGACTTTGCCCTTGTTCTCGTCAGTCCTCTGCCAGATGAGGTCAGCACCTTGGAAGTCAGAAATTCTCTTATTCTTGACTACCCCACTCATGCTTTTATGTAGTTGCCAGAACAATTTCAGTGACTTGTCTGTGCTTACTCTTTGACATACCTCTGCCCATTTTCCACCTTTAACCATCTTAATGTGATAGCGCCAAACCAACGATCTTGGTTTGGTCTGTCTCAAGATAAAAATCTGGACAACGCCGGAAACGCCACTTGAAACAAAGAGACCTGAGGCCATTTTTATTGTAGCAGCCAGCTCGGTTTGTAAGGGCAGGCACTTGGGCCCTGTGTATATAGTTTTGTGGCCAGCCGGCCTTGAGACAAGAGATGTGTGGTTTCCCATGTGTTCATCAGTGAACAACCTATGTCATAGGAGAAAGCCGAGCGGCTGACTAGTTAATGTCAGCAGGCCTGGGTTCTTGGTGGTGTAGTAATTTGTGTCACAACTCTTTTGTTTATGTCGCATCTTAGGATTTATGTTGTGTAACTTATGTTTTTGTAGCGCCTTATGGTATGTGCAGTGTTTCTTGTGTCAAGGTTCTTTTTTTATTTGTGTCAGTCTAACCAGCCATTGTTTGGAACACCTGTGTTGTGGTACTTGATGTACCCTGTTGTCTTAAGTGCTGCCGATTGGTTAGGGGTTACCTGCTGTTGTTATTTGATATATACAGTTGTCTGTTGTATCTGTTATTTACATGCAATGTGTTATCCATGTCCTGTTAGAAGAAATAAATAAAGAGCTTGTTTATTTGTCCTTGATTTGTTTGTTTAGTCTCTTTTAGTTTTTACAATCACTATTTCTATCACAATCTAACACCTTAATCCATCGTCTGGACCTCAAATATGACAGTTATTGTCCAGAGTTGAGGCCCCTGCCCAAGATCTCGTATATCTTCTTATCTCATTACTATATCACGTGGAGACGGTTGTGACAAGGTCTCAAAGGGACTCAATGCACTTAAAACTATGGCTGCAATGGACATAGAGTAGAGAATGCTTTTCAGACTATACCAGCACTTGATCCTCTCAGTGACTGATTATGGACTAGAACTGCTCACTGTCTCAAAGAGTCAGCTGGTGAGATTGGAGCGCATACAAAACGAGGCGATGCAGGTCTTTCTGGGATGCACCAGAGACACCCCAGTGGTGTGTATGCGGTACATCCTTGGTTTGCCGACTGTTGCTGTTAGGCTCAATGTGATGCAGGCGAAGGCATACCTCAGAGTAGCTGCTGACACAGATCACCTGTTGCATGAGGCGTTGGACGCCGTTAAGGGTCAGCGACTGATAAGAGGGAAATCATGGATGGCTCAAGCGGAGGATACGATCAGACAGGTGTGCATCTTGGAGAACATTAGGCGAGGAGAAGAGTGGGTCAGAGTGCCAGCGGAGCAGTTAGACTTGTTCAGAGTTATAATCACATTGAGCCGGGAGTGCAGGGAGTGGCCAGCAGGGGCCCGGAAGTGGAAATCCAGCAACTAATTCAGGATAATGCTCGCCCGGGTGATGTGATTATCTACACAGATGATTCGGTGTTGAGAGGTAGGCTAATGGTCGATGTTTGGTGCAGGAGAGCCTGGCATATGATACAACAACATCTAGCTTAAGAATGGAGGTGGAGGCAGTCAGTGCAGCTTTCAGCTTTTGGATTGAGAATATGATACACACACACATCGTGATTGTAACTGACTCAGAAAACATGCTGAGTAAGGTGAGGACAGGCAAGCTTCGTGAAGAGTGGCTTGCTTCGATTTGGAAGTCACGGGTGGCAAGCATCGTCTGGATCTTTTCTCCGGGGCATGCTGGTGTGCTGGGGAATGAGCAGGCAGACACATTGGCTTTCTCTGCAAAACTTGGTGGAGTATTGATGCATGATAAGGCAGACGTGGTTGCGGTCTTGTGGGAGCACGTGTAAACCTCGGAGGAGCAAATGGATCACCATGGTCTGGCAAGAATGCGACAGCGAGGAGTGACGAGGGGATCTGACCGATGCTCAACGCTTAGAGAAAAGGCGAGACGCACATATAATCAAATTGCTACTGGTACTATTGGGGTTGTAACTCTTCGCTGGCTTCTGAGGATGGGGACGGGGCGCTTATGGGAATACCCCGAATGATGTGATGTCGATTCCTAAATCAATCAATCAATCAATCAATCAATTAATCAATCACCTCAAAATTTTACCAAGATGGCTGCTCCCAGCTGTTTTTCCTGCCCTGAAACTTTCTGCGCTTGTCGCGCCTTATTTTACTCACCACATCTTGCCCTGTACAGTCATAATGGAAAGTCTTGACGGTTGACTTGTGCTGCATGGTTCTGCCTTTCTCCACCAATATGCTGCAAGGGTGGTGGTCGCTGCGTGGTACCCTAGTACACCCCATCTACACACTGCAGAGAGTGAAGGAGAAACCAGCGCCAGATCAATAGCACTGTCCTCATCACCTGGACGGCTTGCTGTTGATACAGCCACTGTTGATACAAACCAGGTCAATGGTTTCAAGTGCAGTCTCGAGCACCTCCCCTGTGTGTTTGGGGAAATGTTTCCCCATGATCTGCCTTTAGCGTTGAAATTGCCACAGAAAATGACATTTTTTTCATGACCTAATATGTCACTTAAGTATTGCCACCCTCTGGGAATCCACACACGCGTTACGGGCATAAACATTAACCAACACGAATGGTAGACCGGATTGAACTCTGACCGCCTGTATTTGTATGTCGTCATTGTCCCAGCTGGACATGTCTAGCCCTGAAGCAACCGTACTAACGCGGATGAGAATCGCCATTCCCAGATGTCGCCTGTTGTAGACAACATTTTAATCCGGCCATTCTGAGTAGCTGATCACCCAGTCTCGTCTCCTGGAGTGCTACAATGTCATTCCTGTAAACCAGATTTTCGAGAATAGGGCCGCGTTGTTTTAGGCTAGCGCAGTTCCAATATAGGATGCGAGTATACCTGAGACCCAGACGGTCACATTTAAGTCTAAAACGTCTTACCCCTCCACGCTTGCTTCGCTTGCGGCAACCATGTTGGCCCCGCCGTCTTGTTTTGTTGACTGCCGTCCGCAAGGAACATACAAATAGTTCCGCCATGTTGAAAAAAAACCCGAAAACCACAGAATCACACACGCTGCGAAAATTCACTCAAGGATTGCTTCACTCAATGCACGAAGCTCCGTAGCTTCGGTGCAGATCTTGAAAAGAAACTCCTGGTTTTACATCCTGGCACACAAATTACATGTAGAAGATGAAAATACCCATCTCCTACGCGAAAAGTAGCGGTCACAAAAACAACACAACCGTCCTTCGCCATCTTGTCCGGAAGTCTCCGTTGTCTCACGTACATGCAGTACTCTGTTCTTGTCCGTCAATATGGCATCGTACACTCGGCCGAGATTTTCTACGGGTTCCTGTATCATGGTGGATATTGTCTGGCCGGCAAGCCTGAACAACCTTGGCGCCATTCTGTCCTTCACGATCGACACTTCTCGATTTCATATTGAGATTTCTCATCTCACACAAACGAATTAGTCCATCTAGTCTGAGGATCATACTACGGGCATCTCTCTATTTCATTATCAAGATTGTCATATCGTCTATGAATTCCTTCAGTGACCACATGTTGCGTTCCTCACTACGTTTCGGTCCTTGTACGCAGCCGGATGCGGCATCCAGGATCGCCTGCATGGCCATAACGAATAATATCGGCGAAATCGTACATCCCACTGCAATACCCACTTGCAGGTCGATCAATCTAGTCGTGAAAGTCGAGGTCAAGAAGCGAAGAGAGAAATCCCGGAAGTACTGCTTAAGCATTGTTATCTCCTTAGGCACGCGATATGTCTTGAGATCTTGCCATATAATCTGGTGAGGCACTGACCCGTAATCATTGGCCAGGTCCAACCATATCACATGGAGATCTTCCTTCTGCGCGTTTGCTCTCTGGATGACTTCCTAGCTCATTATACCATGCTCTACACATTCGGGTATCCCGGGGATACTACTTTTTGTATTGTGCCGAGGTACTTAATCCCCCATCAAGTACGTAATGATTCTGAAGAATATGTTCCCTTCGGTGTTCAGGAATGGGATCGGTCTGAACTGGGTAGTGCTGTTCGAGTTTTTCTTTTTGGGAATGTAGATTCTGTTGTCTTTCTTCCCATCCGCGCTGACGTGCTTGTGCCTTATCGCAAATCTCAGGATGCGATGGAGTCTTTTTCGACATTCGGACATCGCTTGTACACGGCGTACGGTACACAGTTGGGGAAATTGTATGTAAGATATTTTTGATAGTTATAACACACCAGGGTGTATGCAATAATATTATGAGTAGCATTGTGTATGCAAATTTTCTAATGTTGTAGTATGCTTCAGTTGTAATGTTACAATGAATGTTATACAATAGTATTGTGGTTGTGTTTGAAGCATAAGTGTTATGGTGTATAAATTACCCAAACACAATTCACGTGCGTGATTAATGTGCGTTCATCGAAACTCACACGAGCTGACGCGGAGACTTATCACCTGCAAGTAAGCCATGAGGTCTGATGCTCTTATATTGACACCGATATAATTCTTAATCTGCCTAACCAACTTTCGTGAAGGAATTGCTGCAAAATATCGTGTTTCCGAATGAGAGACATGGAGTTAAGACACTCCGTTTATTATGAGAGATCCGACAGGTGAAGACAGCAAATGTAACGAGTGAACTTGTTCGACTACAGAAAATTCATTCCGAGTCGATAGAGTAAGAGAGATAGAGAGAAGGTGGGTGAGTGAGAACGAACGAACGAACGAACGAAAGTCTTTATTTTCAAAGGGTTAAGAATAGGGCACGCAGACCCGACTGATATTCTGCCCTTCTTCTCTATTTCCTCTCATACATTCTTTCATTCAACATCACTTATGAAGTATTTTGACAACAAAAGAACAATAGCATTAAGACGCATGAAAAATAATCAATAACAAATGACTCACTGGACAGTGTTTAACATGGGCATTATAAATACCTAAGGAGGGTGTAACGTGCCATACATAAGGGAATGTTTTTTGGCTAGTTGTCGTTTGAGATAAGTTACCATTATTGTCTTTTTATGATTTTGTTTATGGGGCAATGTAGTCTGTACTGAGGTAGTGTTCAAACAGGTTGCGAACGTATGTATAATGATTAATGGTGTCTTTGATTTCTTGTGGAAGATTGTTTCACAACTGAGCGGCAGAGTATGCTAAGCTTGTTTTATATAAGTCTATCCTAGGTTTAGGGACATGAAGTATATTTAGTCGTTCGCTATGTCTAGCGTTATATTTAAACAATGGCCAAAGGTAGCTTGGAGCATTTTGAAATAGGATTTTGTGAATTAGTTTGGCCTTATTAAAAAGTAGGCGCTTGTGGAGTGACAGTAACCGAAGACGTTTATGTAGGTTAGAAATGTCGGTAAGCTTTTCACTATTAATTAAACGCACTGCCCTTTTCTGGAGTGAATATAGGCGTTTTGTTATTGATTTGGAGCATCCATTCCAGACTGTGGAGCAGTAATCAATATGTGTTTGTATATGGGAAGTATAGAATATCTTTCTTGTGTTTTCGTCAAGGAAATTTTTAATTTTGGCAAGTTGGTATACTTTTTTGGCTATTTGTTTAACGAGAACATGAACATGTGAGTTAAAGGTTAGATTTTGATCTATGATAACACCCAGTGCCTTGTGCTCGGTGACACTTTATACAGGCGTGCTACCAATGTGCAGCTGAAGAGTTTTCTGCGAGTTTAGAGTGTGAAGTCTTTGCCTGGTTCCTATTAACATAGACTTTGTTTTAGAAATGTTAATTTGCATGCGGTTTGCATGACTCCAGTTAACTACACTATTTATTTCCTGTTGCAATGATTATTCTAGTACATTGCAATCAATAGCGTTTGTATATACTGTGCAGTGAGAGAGACAGAGAGAGAGAGAGAGAGAGAGAGAGAGAGAGAGAGAGAGAGAGAGAGAGAGAGAGAGAGAGAGAGAGAGAGGAAAGTAAAAGCTGTGAAGCTGAAGTAAAAAAAACATTGCCATATATTATCAACATGTTAGTGTCTGCATATGTTGGTATATGTATAGACATGATGTTATGCGTGTAGATCATATAATCGACACATTGTTGTTCGTCTATTTCTAGCTCTCAACAAGTGCGCCAGATTACACAGTTTCTTTCATTGGTACTTACGAAATCGGAGTAGGTTCGCCTTATGGCGAGGGATACTGGGATATTGGAAAGTAATTCCACACACAAAAATCAGTACAATGCACTAGAAGTATTAGCTCGTGTAAGAACTACACTTGAGCTCAAAGCGAGCGAACGCAAAATAAAAAGCTAAGAATGGTGATGTGGGTGAATTCCAGAGCGGAGCAAGCACAACATGGAGATTCAGATCGTCATAAGTGCTTCCGTTCGGCAAAAGTTTTGACACCTTTATCTTCCTGCCACTTTCAGAGGACGTGCCCACCTGACACATGACTCCGGGGCGTTTTTATCTTGACTTCCAGCATCGAAACATTATAATTATTTTGGCACTTATCCCACTAAAACGCCGTGTAATGTGACAACTTCCACATCACCCAACACAATGGAGGCGAACATCTGCATAGATTATGACGGCATATTCAATTTGACCGTGAGAGAGCCAGTACCTTTCGCTCAGAATGTTTTCTCTCTCACTCTCTCCTCGTGAGCAGTTTGTTATTCTCCCAGCAGACGTCATTACCGCCATATTGTCTTCTTTGTAAGCAGACAAAAGCTAAAGAACCCTCACTCCTGAAGGTAGCCAGAGATAGCCAAGCCTGGGCCAATTGTATTGCGGTCTCATGCTTCCGTTCTCTAGTCCTGCGTCTATTGCAGATAGCAGTCATCGCAAGACGTCATGTACCACAAGTAGCGACTATTGACATAGTTTGGCTACACAGGTTGGACTTCGGACGACATTTATCCATCCCAATAATCGCTTCATTGTGATCTTTCAGCCACTCCGCAGTTCCAGTTCTTACTTGGAAGAATGGCTACTGGTGGGCACGAGACAGTAAATCCTGTGTCCTTCTTAGTTCGATGGGTGGGAGTCTTGTCAGACTAATCGTTGCAGGCACTGGACTATATTACTGCATGTAGTTGTCCCACTCAACGTTTCTAATGTTCCACGACCAGTTTTTGTGCACGAGTTCTTGTTTGTCCCTCTGGATCCATCTGTTTAAGCAAATCATACGCGGAATTGAAAGCCAGACCTACTGCACTTACCTCTTATTCGAACCATTTTCGACTATGACACTGTGCTTTTCAATTTTAAATGTATACTACTCCTCGATTCTCCTCACGTCCGGGTGATATCAGGGCACTTGCCATGGCCTCTTGGATCTACCGCCAGCTGCCAGGTAAAATATTAGCAACTGTGCTACTAGTGATCAACAGATTCGACTGTATATATTCAGGTGTCAACGCACTAAACTTCTCATCTCTCCACCCAGTTGGACTAAGCTTGCAGTCCCATGATGTAGATTAGGGATGGGCATCAATATTGAAAAGAATATAAACAAGTTATTCTACACAAATATAGACTCACATGAACAATGTGAAAATCGTGCATTTTTTTTTTTTTTTTTCGCGTTTCCATCCTGTTTCAGGATATTGTGGTCAACACCAGCATCTTTCAGCTGTATGTTGATTCATAGGCTAGATTACGCTCATCAGCACGCCACGACTTTCTGAGCGACCGGCTCCATACTCTCATAAGTCACTTTTGCGATTCGAACCACTGCTAATTCTCGTCGCGTCACGTGACGAGAGTATTCGGAGTTAGCGGAGAAAGCTGCTAACCCCTTGGCCACGGACCCGGTGAAAATCGTGCATAAACGTATTATTTTTATTATGTAACCACAATTCCCTCATAAGTTTTCTACCATGAACGGTGGATCTGGTATTCCCTTTATGACTAAAACAGTGCCCCATTTACACATGTGAATGAATACCATATCATATAGTTGAATCACATCGCTGGTCCTTCGGTACATCAACTTATCTTTCTTATCAAATGTCCTAATTTTTCCAAACCCATGGGCGGAACAACAGATGAAACAACGTATATTCAAATGTGTGAGTTTGGATTTAAGTGTGCTTTTTACAATGAAAAACATATTGCAGGACAAACCTGATATGATTATTACAGGATTTTACTGGAACAATCAGCATCCTCACATGATATTTGATGAGAGATACGGCGAATCTATGAATTACTCCTGAGGGATACAATATCGATTATTAAAAGCACGAACCAAGTAATGTATTTTACGAATCCTGCTGCAGATATACAACTTCTTATTAGAATAGGGCAAGCTTATGTTTTCAAATCCCATGGGACCAATAATCTTGGATCTGTGTATACTGTGACGAAAAGACTGCAGATAGTCTGGTCTCTGGGTTATATCCCTTTGATGGGATTGCGATGGGTTAGTCTCCCTGGAATTGGTAACCATAAATATGGGGTTTCCCGTCGAAAGTAGTGCGTGACGTCACTATTCTGGTTATTTCTAGAGAACTCTAGAATGTCCCCCAGTAAGTGCGTACGTGGTCAAGATCACGCTAGACTCACAATTGCCTCATGGAACACGGGATTGTGGAACAATCCGTGGCTCATGGAATTCACTCGGCCCGTGAAGGCATTGTGACGACGCACTTAGTTGGTCGTGATCAGTCGCCAGTCGGACCTCAGCGTAGACAGATCGCAGAAATGTGCTGCTGAAATTTGATGTCAGTGTTCGCAGCCAGAGCGGGACATCAGCAATCAAGATTGTGATTTCTGAATCACAGGTCAGTTGAATACTTTGTCTATTGTTTAACTGTTGTCCTTATACCGCGCCTACCTTCCCGAGAGAATTATTTGCCGACCGAGATCGTCTTCGCGAAGCGTATAAATTTACCGCCGGCCGTCTGCATTTTTAATTAGCGATTATCGATCGGCTAGGTAATGTGTTGACAGACGGGGCCAGCAATGCAGAACAGCTGGGAGTGTGTATACACAATAGGCCGGAACGTGTGTTCTTTCTAGTACTGGTGTAAAATCTTTGTTTGTAGATTGATGGAATGCTAAACTGTTAGTTTACAAATGATTTGCATGGTTAGTGATATGTATGCTATTATCACTGCTTTGTGCAAGGAAGATTCCGGTAATTTACCAAGTGTGTAGCAGTGACTTGTTTGGTTTAGTAATTACACACGCAAGGCAGGTTGTTTGTCATTCATTACATAGAAATGCTAGATGCTGTTAATAATGATAAGTTAGGGCTTGTTATTATTATAGATGAATAATTTGCTTCGTTAGATTAGGATTGTAACTTAGATGTTAGATCAGTGGTGGTGATTATTCTTGGAATCAAGGTATGATTCATGGGAAAGATCGACAGGTAAGTATTTGCGGTGTAATGGTACCAGTGTTATTCCACGTAGGAAGGATGGTGTTACATTTATTGGATAACAATTGATAGGAAGTATTTATGAGACCTATTGTCACTGCTTGTTTACATGTCCGTCCGCTAGAGTGACCATGCGTGTTCAATCTTGCGTATGTCTAGTCAACCGACTGGGGAGTTGGCCGGTCAGCCCGACCCGTTAGGTTGCAGGTCCTACCCAAAGCGATAGTACTTATTCGATGGTTGAACATACCCGACCGAGAGTGATGCGGCGCTCTGTAATTCGAGGCCGTTGCGTCTAGGTAGATCCAAGATAGGTACCGAACCGGGTCTGTCTCTATTATTCTACTCTTCTAGAAACCTGACTCTGTTCATGGAGTACTTGAGGTACTGCCGTGAAGTAGGAGTAGTATGTTAGGGGAAGGAACCCCCAAAAATGAGGAGCTGAGTTTTGGTAGAGGAGGGGCTGGAGGCCTTGCTACATTGGATGACGTGACCTAAGTCGTCACGGGACTAGATGCACGGGACCCACAGTAGCTGTGGGAAAGTGTATTGGTGGATGGCCACCAAAGCTGTGCTCGACCGGAACAGAGATGACCGACCTGAATGGAAGGTCAGTTAATAAAAGGCAACTCAGGTTCTGGGACAGGGATCCCAGGACGGAGCGATGGCTGTTATATGAGTTTGTTATTTAAGTTTAACAATTCATAAGTTGTCCTTAGTTAATACTATGGTAATGAATTATAAGGAGTATAATTTATTATGGTCATATAGTTATTAATGTGTGTAGTTGATCAATCCATGGGTGAAAGGATTGGTTAATTGGTGAGTCTGTGTGGAAGGAGGATTTGTCCGGCTGGGCACCTCCTAGATAAAGTAATCACTACACTGAAAGGAAGTAGGTGTATTTGTTGATTGATGATGGAAGATGAAACAGGAGTGGACTAGCACCAGGCCAAGGATGCTTTGACAGAGTCATACAGTCGACTCTGGTGCTAGGGGGCTATCTGTAGCCCAGACGAGTTACTTGACTATGCACAGGTGCTATGACTGCCGCAGAGAGTCCGACGAGTGTCAACAAATCCAGGTAGGATCCAAGACTGAAACGTCTCTTGATTCTAGCCAGTGGAGCACTGGTGGAATTCGAACTCAGTGAGAACCTTGATGATTACAAAGTAGTGAATTTCAAAGTTGATAGAAGTGATCTCTGTTACCAGTCACCATGGCCTGTTTGTTATGCTTCCGGCCCGACTGGGTCGTCCTGAGACACCTTGTATATTATCATGCTTAAGTGGTGTGTACCTACAAAGGTTTACCTTAGTGAAGCCGAAACTAGGTCCAGAGGCCTAAGACATTGATTTACTTATTGGTGTGAACACCGGAGTGACATGCTTGATAGGGTAGGGATCTACCCCATTTCGAGGTGTTGAACAGTGACAGTGTATGTTAGGAGGTGATTGATACCCATCGACCAGGGTAGTTACTTGTGAATTGGTGAAGATCTATTATTCCAAGAGACATGGGAATAGGTGAAGTGTTGTAGTCACCGGTTAGACTTTGCAAGTGACATTGTGTTTATGAGGAGCGAACGCTCATGTTATAGGTGACTTATCAGTGCGTCAGTCACTTACGAGCCAGAAGAGCATCCAGGCTCTTGAACATTAGGGTACGGTGCTACACGTACTTGTCTGCAGTTGGGAGACAGCTAGTAGTCTAGGGTCGGTGATATAGTACATCAAGGGAGGATCCTTGATCACCGGTGCAGTGTCGGTCAGGCAGTGGTACTACGTTTGAGCAGCCCGAGATTTGGATCACTGTTAGAAGAGGGAACTTTGGAGAGGCATCAGACCTTGGAGTTCCTGTCCACTGGAGGTTCCTGGGTGAGGCGTAACCACGTCAGGACGACAGCACGAACTATAGTCACAGTCTCTATGATGAAGAAGAATCATCTGTAGATCTGCTCTTGTACATATTGTCTTATAGTCCGGCTTTCAGCCATCCTTCTCTGTGTTGCAGTTGACGTAGTTATGAATTAAATTTTGTTCTGTTAGCTATGACTTTGTACTGTGGTATGACTTGTGTTTTGTCCGAGCCCCCTTGGGGTAGGAAACCCTAGGTAGGGGAGGGGAGGTTCAGCTGTCCCGGCTTGTGTGGGGCCTGGTAGATGTGAAGTGCTAGTGAGGTGGTTGGAGCAAAGGCTGGGGATATTATCTATAGTAGCAAACCAGTCCAAGCCCCGGCGGTCTTGTTACAGATAGAGTGGTGGCCCGTCAGGGATGTCTATACGATACAGGATTGCAGTTTGAGGCGGTAATCTCATCCCACCTTGTGAGCCCAGGGCAGCTCACCGGCGAGACAAGAGAATTCCAGCCGACCATGAGAAGCTCCGTAGCTATGAACTTGCCGATTGCTCGGATTGACATTCGGTGCAAGTATGTTACGGGTAGCATCAAGGCGGCGGTGCTGCCTGATCCTATTTACCCTTTGATCCTCGGTCATCCACATGTATTCTTGGGGGTTCCCAGGAAACATTGTCTAGTGAACGCTAGGCAGGCCAAGGCTAAGGATGGAAAATGGCAGTATGGTAAGTTGATTGACCATTCTCTTGCGAGGTTAGTGAGCAGTGCTCAAAGTAGGGACCCGACCTTGCGTCCTTACTTACTGGAGTTGTCCAAAAGTTCCTACCCGCCAACTCCGGGTCAGTTCTATGTAGAGAACCGGTTGCTTTATCGTAGAGCCGGGCAAGGGGATAGCCAGTACGGTCAGATGGTAGTCCCTACTGACTACAGATCCCGCTTAATACATAGAGTGCATACCTTATCCTTAACCGGACATAAGGATGTGGGGACAACAGTCCAGTGTCTTTCCAGCCACTACTACTGGCCTGGAATGACAGGCGACGTGCGGACATATATCCGGTCGTGCTCAACGTGTTGTCTGGCAGCACCAAAGCACAGGACCAGAAACGGTTTATCTCTGCAGATCGGAGATAGGGTTCTCGCGCTTCTCCCAATCGAGGGGGCGGAATTCGAACTCGGATGGCAGGGCTTTTTTCCTGTGGAACGGATAATGTCCCGATCCACGTATGAGGTGAAGGTCCGCGGGGAATTGCGAAAGTTCCATTGTACTCTCCTTCAGAATTTGGAGAGGTCCGAGGTAGTTTCTCCACAATGTAGTGCGTCTACCATCGCGCTAGATTCGATTCTGGGTCCAGACGAGGGCGAGGTAGACTCAGTCCTACGCAGTACATCCTGTGGGGAGGGTCTGCAGTCTCCTGAGCGTTCAACCGTAGATAGGGCGAACAGGCTCCGTCGGGAAGAGGCCCATGGTGTTAAGCACACTGGGAATCGAGGTCGGACAGGAGAAGTCACATCTGGCACGACGGGACCGTCGGGGAACTCGATACACCGACAGGCTCACTGTCTTTACTCGCGGGAGAGAAGGCAGGAGCAAAGGTACTCCAGACGACCCTGGAGTAGGCGACCATTCATTTCGGTCGACATCCGCGAACAGTCCACAAAGGTGATGCCTAGTCGGGATAGGAAAAATCCTATTGTCGGAAGGGACGGACGAACCTTCAGTAAAGTAACCGATGGCCTACACCAGGTGGATGCGGCACAGTCCAGTTTAGCGGGTAAACCGATCACCAGGCCGTTACGTTTCGGGCCTAATCGCTGGAGATAACGTACGTCTGAGGTGGTGGTTGGTGAGCCAGCATCCATACCATTATGGTAGATCTCTCCGGGGAAAGTGAACGTTATGGAACGTCCTTTCCTGTAAATCCAGTCTGTATAGAGTAGAGGGCAGAGTTCAGACAGATCTTGGTCTAGTGAGTTCGACCGGGTCGACCATCTTATGTGGGGGTCTATGTGACGAAACGACTGCAGATAGTCTGGTCTCTGGGTAATATCCCTTTGATGGGATTGCGATTGGTTAGTCTCCCTGGAATTGGTAACCATAAATATGGGGTTTCCCGTCGAAAGTAGTGCGTGACGTCACTATTCTGGTTATTTCTAGAGAACTCTAGAATGTCCCCCAGTAAGTGCGTACGTGGTCAAGATCACGCTAGACTCACAATTGCCTCATGGAACACGGGATTGTGGAACAATCCGTGGCTCATGGAATTCACTCGGCCCGTGAAGGCATTGTGACGACGCACTTAGTTGGTCGTGATTAGTCGCCAGTCGGACCTCAGCGTAGACAGATCGCAGAAATGTGCTGCTGAAATTTGATGTCAGTGTTCGCAGCCAGAGCGGGACATCAGCAATCAAGATTGTGATTTCTGAATCACAGGTCAGTTGAATACTTTGTCTATTGTTTAACTGTTGTCCTTATACCGCGCCTACCTTCCCGAGAGAATTATTTGCCGACCGAGATCGTCTTCGCGAAGCGTATAAATTTACCGCCGGCCGTCTGCATTTTTAATTAGCGATTATCGATCGGCTAGGTAATGTGTTGACAGACGGGGCCAGCAATGCAGAACAGCTGGGAGTGTGTATACACAATAGGCCGGAACGTGTGTTCTTTCTAGTACTGGTGTAAAACCTTTGTTTTTAGATTGATGGAATGCTAAACTGTAAGTTTACAAATGATTTGCATGGTTAGTGATATGTATGCTATTATCACTGCTTTGTGCCAGGAAGATTCCGGTAATTTACCAAGTGTGTAGCAGTGACTTGTTTGGTTTAGTAATTACACACGCAAGGCAGGTTGTTTGTCATTCATTACGTAGAAATGCTAGATGCTGTTAATAATGATAAGTTAGGGCTTGTTATTATTATAGATGAATAATTTGCTTCGTTAGATTAGTATTGTAACTTAGATGTTAGATCAGTGGTGGTGATTATTCTTGGAACCAAGGTGTGATTCATGGGAAACATCGACAGGTAAGTATTTGCGGTGTAATGGTACCGTGTTATTCCACGTAGGAAGGATGGTGTTACATTTATTGGATAACAGTTGATAGGAAGTATTTATGAGACGTATTGTCACTGCTTGTTTACATGTCCGTCCGCTAGAGTGACCGAGCGTGTTCAATCTTGCGTATGTCTAGTCAACCGACTGGGGAGTTGACCGGTCCGCCCGACCCGTTAGGTTGCAGGTCCTACCCAAAGCGATAATACTTATCCGATGGTTGAACATACCCGACCGAGAGTGATGCGGCGCTCTGTAATTCGAGGCCGTTGCGTCTAGGTAGAACCAAGATAGGAACCGAACCGGGTCTGTCTCTATTATTCTAATCTTCCAGAAACCTGACTCTGTTCATGGAGTACTTGAGGTACTGCCGTGAAGTAGGAGTAGTATGTTAGGGGAAGGAACCCCCAAAAATGAGGAGCTGAATTTTGGTAGAGGAGGGGCTGGAGGACTTGCTACATTGGATGACGTGACCTAAGTCGTCACGGGACTAGATGCACGGGACCCACAGTAGCTGTGGGAAAGTGTATTGGTGGATGGCCACCAAAGCTGTGCTCGACCGGAACAGAGATGACCGACCTGAATGGAAGGTCAGTTAATAAAAGGCAACTCAGGTTCTGGGACAGGGATCCCAGGACGGAGCGATGGCTGTTATATGAGTTTGTTATTTAAGTTTAACAATTCATAAGTTGTCCTTAGTTAATACTATGGTAATGAATTATAAGGAGTATAATTTATTATGGTCATATAGTTATTAATGTGTGTAGTTGATCAATCCATGGGTGAAAGGATTGGTTAATTGGTGAGTCTGTGTGGAAGGAGGATTTGTCCGGCTGGGCACCTCCTAGATAAAGTAATCACTACACTGAAAGGAAGTAGGTGTATTTGTTGATTGATGATGGAAGATGAAACAGGAGTGGACTAGCACCAGGCCAAGGATGCTTTGACAGAGTCATACAGTCGACTCTGGTGCTAGGGGGCTATCTGTAGCCCAGACGAGTTACTTGACTATGCACAGGTGCTATGACTGCCGCAGAGAGTCCGACGAGTGTCAACAAATCCAGGTAGGATCCAAGACTGAAACGTCTCTTGATTCTAGCCAGTGGAGCACTGGTGGAATTCGAACTCAGTGAGAACCTTGATGATTACAAAGTAGTGAATTTCAAAGTTGATAGAAGTGATCTCTGTTACCAGTCACCATGGCCTGTTTGTTATGCTTCCGGCCCGACTGGGTCGTCCTGGGACACCTTGTATATTATCATGCTTAAGTGGTGTGTACCTACAAAGGTTTACCTTAGTGAAGCCGAAACTAGGTCCAGAGGCCTAAGACATTGATTTACTTATTGGTGTGAACACCGGAGTGACATGCTTGATAGGGTAGGGATCTACCCCATTCTGAGGTGTTGAACAGTGACAGTGTATGTTAGGAGGTGATTGATACCCATCGACCAGGGTAGTTACTTGTGAATTGGTGAAGATCTATTATTCCAAGAGACATGGGAATAGGTGAAGTGTTGTAGTCACCGGTTAGACTTTGCAAGTGACATTGTGTTTATGAGGAGCGAACGCTCATGTTATAGGTGACTTATCAGTGCGTCAGTCACTTATGAGCCAGAAGAGCATCCAGGCTCTTGAACATTAGGGTACGGTGCTACACGTACTTGTCTGCAGTTGGGAGACAGCTAGTAGTCTAGGGTCGGTGATATAGTACATCAAGGGAGGATCCTTGATCACCGGTGCAGTGTCGGTCAGGCAGTGGTACTACGTTTGAGCAGCCCGAGATTTGGATCACTGTTAGAAGAGGGAACTTTGGAGAGGCATCAGACCTTGGAGTTCCTGTCCACTGGAGGTTCCTGGGTGAGGCGTAACCACGTCAGGACGACAGCACGAACTATAGTCATAGTCTCTATTATGAAGAAGAATCATCTGTAGAACTGCTCTTGTACATATTGTCTTATAGTCCGGCTTTCAGCCATCCTTCTCTGTGTTGCAGTTGACGTAGTTATGAATTAAATTTTGTTCTGTTAGCTATGACTTTGTACTGTGGTATGACTTGTGTTTTGTCCGAGCCCCCTTGGGGTAGGAAACCCTAGGTAGGGGAGGGGAGGTTCAGCTGTCCCGGCTTGTGTGGGGCCTGGTAGATGTGAAGTGCTAGTGAGGTGGTTGGAGCAAAGGCTGGGGATATTATCTATAGTAGCAAACCAGTCCAAGCCCCGGCGGTCTTGTTACAGATAGAGTGGTTGCCCGTCAGGGATGTCTATACGATACAGGATTGCAGTTTGAGGCGGTAATCTCATCCCACCTTGTGAGCCCAGGGCAGCTCACCGGCGAGACAAGAGAATTCCAGCCGACCATGAGAAGCTCCGTAGCTATGAACTTGCCGATTGCTCGGATTGACATTCGGTGCAAGTATGTTACGGGTAGCATCAAGGCGGCGGTGCTGCCTGATCCTATTTACCCTTTGATCCTCGGTCATCCACATGTATTCTTGGGGGTTCCCAGGAAACATTGTCTAGTGAACGCTAGGCAGGCCAGGGCTAAGGATGGAAAATGGCAGTATGGTAAGTTGATTGACCATTCTCTTGCGAGGTTAGTGAGCAGTGCTCAAAGTAGGGACCCGACCTTGCGTCCTTACTTACTGGAGTTGTCCAAAAGTTCCGACCCGCCAACTCCGGGTCAGTTCTATGTGGAGAACCGGTTGCTTTATCGTAGAGCCGGGCAAGGGGATAGCCAGTACGGTCAGATGGTAGTCCCTACTGACTACAGATCACGCTTAATACATAGAGTGCATACCTTATCCTTAACCGGACATAAGGATGTGGGGACAACAGTCCAGTGTCTTTCCAGCCACTACTACTGGCCTGGAATGACAGGCGACGTGCGGAGATATATCCGGTCGTGCTCAACGTGTTGTCTGGCAGCACCAAAGCACAGGACCAGAAACGGTTTATCTCTGCAGATCGGAGATAGGGTTCTCGCGCTTCTCCCAATCGAGGGGGCGGAATTCGAACTCGGATGGCAGGGCTTTTTTCCTGTGGAACGGATAATGTCCCGATCCACGTATGAGGTGAAGGTCCGCGGGGAATTGCGAAAGTTCCATTGTACTCTCCTTCAGAATTTGGAGACGTCTGAGGTAGTTTCTCCACAATGCAGTGCGTCTACCATCGCGCTAGATTCGATTCTGGGTCCAGACGAGGGCGAGGTAGACTCAGTCCTACGCAGTACATCCTGTGGGGAGGGTCTGCAGTCTCCTGAGCGTTCAACCGTAGATAGGGCGAACAGGTTCCGTCGGGAAGAGGCCTGTCATGTAGTAAATGACAGTGATGCAGGGAATGGATGAGTTAGCGCATCAAAGAAGAAGATAAAGGGTGTCACAAATGGTGAACATTGTGACACCAACATTGAACGCAATTGAGACGTCATGCGAGGACGTCACCTAACGCCATAACGGCTTAAGCATTAGTTTGGGTTCCAGCTTGCGAAGTGAGAGAAAGTGTTCTACCACCAGTCACAGAAGTCCAGCCAGGACGCGGCGGCCAGTCTTCGATATTTGCAGGGAGTAGATCGGGTTGTGTCTTGCCATTCAACGGAGATCGTCCGGGCTTGACTGATCGCTGGCATTCGTTGGAGTTGCATGTTGAGGCGTGCTGGCCGAATCATGATCGCGCCATAGACGTTGGCTAATCGACAGTGGTTACCAGTCGGGTACAAGTAAGGTAGGAGATGATCATATAGGCATTAATATGATAGCAGACAGCCAGCTTGATTCCTAACATTAACAGTGGGATGGGGAGACGATTAGTGAAGGAAGGACGGGAGTGCTTGTAATGCGCAAAAGACTTAAGACTGGATGCGCATACTCACTTAGATCCGTTAGCTGATGTCACCTATGTGTAATTATACCATAGTTCGCTCTACCTCACATTTGTTGATTGGTTCTTGGAATGCATGGTGAAGCTGTTATATATGCTGTGTAGTAATGTCGGTGCATGCCACTCATGGTCGCAGAGAGTCATGGTACCCTAGAGCCAAGATAGATCTTGAGGTGAACGTTGATGCATTGTAGCGCATGAAATCATATTGTGGAGAGAGTCTAATGTTACCTCTTGACATGGGAGCATCGTCCGAAGAGATTTGAACCATGGGTTTTGACATGTAGACATCATCTGATGAAATATGAACCAAAGGGGTGGTCAGTGAGTCAAGGACAATAATAGATAGTACAGATACCGTACAGAGACACAATCAGTGGATTTTACCTTGTTCGACTGAATAAAAATGGTGGGAGACGACGGTTGCAAATCTGTAAATGACATTGGGGCGGGCATATTTTCAGCCTAATAAAGAAACACATTCACGAACACGCAACTTATCCGTATATGTAAGGATCATGCCGATCAATTGCTGGTGATCAAATGGCGCATCCTCGTTTGTTCAATTGTCTTGTCATCGTGTCAAAGATTAACCGCACTGTCAGTGTCAGTTGGAAACCGTTTTCTTGATGCTGGAGAGGACATCTGTGTGATACTCGATTATCTGAGGCCGCATATTGACATTATCGCTCTGATTGTTGGCCCAGATAGAGAACATTTGCTCGTAGGGTATTATACTCATTCTAAGAGCACTGAGGAGACGCACTTGATACGGAAGATTTTTAATAACTGATTGATATCAAGATCTGCAAAGTCAGTGATTATCGGATCTTCATTGGGTCACCTGCTCTGGTTGATTGTGTCGAATATACCAACAACATTTCGTCACAGGGACATATGTTCTACAGAAATCGAATTTTGGCTTTTCCAGTGCTATTCAGGTGTACGGAATAATCAACGCCTAGCTGAGGCTGTATCAACACAGTGGTTATCTTTGTGCAGATCGACAAAGCATTACAAAATAGTGCTAAACCTGATAGCTACATTGAGTAGCAAATAACACTCACATCAGTCAGGCTCCTTCTAAGGCTGATCACAGGCATCGTGCCTAGAGTGTTATTCTCGTAATTTGTTTAACCTACGACAGTTCAACATGTTAAACATACACAGAAACTTGATAAATTAACGCCGAAGTACAACAAATGGACACAGGAATGTCATTTAGGAAGGTACGCAGACCCAGGATTTCAGGAACGTACATATAAACTCATCAGAGTCGCGCTTACGGAGTAACATCGAACAAAATTAGTTATCAAATTGAGTGGATTGGTCTACTATCAAACTGGTTGGAAAAGGTTTACTTATTCTTGAGCTAAGTATTGTATTTGTTTGTGGGTTGTCAGTAATTGGTTATAGTCAGAATACTGTAATTTTGCACGCATTTATTTTGTCTGTATTATCGTAACCGTGATGACGTCATAGGCGTGATACACAATTTTATGCTACGTTGTGTTGTGAGTTCTTATGCGCGGTGCATAATTGATTTGTTACATAATTCTGGAATCTAAAGAACTTTAACTATGTCTATACTGTAACTGCTGAGTTATAGGTCGTGTCTATTATAAAATTATTTGTCATTTTTCGTTATTAATGTATCTAATTGTAATTTATTAATTATTTCTTTCAACTTTCTTCGATTTTATCTGTCGATTGTAATACTTATAAGCCATGTCTATAGTTTGGTAAATTATTTTTTTTTTCTTGTCTTCATTTCGCACTTTCATCATTATTATTGAGTATTATAGAAACAGAAAAACATGTCATCATTACAGGATTTTGTTGCAATTGGGAAAGATGCAGGTTTGACAGGAGCAGATCTTATATCGTGGTCGGAGAAACAATTTATAGATTTTCAAGCTCATGAAAGGAACGAAAGAGTTGCGATTAGACAATTGGAAAAGGATCGACTAGATGAACAAGAGAGACAAAGATTATTTGAGAAGGAAAAAATGGCTATGGAAAATGATAGGATTGCAGCTCAATTGGTGGCGGATAAGGAAAGGATGACATTGCAGATCGCTGCAGATAAGGAAAAACTGGAAAGAGAAGCACAATTAAGAGAAAAAGAGATGGCTTTTAATCTTGAGAAATTGAATACAGAAAAGCTTCTGAAGGAAAAAGAATTGGAGAATAACTTCAAAATGAAACAGTACGAGAAGGACAAGGATGAACAGATTGCTAGGAACAGGGTGGAGGTACAGTCCACAGAGGCCATTAAGAAATATAATGGGGTGATAAAGACATACTGCAACTCCGATTCCGTCTCTGCATGGCTAACTAATTTTGAACTAATCTTAAGACACTATGGAGTTGCAGAGACCGAATGGGCAGTTTTGCTACATAGGCACTTAAGTGGTGAACCTTTGCAAGTTGTAGAACTAATTCCAGATGAGTTACGTAGTGATTACTCATACATTCGAAAAAGACTGCTATCTCATTTTTGTCTTGACGAATTTGGCCTTCGTGCATCGTTCAAAAATCTTAGTCCTAAAGCAGGACAGACGTTCCTTGACTTCTCCTCTTTGACTCAATTAACATTCGATAAATGGGCTCGTTCAGCCAATGTTACTGATGACTACAAGAAGCTACGTGACTTGATTGTTAGAGACAGACTGATCTCGGCGGTTCCTCCATCTATGTCTACCTTTCTTATTGAACAGAAATGTTCGAGTATACAGCAGATGGATGAGAAGGGAGAGTCTTTCTTCGACGCCCATAAAGACATATTTAATAATAGTTTTTTCCCATTGGTAGAGACAAATGCATGTGATAGATTCCCTCATAAATCAAGGAGGCAGGGATACAAAACACAACAACAGTCTGGAGGACAATATCAAAGGAGGGAAAAACAACAACAACCAAAGTATCAACCTTATGTTAAACACGAGAAAACGGGTGTGTGGACAACTTGTAAATACTGTGGTTTCACCCACGGCTCAAATCAAATGTGTGACAAACATCCGCAGTTTGACAGTTACATAAAGAAATTAGCATTTAGAAATAGAGACAGATTTAACACCTATCAAAGACAAACACAATGCTTTAAATGTAAAAGTTTTGGACATATGTTTTCATCTTGTCCTTTAAGACAACTGTATAAAGAAGCAAACATAGGGATGCTGACATCTAGTAGTGACAGTGACTCGGACGAGACTAGTCATGCAAATACCGTAGAAGTAGATTATTCTCCCATCGACCCAACGTGTGATACATGCAAGATCTTTCACAAAGACGGCAACTTAACGTGCGGTCATAAAATACACGTGCAGGAGGCTAATGCGGTCCAAATTACCAATGGATCACTGGTCGTACAACACGCCATAGTGAATGGAAAGAAATGTAGCTTAGTACGCGATTCCGGGTCGAGTATAGTTGGGGTACATACAAAGCTGATTAATGAAACCGACTATACTGGAGAACATGTGACCTGTAGAACTTTTGGAGGTAGAAGAGAAAAGTTTCCAGTTGCCTGGGCTGATATAAACTGCCCATATTTTTCTAGGAAAATAAAGGTAGCTGCGCTGCCCGACCCATTTGTAGATGTCTTTATTGGAAACATCCCTGAATTATGTGATGTTTCGCATGAGGACATAACAGAATGGGAAAGGAAGCATATTGTTGCAAACACACAAATACATAAAGAGAATCAATTACCTCATGTGAATCTGGTTTCAAACACACACATGTCACATCCAGTTATGGTGGAACCTAAAGATAGTAGGACAGTTCAAGCCGCAGCTATAAGGCTGCAACATGACATCATACAGGTGGATAGAAAACCACGGACATATGGCATATCAGTGACAGTTCCGTCTGGTGATCCGAAGAAGATATGTATAAAAACAGATACTTCATTTGATTTGGTCGATACTTTCTTCTGGTTGATTTTCTTGCTATCTATCATAACAAACAAAGTAATAAAATGTATAGCTAAGGCTACAGGGAGTTTGATTAATATGTTGCAATATGATGATTCTGTACAATGTATTCGAACAGTCCGCCGAACGGCACCTGTTGACGAATCTGAAATTCCTTTGCAGGAAGCACATTCAATGATCAGTTCTAAGATCATTCTCGCAGCAAATAATGGTGTGGTGGTGGATGGTACTGGTTTACTGTCTATCGTGTACATTCTTCCACAAGGTTATAGGAAAATATTACATCTTGTCGTGTACTCTGGGAGAAAGGTATACGAATCACACAAACGCTATAAAATTACTCTATCATTGGTGAATTCTGGTCAGAAATTGGCTAAATATCTGTTAGGAAGAAATTCTTGGTCATCTCAAAATGAATTTCACTAACCTTAAATAAAACATGTAGCGTCATTGTGATTGTATTGTCATCATAAATATTGTTATAAGTGGAGTGTACTGTATTCGTATCATTGTCTTGTTCATATTAACAATCATATTTTTTTTAATGAGCGATTATCTTTATCTAAAACCTATGCTCAAATAGACTTAGTAATAGCGAGCATGGCGAAATTTATATAGTTTTATAGATCACTAGCTGACCCTGCCCGGCTTCGCCCAGACCCTGGTGGGGAGCATCTCATTTAATTCATATAAGTAGTCATATAAGTTCTCGTTCCCGTTACCGACTGTCTGTCTGTCTGTCTGTCTGTCTGTCTGTCTGTCTGTCTGTCTGTCTGTCTGACCCGGCCCGGCATTTCCCAGCTCCTGATGTGGAGCATCTCATTTAATTCATATAAGTAGTCATATAAGTTCCCGTTCCCGACTGTCTATCTGTCTGTCTATCTGTCTGCCTGACCCTGTCCGGCTTCATTAAATTCATACAACAAAAAAAGTAACTTAAAAGAACGTTCTTCTACACACCATCCATTATTTTTAATGAAAACTCTTTCTAATCACCTGCATGACTACAGTAACTTCTTAAGCAAAAAAAGATGAGTTACAATGTTATGCATTGTGCATCATTTTTATGAAAACTTTGAAAATGCCTTACAGATTGTATCATTATTTATTATAACTCATATGCCGGTACATAACTATGGACAAAGAGTTTATAAATCTTTGAAAACGATGCCACAATATGACTATAAGTTATACAGAAAAGTTATGCCCCTTGAAATAACTTTTACAGAGTTAGGTCCCCTGAAATATATGAAATTATGATGAAAAATGAAAAATGAAATAATACTGAGTAAGCAGGCGATTTCACACTAACAAAATATCACAGTTGTCAGCTCTGGAATGAAAGGAAGGCGTGTAGAAAATTTCATCTCAATCGGATGGGCCGTTCGCGAACAAATAAAGGCCATACGGACAGAGATACATAAATACATACAGAGATACATACGCACAAGTCTTTTTTATATATAAGATATCTGAGATGGCGGAGGATTCTGTACACATGACCGCGCCAGTAGCGCCTTTCTGTTTATAGGAATTCTTATACCTTCTTTTTGTTTTCAGAAGTATCCGTTATCATTCTACATTTATTATTTAAGGACATCACAAACGTATCAGCCATAATACTGAAATAGTACATCATCGTACATTCCTAGACAGATGGTTTGTTTTGTCGCATTCGGATGTTTGATTTTACGATAGAGCCAAATAAAACTGAATTTGCATTTTAGGAATTCAATTTTTAGAACATAAAATAATCTAGCTGATCTACTCAGTAGACTATAAATAAACTATGAAAGTTTTATGTATATGTAAATATATATATATATATATATATGTATGTTTTCTGTTTTATTTTTATTTTTTTTTTAGTGTAACATTACGGTAGGATGACTGTGGCTAAGTCTGAAATACCACAGATAAATATATAATTTTTTTTTTTTTAAAGAAAGTATGGACGTGAGTTAGTCACTTGTTGTTATTATTATTTCAGAGAAACAAGTGAAAGGTTTCACGTGGCAGAACCGATGTGTGTGGCTTCATTGTGTCACAAGTGAATATGAGAAACATGTGAAAAGTTTCACGTGGCATAACCGATGTGTGTGGTTTCATTCTGTCACAAGCCAATATGGTAGTATCGGCGGTGGTTTGTAGATGATTTTAATTGTGTTAGTATATGAAAAGTCATTATATTGGAATTTTTAATAGAGGACATAAACTCGAGGACAGAGTCTGTGCGGATCTTCGAGCAAATTAATTAAGTATATCTTAAGTGATATACAGGTTTCATAAATGAATATGTTTATTGTTTTAATGTTATGTTTATATATTTTGTTTTTATAATTATTATGAGGATTGATATTTGTTATTTTAATTATCCAGACATTGATGGGTTGTAGTTCGTAAGGTCAGTAGTATGTGCTGTGTTAACTATTGATCATCATACATATCATTTTCACGATGGATGAAGGAAGAGAAAGGAATGAAAGAAAATTAATAGACACAAACATATAGTAAACATTACACATTATAGGATACATAAATACATATAACAAATGAACAACACACTATAGTTATATAACACAGTGATATTGAGAATAGTCTTCCCTATGCTATAGCGAAAAGAAATGAGGGTGTGCCAGGTCGACATACAGTTGTGGAGATATATGTATTCACGTCAGGGACAATAAGTTGTAGACTACGGATCATGTGATCGTTGGGTATGCAACACTGGATGGTGTTTTTATTTAACTGACAGAACTCGGGGATATAGAGACTGTTAGTAGTTTTAGGGTGTCAACATATATACGCGATAACAGATCTTAATATATGAACTGGCGGTGTTTGAGCCTTAGTTTAGTTACAAGTAGTCGGGCATGGTAACGCGATAACATCTCAGGGATCATTTATAGAATGTAGAGGTGGCGGTGTTCGGGACTTGTATTTTAGTCCGGTGTTCAATATCCCACGATCTAGATTGGTTCATGTTGACAAACTAAGTTCCAAGGACGGTGAATGCGTTGTCTATCACAATAGGATGTAATTTACGTCGTGGACATCATTTCCTTGCATGTCAAGATAACATAGAAAATGGTCTAACGATCATTTTCATTGTAGAGGGGGCAAAGCTGTCATGTAGTAAATGACAGTGATGCAGGGAATGGATGAGTTAGCGCATCAAAGAAGAAGATAAAGGGTGTCACAAATGGTGAACATTGTGACACCAACATTGAACGCAATTGAGACGTCATGCGAGGACGCCACCTAACGCCATAACGGCTTAAGCATTAGTTTGGGTTCCAGCTTGCGAAGTGAGAGGAAGTGTTTTACCACCAGTCACAGAAGTCCAGCCAGGACGCGGCGGCCAGTCTTCGATATTTGCAGGGAGTAGATCGGGTTGTGTCTTGCCATTCAACGGAGATCGTCCGGGCTTGACTGATCGCTGGCATTCGTTGGAGTTGCATGTTGAGGCGTGCTGGCCGAATCATGATCGCGCCATAGACGTTGGCTAATCGACAGTGGTTACCAGTCGGGTACAAGTAAGGTAGGAGATGATCATATAGGCATTAATATGATAGCAGACAGCCAGCTTGATTCCTAACATTAACAGTGGGATGGGGAGACGATTAGTGAAGGAAGGACGGGAGTGCTTGTAATGCGCAAAAGACTTAAGACTGGATGCGCATACTCACTTAGATCCGTTAGCTGATGTCACCTATGTGTAATTATACCATAGTTCGCTCTACCTCACATTTGTTGATTGGTTCTTGGAATGCATGGTGAAGCTGTTATATATGCTGTGTAGTAATGTCGGTGCATGCCACTCATGGTCGCAGAGAGTCATGGTACCCTAGAGCCAAGATAGATCTTGAGGTGAACGTTGATGCATTGTAGCGCATGAAATCATATTGTGGAGAGAGTCTAACGATACCTCTTGACAAGGCCCATGGTGTTAAGCACACTGGGAATCGAGGTCGGACAGGAGAAGTCACATCTGGCACGACGGGACCGTCGGGGAACTCGATACACCGACAGGCTCACTGTCCTTACTCGCGGGAGAGAAGGCAGGAGCAAAGGTACTCCAGACGACCCTGGAGTAGGCGACTATTCATTTTGGTCGACATTCGCGAACAGTCCACAAAGGTGATGCCTAGTAGGGATAGGAAAAATCCTATTGTCGGAAGGGACGGACGAACCTTCAGTAAAGTAACCGATGGCCTACACCAGGTGGATGCGGCACAGTCCAGTTTAGCGGGTAAACCGATCACCAGGCCGTTACGTTTCGGGCCTAATCGCTGGAGATAACGTACGTCTGAGGTGGTGGTTGGTGAGCCAGCATCCATACCATTATGGTAGATCTCTCCGAGGAAAGTGAACGTTATGGAACGTCCTTTCCTGTAAATCCAGTCTGTATAGAGTAGAGGGCAGAGTTCAGACAGATCTTGGTCTAGTGAGTTCGACCGGGTCGACCATCTTATGTGGGGGGGGGGGGGGTCTATGTGACGAAACGACTGCAGATAGTCTGGTCTCTGGGTTATATCCCTTTGATGGGATTGCGATTGGTTAGTCTCCCTGGAATTGGTAACCATAAATATGGGGTTTCCCGTCGAAAGTAGTGCGTGACGTCACTATTCTGGTTATTTCTAGAGAACTCTAGAATGTCCCCCAGTAAGTGCGTACGTGGTCAAGATCACGCTAGACTCACAATTGCCTCATGGAACACGGGATTGTGGAACAATCCGTGGCTCATGGAATTCACTCGGCCCGTGAAGGCATTGTGACGACGCACTTAGTTGGTCGTGATTAGTCGCCAGTCGGACCTCAGCGTAGACAGATCGCAGAAATGTGCTGCTGAAATTTGATGTCAGTGTTCGCAGCCAGAGCGGGACATCAGCAATCAAGATTGTGATTTCTGAATCACAGGTCAGTTGAATACTTTGTCTATTGTTTAACTGTTGTCCTTATACCGCGCCTACCTTCCCGAGAGAATTATTTGCCGACCGAGATCGTCTTCGCGAAGCGTATAAATTTACCGCCGGCCGTCTGCATTTTTAATTAGCGATTATCGATCGGCTAGGTAATATGTTGACAGACGGGGCCAACAATGCAGAACAGCTGGGAGTGTGTATACACAATAGGCCGGAACGTGTGTTCTTTCTAGTACTGGTGTAAAACCTTTGTTTTTAGATTGATGGAATGCTAAACTGTTAGTTTACAAATGATTTGCATGGTTAGTGATATGTATGCTATTATCACTGCTTTGTGCCAGGAAGATTCCGGTAATTTACCAAGTGTGTAGCAGTGACTTGTTTGGTTTAGTAATTACACACGCAAGGCAGGTTGTTTGTCATTCATTACATAGAAATGCTAGATGCTGTTAATAATGATAAGTTAGGGCTTGTTATTATTATAGATGAATAATTTTCTTCGATAGATTAGTATTGTAACTTAGATGTTAGATCAGTGATGGTGATTATTCTTGGAACCAAGGTGTGATTCATGGGAAACATCGACAGGTAAGTATTTGCGGTGTAATGGTACCGTGTTATTCCACGTAGGAAGGATGGTGTTACATTTATTGGATAACAGTTGATAGGAAGTATTTATGAGACGTATTGTCACTGCTTGTTTACATGTCCGTCCGCTAGAGTGACCGAGCGTGTTCAATCTTGTGTATGTCTAGTCAACCGACTGGGGAGTTGACCGGTCCGCCCGACCCGTTAGGTTGCAGGTCCTACCCAAAGCGATAATACTTATCCGATGGTTGAACATACCCGACCGAGAGTGATGCGGCGCTCTGTAATTCGAGGCCGTTGCGTCTAGGTAGAACCAAGATAGGAACCGAACCGGGTCTGTCTCTATTATTCTACTCTTCCAGAAACCTGACTCTGTTCATGGAGTACTTGAGGTACTGCCGTGAAGTAGGAGTAGTATGTTAGGGGAAGGAACCCCCAAAAATGAGGAGCTGAATTTTGGTAGAGGAGGGGCTGGAGGACTTGCTACATTGGATGACGTGACCTAAGTCGTCACGGGACTAGATGCACGGGACCCACAGTAGCTGTGGGAAAGTGTATTGGTGGATGGCCACCAAAGCTGTGCTCGACCGGAACAGAGATGACCGACCTGAATGGAAGGTCAGTTAATAAAAGGCAACTCAGGTTCTGGGACAGGGATCCCAGGACGGAGCGATGGCTGTTATATGAGTTTGTTATTTAAGTTTAACAATTCATAAGTTATCCTTAGTTAATACTATGGTAATGAATTATAAGGAGTATAATTTATTATGGTCATATAGTTATTAATGTGTGTAGTTGATCAATCCAGGGTGAAAGGATTGGTTAATTGGTGAGTCTGTGTGGAAGGAGGATTTGTCCGGCTGGGCACCTCCTAGATAAAGTAATCACTACACTGAAAGGAAGTAGGTGTATTTGTTGATTGATGATGGAAGATGAAACAGGAGTGGACTAGCACCAGGCCAAGGATGCTTTGACAGAGTCATACAGTCGACTCTGGTGCTAGGGGGCTATCTGTAGCCCAGACGAGTTACTTGACTATGCACAGGTGTACTATTGCTTTCTCTTACATCATCATGCCTATACATTATAGTTAAGAGTGGATCTATGATGTGATGATCTCATACATATATCTTTATTGTATTATGTATAACTGAGAGGCAGGTGTAATGGTGGAGATGCAGTTAGGTCTTGTTGTAGTTGAGTACTCACACCAACCCCTCCGTGTTTCAGGATTTGTTATTGCTATACCTAAGGAGATTCCAGAGTTTAACCATGAGCTCTAAGGGACCGGCTCATTCCAGTGCCGATCAAGATGATGGTTAAGGCATTACTGGGAACGGTCATCGGAATCTGCCGAGATCAACGATTGAAAAGTCTGAGTACAGAATAAGTCGCTAGGTCTATGCTATGACCGCCGCAGAGAGTCCGACGAGTGTCAACAGATCCAGGTAGGATCCAAGACTGAAACGTCTCTTGATTCTAGCCAGTGGAGCACTGGTGGAATTCGAACTCAGTGAGAACCTTGATGATTACAAGGTAGTGAATTTCAAAGTTGATAGAAGTGATCTCTGTTACCAGTCACCATGGCCTGTTTGTTATGCTTCCGGCCCGGCTGGGTCGTCCTGAGACACCTTGTATATTATCATGCTTAAGTGGTGTGTACCTACAAAGGTTTACCTTAGTGAAGCCGAAACTAGGTTCAGTGGCCTAAGACATTGATTTACTTATTGGTGTGAACACCGGAGTGACATGCTTGATAGGGTAGTGATCTACCCCATTCCGAGGTGTTGAACAGTGACAGTGTATGTTAGGAGGTGATTGATACCCATCGACCAGGGTAGTTACTTGTGAATTGGTGAAGATCTATTATTCCAAGAGACATGGGAATAGGTGAAGTGTTGTAGTCACCGGTTAGACTTTGCAAGTGACATTGTGTTTATGAGGAGCGAACGCTCATGTTATAGGTGACTTATCAGTGCGTCAGTCACTTACGAGACAGAAGAGGATCCAGGCTCTTGAACATTAGGGTACGGTGCTACACGTACTTGTCTGCAGTTGGGAGACAGCTAGTAGTCTAGGGTCGGCCCAGACTTCATCCGTAGAGTGTGACGGTGATATAGTACATCAAGGGAGGATCCTTGATCACCGGTGCAGTGTCGGTCAGGCAGTGGTACTACGCTTGATCAGCCCGAGATTTGGATCACTGTAAGAAGAGGGAACTTTGGAGAGGCATCAGACCTTGGAGTTCCTGTCCACTGGAGGTTCCTGGGTGAGTCGTAACCACGACAGGACGACAGCACGAACTATAGTCACAGTCTCTATGATGAAGAAGAATCATCTGTAGATCTGCTCTTGTACATATTGTCTTATAGTCCGGCTTTCAGCCATCCTTCTCTGTGTTGCACTTGACGTAGTTATGAATTAAATTTTGTTCTGTTAGCTATGACTTTGTGCTGTGGTATGACTTGTGTTTTGTCCGAGCCCCCTTGGGGTAGGAAACCCTAGGTAGGGGAGGGGAGGTTCAGCTGTCCCGGCTTGTGTGGGGCCTGGTAGATGTGAAGTGCTAGTGAGGTGGTTGGAGCAAAGGCTGGGGATATTATCTATAGTAGCAAACCAGTCCAAGCCCCGGCGGTCTTGTTACATATACACACATCAACAGGCTGCCGGAACACAAAAGTTGGAACAATCATAATAAAAAAAGATCAGCTTTTACATGCATGAACAGACTATGTGAAGAACCTTTATGATGATGCAAGAGAAGAACAATATGATATTCGGAATAATAATGAAGGACCATCAATTTTGAAGATGGAAGTTCTGAATGCTCTTAACTATATGAAGGCGGGCAAGACCCCGGGTATAGACAATATCACAACATAAACTATCAATGCTTTAGTAGAAGACTATGGAATTGACCAAAGTCACCAGCCTGCTGAACACAATATATGATACTGGAGATATACCTTCTGAATTACGTAATTCTATATTTATTGCAATCCCGAAGAAATCAGGAGCCTTGGAATGTTCTTCATCTTCTTCTTTCGTTCGCCTGAAATATGTTTATAACTGCAATGTTGTCTCTTGTATGAATCTAACAGTCTTTTTTAGTTCATTCAGCGGTCCATAGAGTTTATCTTCCACTGTTGTCTCTCTAGGCCAGAAGGTTCGCCTGGATATGTTGTAGTTTGGGCAATCCAGGCTGTATGTGCTCTGCTGTCTGCGACGCCAAACCACATGTGCACATGGCTGAGTCACCAATCTTGAATTTTGTATACATGTGGTTGCGTAATCTATTGTGTCCTGTTCTGAGGCGCAGAAGAATGACCTGTTCTGGTCTGTCCATAACGTGGTAGTCGTCTTGAGTAAGGTTTGGTGGCCTTCTGACTGATTTGATCATTCTTTTCTTTTGGTGGTATGTAATAGGCACATCTGGTTGTTCTTCTTGTGCTCCTTCCTTAGCCAATCGATCAGCTCTGTCGTTTCCGGGGAATGTGATCGACATCGAACAATTAGTATAATCGGACACATCACGAAGATTTTGCTAAGAATTATCATGCAAAGAGTTAGGAAGAAAATACAACCCAAAATAGGAGAAGAACAATGTGGGTTCCTAGAAGGCAAGGGTACCGTAAATGTCCTTTATATACTGAGCACATTAATTGAACGTTCTATAGAAGTAAACAAAGATCTACATCCTTTCTTTCTTGACAACACAAAAGCTTTCGATAAAGTAAGACATGTCAACATGATGAAGATGCTTGCAGATCTACAAATTGATGGGGAAGACATTAGACTAGTGAAAAACATATGTTGGAAAGAAAAAGCTACCATAAAGATTGATAATGAAGTAGGTCTATACCAGCCCTTTAAGAGAAGTGTGAGATAAAGATGTATAATGTCTCCAGATCTGTTTTAAGCTGTACAGTGAAACTATTTTCAGAAACGTATAAGATATGAAAGTCTCATCTTGGGGGGGGGGGGGGGGGACGTAACATCAATAATATTATATATGCGGATGATACAATATTGATTATGCAGATAATGAGCAAGATCTGCAACATTTAGTAGATGCGGTTCTTGCAGACATTGAACAACTATGGTTATAATTAAATTGTAAGAAGACACAGATTATGGTCGTCACTAGGAAGAAGGAAATACAAAAATGTAATATAAAAGTAAATGGGATTATTCTTAAACAAATTAATCGGTACAATTATCTCGGAACAGTCATAACATCTGATGGGAGATGCCTTGAAGATACTAGAACAAGAATCACCATGGCGAAGTTAGTCTTTTGCAAGATGGAAAACATACGGAACAATAAACAGATGTCGTTTACAACGAGAAAAAAAAAGAGTGTTAAGGTGCTACATAGAACCTGTACTTTGTATGGAAGTGAAGCGTGGACAATGAGCAGACAAGCTGAAAAACATCCCATGGCTGTGGTAATGCGGTTTCTGAAGTAAATGCAAAGAATACCATGGACAGACAGGACAACCAATGAACAAGTCCTTCAAGAAACAAATGCAGATCGTAAACTGATTAGAGACATTAGACGTAGACAGACACAATTTTTGGGACACGTTATGAGAAGAAATAAATTGGAAAACTTGGTGACAACTGGCAAGATCGAGTGGAAGAGAACAAGAGTCAGGCAGAGAAGTAAATACCTGGATGTCTTGGCCACATGGTTTGGTCGCGACGAGAACACTGAGCTGGTCGACAGCTCTGTTGATCGAGTGAGATGGCGAAACATGACCTCCCACACTTATCGGCATGGCACATGATGGATGGATGTGGTCATATTTTATACATATAAGATTAAGAAGAAAGTAAAAACAGTAAACTAAAGGTCACTGTACTACGCTTGATGGTGTATTATCAATATAATTACGGCTGCCTTTAATTCCCAGAACAAGTCCTTGTACCCATGTTACGATAGAATCGTCGCCGGAGCTACGGAGCACGTGCTCTGCGCTTGACACATCTTTCATCGGCTAGCGAAGAGAGAGTGAGGAGGAGAAGACGAGGAAATGGTGTTTGGAACTCTTCGCTGGTTGCTGAGGATGGGGACGGAGCGCTTATGGGAATGTCCCGAATGCTGTGATGTTGGTTCCTAGATCAATCAATCAATCAATCAATGTTACGATAGATCGATTTTGTAGCCCGGCTGAGTTTAAGAAAATATCCCCGCATCAATGGGACTCGTACACACGACCACCGACAGGCAGTCACATAGCCTGAAAGACATGTAGCTGTTTGAACAGGGGCCAGGAAGTCAGTCTGATTATGTACATTGAGGTGACAACGCATTAAATTTTTCCATCTCTCCACCAATTATATTGAGTTAGTCAGTTAGTTAGTCGACAGATTATCATCATTGCACATGGAACCATTCAGTCCATAAGTGCTAAGATTCCCTGCTCCACAAATCCCACAGGCAGCGTGTAACGGCTAACGACACCAGTTCTGTGTTGGTTTATTGATCTTCTAAGACTTCCTGCATAATGTTCTTTTTACTTTTTTATTTTCAGCCTCCTCCAGAATACCATGGACAGGCAGAAAACCAATGACCAAGTCCTACAAGAAACAAATAAAAACCGTCAATTGAATAGAGAAATTAGACTAGTATTGTTTGGCCACGTTACGAGAAGAAATAAATTGGAGAACTTGGTGACAACTGGCAAGATCGACGGGAAGAGAAAAGGGGGAGGGCAGAGAAATAAATACTTGGATGGCTTGACCACGTGGGATGGTCGAGACAAGAACACTGAGCTGATCCGCGAGTCAGGTTATCGTGGAGATGGCAAAACATGACCGGCCACGCTTACCGGCATGGCACATGATGATGAAGAGGGTGCACACTACGGGAGGTAAGTCAAAGTTTACACGGTAGATTGATTATTTTCCCCTGAGTATAAGGGACATCACTAGGAAAGTTTAACGGAAACCTGAAAGTAAACACTGAAGTCGACGGAGTCTTCAACAACTGGAGATCCTCTGGTGATTACGATCACGGGTATTTCTGTCCTACACACAATCCACACAGATAATCCACACTTGTGGATACGGTGTCATGTTTAAGTGAGGTAATCTACACAAAACTGTATGAAAGCAGCAGTAGGATGGCTGCAAAACCAAAAGGTTTGTTGGTAGTAATTGCTACATTGCTGGCTCTGGCAGTTGTGTCCCTGTCGCACGAAGAACCCGGCGTTGATACTCAACAGGTGAAGGGGCTTTTGTTAACATCCAATTAGTTTTTTTTTTATTTTTAAATACAACAGCATTGTTGTTCTTAATCTTTAACCGTAACTGTTTAATAATTTATTTTGATTGTTTTTCTTGAAATTTGTAACTGCTAAGTTACCGTGAAAGTGATTCACTGTTGATAACTTTAACTAACTCTTTAGTTTATTAGTCTTTAAGCGTTCAAGTGAGTTTTTCACTCAGCGCTGAATTAAATAATTTCCCCTATGAACAACAATTCCTTTCATGCTTTCCAGCCTTTTGGCTAAGATCAAAGTGTAGATTTATCTGCAATTGATCTGGCCAGGGTGCAGAGGCAGTCATCCATACTGCAAACACAAATCACTGTCCACTAACACTGGCAGACAAACCTTGGTGGATCACAATGGGCTGAAAGGCACATAGTGGGATGAAGAGGCCCTAAAAAAATTCCTTTCAGTAGCAGCCATCATGGGCAGCTAACAAGACAAATGGCAAAGTGCAGGACCACCAGTTGTTGTAAGGTGGTGTTGAAGAAAAAGAGAAAGTATGAATTTGGAGGCCAACCTACATTTACCAAGCTCAGAGCCAAAAGATTCCACACAGTGAGGACAAAGGGTGGGAAGAAGAAGTACAGAGTTTTTCTACACGATCATGGCAACTTTTCTAGGGGCGGTGAAGCAATTACACTCAAGACATGTATCACTGATGTGGTGTACAACTCATTGAGTTTATACGTACAAAAACACTAATGAAAAGCTTCATTATACAGATCAACTTCACCCCTTTTCGGCAGTGGTTTGAGGCTTATAGTCACACCTCTCGGTCACAAGAAGAGTGTCAAACAGTCTGAGGAAGTCGAGGCAGTGCTGAACAAGGTCCTATCAAAAAGACTCTGAAGAAATATGATGGGAGCAAGAAGCCAGCCAAAGAGGAACAAGCCTTGGAAGAACAATTTTCCTCTGGGAGAGTCCTTGCTAAGATCACCTCTTGACCAGAACAGTGTGGGAGAATGCATGGTTACATCCTTGAAGGTGAGAAAGTGGATGGTTACATCCTTGATGGCGGAGACATACTTGATGGTGGGAGAGTGGATGGTTACATCCTTGAGGGTGGGAGAGTGGATGATTAAATCCTTGAAGGCAGGAAAGTGGAATGGTTACATCATTAAGGGTGGGAGAGTGGTTGGTTACATCCTTGAGGGTTGGAGAGTGGATGGTTACATCCTTGAGGATGGGAGAGTGGATGGTTACATCCTTGAAGGCAGGAAAGTGGAATGGTTACATTCTTGAGGGCAAAGAGTTGAGGTCCTATTTCAGGAAACAGAAGTCCAAGAAGGCTAAATAATTGAATTTATTTTGGCAAAAATAAAGTTCATGTATTATCCACTTGTGGTGTTGAGGCATGTAAACATTACCCAAAATATTTCAGATTAATATCTGAAATGTGGCTGATTCAGTCATAGAAGTATCAGTCTGAAGCTGGGATGGACCCTAGTTGTAACTTCTCTTCTGAGGTTGAACAAGGTAGAGGGAAAATGGAAAGGAAAGCAGTCAGGGCCAGTCTACAGGCATATGAACCCGTTTAGTTTTTCGTAGCCATGTTCACAGTGTAGGAAGTGCATATCATTTTAATATGCACATTCGACACATGATTGTCGGCATCTGTGCTTTAGGGGTAATGAGCGCAGTTTTAAAATCCCGGCATATTGGGCTTAAAGACAGCCACAGGTGATTTGGAAGTATGTCGCTTTACATTGATTTTCACAATTATATGTTGTTCAGAAAGCAATGGCAAACTAAAAGCTAGTTGCATGACCTTTACAGGAGGTTGGAATCAACCCCAGCATTTATAATATTGTGAAATGGTATGTGTAAAGAGGAGCAGTGATAGCGTAGTGGCTAGGTGCTCATCTGGTAAGCACAGGTTCCAATCTACTTTGAAACAGATTTTTAAAATGGATCAGGCCTCCCAAGTCTACCCAGTCTAAAATGGGTACCAAGAATTATCTTGGCAAGTAAAGGTGGCCAATATGAGTCTGTCCACATCACTCTGTCCACATCACTCTGTCCACATTACTCTGTCCACATCACTCTGTCCACATTACTCTGTCCACATAACTCTGTCCACATCACTCCGTCCACATTACTCTGTCCACATCACTGTCCACATCACTCTGTCCACATCACTCTGTCCACATCACTCTGTCCACATCACTCTGTCCACAACACTCTGTCCACATTACTCTGTCCACATCACTCTGTCCACATCACTCTGTCCACATCACTCTGTCCACATCACTCTGTCCACATCACTGTCCACATCACTCTGTCCACATTACTCCGTCCACATTACTATGTCCACATTACTCTGTCCACATCACTTTGTCCACATCACTCTGTCCACATCACTCTGTCCACATCACTCTGTCCACATCACTGTCCACATTACTCTGTCCACATCACTTTGTCCACATCACTCTGTCCACATCACTCTGTCCACATTACTCCATCCACATTACTCTGTCCACATTACTCTGTCCACATCACTCTGTCCACATCACTCTGTCCACATCACTCTGTCCACATCACTCTGTCCACATCACTGTCCACATCACTCCGTCCACATTACTATGTCCACATTACTCTGTCCACATCACTTTGTCCACATCACTCTGTCCACATCACTCTGTCCACATCACTGTCCACATTACTCTGTCCACATCACTCTGTCCACATCACTCTGTCCACATCACTCTGTCCACATCATTATGTCCACATCACTCTGTCCACATCACTCTGTCCACATCACTCTGTCCACATCACTCTGTCCACATCACTGTCCACATCACTCTGTCCACATTACTCCGTCCACATTACTATGTCCACATTACTCTGTCCACATCACTTTGTCCACATCACTCTGTCCACATCACTCTGTCCACATCACTCTGTCCACATCACTGTCCACATTACTCTGTCCACATCACTTTGTCCACATCACTCTGTCCACATCACTCTGTCCACATTACTCCATCCACATTACTCTGTCCACATTACTCTGTCCACATCACTCTGTCCACATCACTCTGTCCACATCACTCTGTCCACATCACTCTGTCCACATCACTGTCCACATCACTCCGTCCACATTACTATGTCCACATTACTCTGTCCACATCACTTTGTCCACATCACTCTGTCCACATCACTCTGTCCACATCACTGTCCACATTACTCTGTCCACATCACTCTGTCCACATCACTCTGTCCACATCACTCTGTCCACATCATTATGTCCACATCACTCTGTCCACATCACTCTGTCCACATCACTCTGTCCACATCACTCTGTCCACATCACTTTGTCCACATCACTCTGTCCACATCACTGTCCACATCACTCTGTCCAAATCACTCTGTCCACATCACTGTCCACATCACTCTGTCCACATCCCTCTGTCCACATTACTCCATCCACATTACTCTGTCCACATCACTCTGTCCACATCACTGTCCACATTACTTAGTCCACATCACTCTGTCCACATTACTCTGTCCACATCACTCGGTCCACATTACTCCATCCACATTACTCTGTCCACATCACTCTGTCCACATCACTGTCCACATTACTTCGTCCACATCACTCTGTCCACATCACTCTGTCCACATCACTCTGTCCACATCACTCTGTCCACATCACTCTGTCCACATCACTCTGTCTACATCACTGTCCACATCACTCTGTCCACATGACTTTGTCCACATCACTCTGTCCACATCACTGTCCACATCACTCTGTCCACATCACTGTCCACATCACTCTGTCCACATCACTCTGTCCACATCACTGTCCACATCACTTTGTCGACATCACTTTGTCCACATCACTTTGTCCACATTACTCTGTCCACATCACTCTGTCCACATTACTCTGTCCACATCACTGTCCACATCACTTTGTCCACATCACTCTGTCCACATCACTCTGTCCACATTACTCTGTCCACATCACTGTCCACATCACTGTCCACATCACTCTGTCCACATCACTCTGTCCACATTACTCCATCCACATTACTCTGTCCACATTACTCTGTCCACATCACTCTGTCCACATTACTCTGTCCACATCACTCTGTCCACGTCACTCTGTCCACATCACTGTCCACATCACTCTGTCCACATCACTCTGTCCATGTCACTCTGTCCACATCACTGCCCACATCACTCTGTCCACATCACTGTCCACATCACTGTCCACATTACTCTGTCCACATCACTGTCCACATCACTCTGTCTACATCACTGTCCACATCACTGTCCACATTACTCTGTCCACATTACTGTCCACATTACTCTGTCCACATTACTCTGTCCACATTACTCTGTCCACATCACTGTCCACATTACTCTGTCCACATCACTGTCCACATTACTCTGTCCACATCACTGTCCACATCACTGTCCACATTACTCTGTCCACATCACTGTCCACATCACTGTCCACATTACTCTGTCCACATTACTGTCCACATCACTGTCCACATCACTGTCCACATCACTGTCCACATTACTCTGTCCACATCACTGTCCACATCACTGTCCACATTACTCTGTCCACATTACTGTCCACATCACTGTCCACATTACTCTGTCCACATCACTGTCCACATTACTCTGTCCACATCACTGTCCACATCACTGTCCACATTTCTCTGTCCACATCACTGTCCACATTACTGTCCACATTACTCTGTCCACATCACTGTCCACATTACTGTCCACATTACTGTCCACATTACTCTGTCCACATCACTGTCCACATTACTGTCCACATTACTCTGTCCACATTACTGTCCACATCACTGTCCACATTACTGTCCACATTACTCTGTCCACATCACTGTCCACATTACTGTCCACATTACTCTGTCCACATCACTGTCCACATTACTGTCCACATTACTCTGTCCACATCACTGTCCACATCACTGTCCACATTACTGTCCACATTACTCTGTCCACATCACTGTCCACATTACTGTCCACATCACTGTCCACATTACTCTGTCCACATCACTGTCCACATTACTCTGTCCACATTACTGTCCACATCACTGTCCACATTACTCTGTCCACATCACTGTCCACATCACTGTCCACATTACTCTGTCCACATTACTGTCCACATCACTGTCCACATCACTGTCCACATCACTGTCCACATCACTGTCCACATTACTCTGTCCACATCACTGTCCACATTACTTTGTCCACATCACTGTCCACATCACTGTCCACATTACTCTGTCCACATCACTGTCCACATCACTGTCCACATTACTCTGTCCACATTACTGTCCACATCACTGTCCACATCACTCTGTCCACATCACTGTCCACATCACTGTCCACATTACTCTGTCCACATTACTGTCCACATCACTCTGTCCACATTACTCTGTCCACATTACTCTGTCCACATTACTCTGTCCACATCACTGTCCACGTCACTCTGTCCACATCACTGTCCACATCACTCTGTCCACATTACTCTGTCCACATCACTGTCCACATCACTGTCCACATTACTCTGTCCACATCACTGTCCACATCACTCTGTCCACATTACTCTGTCCACATTACTCTGTCCACATTACTCTGTCCACATCACTGTCCACGTCACTCTGTCCACATCACTGTCCACATCACTCTGTCCACATTACTCTGTCCACATTACTCTGTCCACATCACTGTCCACGTCACTCTGTCCACATCACTCTGTCCACATCACTCTGTCCACATCACTGTCCACATCACTCTGTCCACATCACTGTCCACATTACTCTGTCCACATTACTGTCCACATCACTGTCCACATCACTCTGTCCACATCACTGTCCACATCACTGTCCACATTACTCTGTCCACATCACTGTCCACATCACTCTGTCCACATTACTCTGTCCACATTACTCTGTCCACATCACTGTCCAACATCACTGTCCACATCACTCTGTCCACATTACTCTGTCCACATCACTCTGTCCACGTCACTCTGTCCACATCACTGTCCACATCACTCTGTCCACATTACTCTGTCCACATCACTCTGTCCACGTCACTCTGTCCACATCACTGTCCACATCACTCTGTCCACATCACTCAACAAATGTCCATTTGTCTGTACAAATGTGGCTATAGGTGGCCCAAGGTGCCTAAAGGCATAAAAAAGGACCTATCCATACTTTCTGAACTTAGCAGTCAGCATAAGGTCACCATACAGTGGATACCATCCCACTGTGGAGTACCCGGAAACGACAGAGCTGATCAATTGGCTAAGGAAGGAGCCAAAGAAGAACAGCCTGATGTGCCCGTTACATACCACCGAATGTAAAGAATGATCAAATCAGTCAGAAAACCACCAAAACCTGCTCAAGATGACTACTACGTTATGGATAGACCAGAACAAGTCATTATTCTGCGCCTCAGAACAGGGCACAATAGATTACGCAACCACATGTATACAAAATTCAAGATTGGTGAAACAGCCATGTGCACATGTGGATTGGCGTCGCAGACAGCAGAGCACATACTCCAAGACTGCCCAAAATATAACATATCTAGGCAAACCTTCTGGCCAAGAGAGATGACAGTGGAAGATAAACTCTATGGACCTCTGTGTGAACTGAAAAAGACAGTTCAATTCATACAAGAGACAGCATTGCAGTTATAGACATATTTCAACCGAACGAAAGAAGAAGGACCTTTCCATACTTTCTTTACTGTATGCTCAATGTGTCTATGATGAGTGAAAGGGTTCTTTAGTATTACATTTTAATGTGCATAGACCTAACACCCTGTACCAATAGAACATTGACCACTACGAGGCTACCTTTACTTCTGGGAGGTTGGGGATGTTTAGTTGAGCACCTGCAATATTTTTGTGTGTGTTTGGGGTGTTTTGTATTTGTTTTCATAAATAAACATTTGATATATTACTTTAGGCTGTCATGGAAAATGAGCAAAGTGAAGATATTTTCCAGAATGACAAAGTTCAGGTGCCAGTTACTGAACAGCAGCAGGATCTTCCAATTCAGAGTTACGCAGATGGGACACCTGGCAATGAAAAGTTCAAAGAACTGTGTCAGAAAGATTTTAATCAGTCAGAATTGGATCATGAAGACATGCTGACTTCCTCATCGCATGAGGAGTGTGAAGCAGGACACCCGCTGAGGCTTGAGGAGAAGAAAGCCAAACATTTGGAGAAGCTTGCTACTCATATAAGGCAGAAGGTTGAAAGCTTGAAACGGGTTTCTAAGCAAAAGAAAGCCAAATATTTGGAGAAGCTTGCTACTCATATAAGGCAGAAGGTTGAAAGCTTGAAACGGGTTTCTAAGCAAAAGAAAGCCAAATATTTGGAGAAGCTTGCTACTCATATAAGGCAGAAGGTTGAAAGCTTGAAACGGGTTTCTAAGCAAAAGAAAGCCAAATATTTGGAGAAGCTTGCTACTCATATAAGGCAGAAGGTTGAAAGCTTGAAACGGGTTTCTGAGCAAGAGAAGGGCTCCATGTTTTGTGGCATTATTATCCAGCTGAATATGCGGGGTCTGGAGGACATTCTGGATCAAGTTGAGAAGTCCAGTGTCAAGATGTTTGAGAAGCTAGGAGGTGTCATGGACCAGGTTTGTGGACTTTGAATTATTTGTCAGTGCTGTAGAGTTGAGGTTGTGAACACTGACCTTTCTTGCATGTTGGGCCATTTGTCTGTGGATGATGTTATATCTTTGTTATTTCCTTTTACTACTTGTCCATGTTTCTGAAGCATACAGTAGTGCACAGTGAATGTAACAGTCGATCAATTTTCTTTTGCTACTTGAGTTTGTTTCTGAAGCATTCTATAATGTAGAGTGAATGCAACACTTGATCACTCTTTGTTTTAATTCATTACCTCAGCTGTTTACATGTAAAAAGCTATTCCATAATTTTGAATGTTGCTATAGGCTTAGGGGAGTGGCTGGCCAAGTGGCTAAGAATGTTAGGTTCTCCTTCATGAGACATGCGTGTGAGTGTGTGTATATGAAAGAATACAGAGAGAGAGAGAGAGCTGAGCAGATGCATGTCATGTAACACGCATGTTATGTAACACGCGAATCCATATGTTTGTGTATTCTCATCTGTCATATTATCAGTTAAATACCATTTGATTTTATCATGCATAATATAAACTCATGTTCATTACTGTAGTTTGAGTGAGAGAGTCAGTGAGTGTGAATGAGAGACAGAATGAGTGAGCGGGAGAGTGAATGAGTGAGCGGGAGAGTGAATGAGTGAGCGTGAGAGTGAATGAGCGGGAGAGTGAATGCGTGAGAGTGAATGAATGAGCGGAAGAGTGAATGTGTGAGAGTGAGTGTGTGTGTGTGTGAGAGAGAGAGAGAGAGAGCATCACTATTTTTACGTCGCATACATTTTATGTACACATTTTTCTCCATGTTTAACATTTTTATGAGACTGCTCATAACAAGTGTCAGTGTATGTGTGTGAGTAAAGTGTGGGAGTTTGTTCATACTAGTTTCAATACTAACGTGCGACATTTTGTATGTGTCTAGATGTAAGGAAGTGTGAGTGTATGTGGAGGATGTGTGTGAGTGTGGGGATATGTGTGGGTGGGGGTGTGTGGGTGGGGGTGTGTGGGTGGGAGTATGCGTTTGGATGGGTTGGGGTGTGTGGGTTTTGGTGGGTAGTGGTATTTGTGGGTGTTGGTGGGATGTGTGGATCGATGTGTGGGGGTGAAAGTAGGGGTGTTGGAATGGGTGTGGGGGATGTGTGTATGGGTGGAGGATATGTGTATGGGACGGATGCGGGGGATGTGTGTTTATGTGGGTGGAGATGTGTGGATGGTTTGAGGAAGTATGTGTGGGAGGCGGGGTTGTGTGGGTAGGGGATTGTGTTGGGTGGATTGGGGATGCAAGGGAGGCTGGGGAGAAGTGTATGGTGTGTGGGTTTGAGATATGTGTGCGGTGTGTTGGTGGGGGATGTGTGAATGATGTGTGGGTGGAGGGTATGTTTGTGGTGGTATGGGTGGAGGATAGTGTGTGGTGTGGGGGATGTGTGTGATGGGTGCAGGGAATGTGCGTATGGGTGGGGTATATGTGTGGGTGAGTAGGGGATTGTGGTGGTTGGGGGAAGTATGTGGGGGTGTGTGGGTGGGAGATGTGTGTGTCTGGATGGGGAATGTGTGGGTGGGGGTGTGTGAGTGGCTTAGGGATGTGTAGGTGGGTGAGGGAGTTGTATGTGTCGGGGTGGGATGTGTGAGTGGGTGGAGGATGTGTGTGGGTAGGGGTATTGTGATCGAGAGATGTTTGGTTGGGTGTGGGGGTGCGTAGTGGAGGATGTATGCGTGAGTGAGTGTGTGTTGGTGGATGGGTAGGGAATGCGTGTGTGGGTGGGGAGAGGTGTTGGTTGGGGATATTGTGTGGGTGAGGTATGTGTGTGTGGGTGGGGGATTTTTGTGGTGTGTGAGTGGGGGTATGTGGGGTGGATGGGTAAGGGTATCTGTGTGGGTGTGGGTGGGAATATTGTGTGGTATCTGGGTGGGGGATATGTGTGTGGTGTGTAAGTGGGGATGTGTTGGTGAGGGATATGTGTGTGTGTGTGGTGCGTGGGTTGGGAATAGTGCGTGGTAGGGGGTGTATGTGATGTGCGGGTGGGGGATTGTGTGGTGGGGGATTAGGTTATGGCATGTGTCGGTGGGTGGAAGTTGTAAGTGTGGGTGGTGGGGTGTGTGTGAGTGGATTGGGGAGTATGGGTTGTTAGGGAGATGTGTGTGTGTGGGGGGGGGGGGTAGGGACATGTCAGTTGGTGGGGATGTGTGTGTATGGTTTGGGGATGTGTGGGTTGGTGGGGGATTGTGTGCATGGGTGGGGAATATGTTGTCGATGGAGATGTGGCTGGGGGATGGGTGGTTTGAGGTGTGGGTGGGGAGAGGATGTGTGGGTTAGGATGTGTATGTGGATGGGCGTGGGATGTGTGGGTTGGTGGGGGAATGTTTGTGGGTGGCGAGTGTGTTTTGGTTGGGGGATCAGGTGAGGGCAGTGTGTGTGTGGGTGGGGGATGTGTGGGAGGGGGATGGGTCGGTTGGTGGGGTATGTATGTGTCCCTTGGTGTGCGTGTGTGTGGGTAGGTGGGGGTGTGTATGTGTCCCTTGGTGCGCGTGTGTGTGGGTAGGAGGGGGTGTTGTGTGGGTGGGGTGATGTATGGATAGGTGGGAGATGGGCCTAATAACATGGTAATTAGCCTTGTTTATGTTTACAACATTCATTTCACAATGTTTATTTTTCTTCCTATGTAAATGTATAATGCTCATGATGAACGAAAGACGAGTGATTAGAAGGGCCGAATGTAAGACGGGCCTGCGCGCCCAGTTTGTGACCCTAATAAAGTTGATTTGATTTGATTTGATTTGACCCAGGTTCGAATCCCCTGTAAGGTGTGGATTTTTTCTGTCGGGGGCAAAAAGAAAATCCTAACATGCACAGTTTGCAGCGACTGTACTAGCTAGGCAGCTGAAATTCCTCAGGCTCAGTAACACCCCCTGCCCTACACTGCAAGTTACGATAGGCAGTAGATGACAGATGACAGCTATAGGTTGGTCATGAAGGGCTGGGTTGTGCAGCTAATGTATTTCTATGGAATGGAGAAGCCCTTCCCAGGCCCAAACCTCCTTAACCACCTCTTAGACTTGTGATGACAGATTACTGTGGGTTACTATTCTTTGCTTCCCTTAACTGTCCCAATATGAAATACAAACAGTTAGGTATTTGAAGCTCCTGCGAAAAGATGAGACATACTAAACAGTGTACATACCTTACAACAGACTCCAAAAATGTGAAACTAAATTACAGAGTGAAAATTCCCCCAAAACAAGAGACAATACAAAAAATATAATTATAAAATAATAAAATAAAAATAAGTATTCTAGGTCTCAACAGAAATTGAGTTCAATATTGCTTGAGCTGAAACCTTCTTAGTTCCTTCTTATGACCTCCATGGCAGGTTAGAGTGCTTACTTTTCTTTGTTTTCTCAAGGGTTACAGTAACACAAAGGGTGGGCACAATAGAGCAAGACCTACAGACACACACAGAAGAGAATTAGAGACAAATGAATAATATGGGGAAGACATGAACGGAGCTGCATGTGATAGGAAATTATGGGATGGCTTGGAGTGAGTTGGTTAAGGATTTGTGCTAGAATGGGGGATCTTATTCTTGATTCATCTTCAGACTTTAATATGAATAAATGCAACAATAGCAGCATCTACTTAAGCTTGTTAACACCCCCATACTTTGTCCTCAAATGGAGCGGGTGTAGGTCAGTATACTTTTCTCTGTTCTGCATGTGTTGGGCACTCCTGCAACAAATGTATAGCTGTCATGTTATCAGTTTGACAGTTATATTCATCGGTATCTCCTATCTTTAGTATGTTAAACATGTGATATTTCAGCCTGTTGTGGCCTGTCTGTCATTTGAAGATTGTAACTTGTTCTTTCTGGTTAAGTTGGTAATGTGCATCATCTTTCTGGTGACCTGCATGCTCTGATTTCCGCTTGGTTCTATAACTGCTTCTTATAAATCTCTTGACCTCATCATACGTTATATATATATCAAATATCAATCTTCAAATATATATATATATCAAGCTCAGGTAATCTTCCACCTGCCTTTGCTAATTGGTCGGCTTCTTAATTTCCAGGTATGTCACAATAAGAAGGAATACATTTAGTATAACCCTTTTACAGGCGATTTTAAAGCAGATCACCTTGCAGTGGTTTTCATTCAATAGTATGAGTGCCAGTTGTTCAGAAAGCAATGGCACACTACTCAATGTAAACTTCTCTGGGAATGTTAACCCAGTCAACAAATGCCCGCAGAAGTCAGATGTGTCGGCCTAATGGCGCAACAACGCAGCTCTGCTGTAAACAGGCACAACACAATCACGTCCGAAAAAATAACTCTCTGGATGAACGCAGCAGAAGAAGAAGAATGTAAACTTGGCTATAAGTCATAAACAGCCAAAATTGCTGGGGATGACTGCAGCATCCTGTAAAGGACATGCAACTAACTTTTTAATAAACATTCTGGTAGCGTTCATGTGGTGCTGCCCTTAGGTCTGCTAGTTCTGTACTGTTTCTGCTCCTCAGTATTGAAACAACTGACTTTGTATGTGTAAACGCTATTTTGTTTCTATTTATTTTTGTCTGTCACCAGCATTTCTGCCACAGTTTTTAAAGCCTCTGTCTCTGCTCTGAAGTTGCTTGAGAACTTTCCAGTAGCTACTGACTGTGTCTTCTTTGCTCTATTCTTTAGGTTCCAGAAAATTCCTCCACCTATATTTTCTGTTGAGTTTTTTGCTGATCCATCTGTATATGCTTGATTCTGCTGTTTGGGTGAATGGGAGATTAAAGGATAAAAGAAGATTATTGCCTTTGCTATTCCTTATCTCTATTTAATTTCTACCTCATCTGTTGTTAATTGTTCAAGGTAAGAAAGCCCATTGACTTGATCATGTGTTTTTCCATTCTCTGTTATAATTTAAACAGACTTGATGCTTATCTATAAAATTAAGACATTACCATTGAGAAAAATCCCACACAACAATATATGTACATGTCTACTGTGGCTAAACAGGTTAGATTGTCAAGGGAACATATGATGAAATGCCTGGACACAGTCATTGATCGAGTGTCCGAGTCTGTTTCCGAGTCCAAGGTCCGTGTCATTAAGAGCCTGGACTCGTTGATGGACCACGTCTCAGCCTCCAAGACCAAGATGCTGGAAGAGATTGACCATGTCATTGACAAAGTGGCACATTCCAAGGTCATCGAGGAAATTAGAGCTCTTCCAGGAGGTAGGTCAAAATCAGAGCTTCTTTTTATTATTATTACTAGCTGACCCGGCCCGGCTCCGCCCAGCCCCTGGCGGGGATCAATCTATCTGTCTTTATGTCTGTCTGTCTGTCTGTCTATGTTTAGCCCTTTCCCATTCCCGTTGCGGGAAAAATTGCGAAAATTTTCATGTATCTAAGATAGATCCATTATTTTTACGGAAACTTTGAAGATGCAAAGTTTTTATGATTTTGTTTATACCAGACACGACTGCTGTTTCCCGTTCCCGTAGCGGGGAAAATGGGTTCAAAGATTGTCACATATCTTAAATAGATCCATTATTTTTATGAAAACTTTGAAGATGAAAAGTTTTTATGACTTTGTTTATACACGACTGCCCTTTCCCGTTCCTGTTGCGGGAAAAATGGTTTCGAACATTTTCGCATATTTAAAATAGATACATTATTTTTATGAAAACTTTGAAAATGCCTTAAAGATTTAATCATTATATTATAACGCATATGACTGTAGATAACTACTTTAAACATTTTATGAAACTTAAGAAAAATACAACAATTATTGAAATTACAGAATACTACATGCTACTAAAAGTTATGTCCCTTGATATAACTTTTCTTAAGTTAAGTCCCCTTGCAATATTTTAGGTAAATTCAATTTAATACGTAAATAAGTGTTTTTAAGCTAACAAACTATGCCAGTTGGCTTGGCAGGAATGAGAAGAACATCTGTAGAAAATTTCATCTCAATCGGATGAACAGTTCGCGAATGTATAAAGGTCACACAAAGACACACACAAGCATTCTCTTTTATATATATAGATTACTATAGTCCAAGCCATGTAGTGTTTGTTACCTTGTTTGCACACAGCCTTCTGTCTCATGTACTGCCAGTCATTTCTGATACTGATGTTCCTCCATCCCATGATGCCAGATTGTCTATAGTCTGTTCAGAAATGAGTGCCTTAATTCACGATCAGTTATTTTGAAAACTGTCTGTTGCATCGTTATGAAATTTTTCCTGCCGTCTTATATTTACCCCCTCCCAAGGAATATGCCTTTGATAGGTCCAAAAGCAGCTTAAATCGTGGAAAGCGGCGACATTCCTTTGATGTTTTGGCAAAAAACTAGTGAATTCACGCTAACAAACTTGTTTTGCAGTACCGCAACCTCAATTCGGATGACAACACAAGGAGTATCCAGATTCTTATGGGAGTGGGTGCAATGTGTATGTAATATAAGTAAAGACAAAATTTACAGAGGCATGGGGTAAATAATGTGGAACCAAAATGGTATTGGACAGGAAAGTAGACAGAATATATTTCTTACCTTATATTTCATTTCCTTGTTTCTTCAACTTCTGGTTAATAATGTGTACACACGGAGTCATGTTACTAGGATGTATTTAGCTTTTTATATGGAGTTCGTGATGGCTTCCAAACAACAGTGTGTTAATGTGCGTATTGAGTGGCCATAAATGATACAGCAGTTTAGTCATCATGTGTCAATTTTTAAGGATCTGTTCAGCTGTCTGTGTAGTTTGTTCACACGTGCACATTGGTGACAGAACCGTTTTGAGTCTTCGTGAAAGATTGTCTACTCTGCTGTTTACTGTTCAGAGACGGAACATGATTATTACCTGTTTTGCACAACGAATATAGCTGTGAATGTCTCTGTTGTGGGCTTCCTTCTTAACGGCCAAGATGTTGGCCCTCTTTTCATTGAAGTTTATAGATTAATTCGTATGTTCATGTGTTGTCCCCTCATTTGACAATAAGTTTGTTCTCACGTTTCTTGGAATGCCACACTATGTAAATTTCCACTGCAATATTACTCTTCTGTTAGTATTCAATGCGTTTAGTGTTATTTTTTTTTTTTAAATACCAGTTGTTTGTCACTGCTGAGGGCTTGTGGAATTGAAAATTCATCACTATGGAATACCAACTGTTGCCATTGACATTGTGCTGAATGCTGTAATGTTTAGGGCCTGCAATTTGTCTGAATAGTTGGAGCAAAATATCCCAGTAAGTCTGCACGTGGATTAAGGTCTGCAATCTGCCCAGACCTTAACCTATGTCAGATGATTCCAGTAGGTTGATGACTGCTCTCGGTTGCATAAAATTCAATCCATCCTTTCTCCAATAGTCCTCTTCCTCTTTCAACACATGGTCCTCAAATTTTTTCCAGTAACTTTTATCAATATTTAATAGCGCGGCTGGGTTAGTATCTTGACATCAGACAATTTGAATGTAATATTGTCAGCGGCCACCTGTCCTTTAATTTTAGCCCACACAAGTTCTATAGGGTTTAAATTAGAATGGTATGGCGGAAGTCTCAAGCACCTATGGCCATGCTCTGCTATCAACTTGTTGATTTGATATTTTTTGCACCTGTTTTACAGGGGACAACAACTGTAGCTTGAAATATGATTCTGGAAATGGTATATTTTCCCTTCGGAGCCATATCTTTATTGCTTCCTTTGTGTTTAATGCTGTAGATATTTTGTCTTCTTGGGCAACAACATTGTGATATGATGCTTTGTCCATGATTAGACAAGACGGTCTATCAAGGGATAGAAGTACTGTATTCTTGAGCAAGTCTCTAAATACATTACCATTCATCTTATTATGATAATCCCTATTGTCTGTATGCTTTGATACGAACACGAGTCCAGCATTCTGTAGTAAATCATTACGAGTACTACCAGCATAGGCTATGACCAAACGCTGTCTTTTGCTACTGGGCACATATCACTTTATTTTTCCATCTACTGATTGCCATTCCTTTTCACTTGTGTGGTGCGCATTGATCCACATCTCATCCAAATACACTATGTCATAATTTTCTTTGCGCATTTCCCTTATTTCTCTTACGTATCTGCTTCTCATGGCTCCTAAATCTGATTGCTCGCAAAGGATATTTCTACCTCCCTTGTACTTTCTAAAAGTGAAGCCTAATTTCCTTATAATTTTCCACAAAGTTCTTTTGGATAGCCCTATGTCATTGTTCTTTCTCAACCAAACCCTAAGTTTTCTTACATTCACTGTTTCTTTGGCATCCAGCATTTTTATAATAGCTCGCCTTATGACATCCTTGTCAAAGCTGTCTGCAATTGCCTTTCTACCTACCGTTTGCTTATCGCATGTTGGTTTCATTCCAGATTCTTGCACCCGTCGACGAAATGACCATTTTCTCAAACCCAATGCATGCACTGTTCTTTTTTCAGGATTTGTAACAGTATGAAACAGTTTCCTGCGATCAGCTTCTTGATAAAAATATGTGTACAACTTCATAGCAATGCTTTGAAGTGTAAAAAATTTCACATTCAGTCCCATTGAACAATATTCACACATTCAAATATTAGCGATAAATGGTAAAATTTATTTATATAATCACGTTTCATGAAAGCACCCACATTGACAACACTTCTGAACAATCCCATTTAACTGTGCACCATTCTTGCCATAATGTGTATCACAAGAAAACATTTTTAAAAGTGAGAATGTGTCTGGGTGAAGGTGTAATGCGTTTAAAAATATGGACTTAATCTCTGACCCTTAAATTATATACCGCATATAAACAAACTTTGAAATCTGCTGTACAATCTTAAGGAACAACATTTCTTTGTTGGGTGGACATAATGATAAGGTTATATGCTAAATCTCATCATTTTTCCTCAGTTGGTTACTGAGATATGGATGTTTATATGGAGGCACCCAAATGTGAACAGATTATAGTATCTTCTTTCTTTGTCTTCACAATTTCTCTCTTCCTTTCCAACTTTCCCATTGTTACAACATACTCTAGCTTTGTCCTCATGATGTGCCCAAAGAATGTTGCACGATCTTCTAATGTAGTAACAATGCAGGTTGGTTGATCTATCTCTTCATAGATTATATGACTCTGCAGAATGCACCTGACGAGATGCAGCTAAGTATGCCAAGCAAGAAATCGTGCAATATATTGTTATTGGTGTCTGTGCTTAAATTCACTAAGTGAATACATTGTTTTGAATTCGTGTTTGAGTTGCAACGATTTGGTAGCAGACCGCATTGTCATACAATAGGATGAGTGCCGGTCAATCAGAACGCAGTGGCAAACTACTGAGCGTAAACTTGCCAAGAAATCACAAAAAGCCAAAAAAAAAACTGGGATTGACTGTGACATCCTGTAAAGGATATGCGACATGTTCTTTATGAGTAAATATATTGTTGGACATTGTAGTAACTGAGAGTGCAAAGAAAGTACTTGCCATACTGCGAGTAAGAACAATGAACGCAAACATCTGTAACTGTCAATAAATAACGTGAATTTGATCAAACGTGCAACGGTTCAGGGAATTCTTCAGTACAACAGAGTCCAGAAACATGATCAATGTAGCAATCAAGTACTCGAAGCCGGTCGATGCAATAATAGAGGCAATATGTATTTGCCGGAGTCGAACAGGTTCATACATCAGTTCCGATTTATAATTACCGTGCCTGTTATGGCCAGGCGGGACGGTAAAGAAACATGTTAAAATTTGAATCGTAAACGATCGAAGACATTAAATATCTAAAATCATCATGTCCCGGGGCTTCTGTCCTTGGCTATCCTATCTATGCGTCAGCCTGTTTCAACTTGCTGAGTCCCATTCCAATATTGTCGCATTTGTCCGTGGCTTTCTGGTATATACATCTTGCGTTAATAGCCTCGTTCTTCTTTCTAATATCTGTTGGCCATCGGAGTAAGTGTCCAGCCAGTATATAAGTTCTCTCCTTGCTGAGAATCTAATCGAGCTGCCTCGTCGTTCAAGCTCGAAGATGACTGTTTGTTGTTGACAATGTTTCTGATGTATTCTGCTTTTTACGTCAGCCTCCTAGTTTCTACCACTATTTGGTTCACGATTCTCTCACTAAGTTTATTTTGCGTCATATCATCTGCGCTGCTACTTGGCAGGACTCTCCTTGAATATTAAGAAAACAATAACAGTGGTGATATCAAAGAAAAATATGACACCAAAATGTGAAATGGAAATATAAAGGAACATTCTTAACCAAGTTGATAATTTTAAGTACCTAGGGGTATATATAACACCAGACGGAAGGTGCACAACAGAGATTAAGAGCAAAATAGGGCAAGCTAAAGTTGCATTTCAGAAAATGAAAAGTATCAGTAAGTCACTATCATTGAATGTAAGAAAGAGAGTGCTGAAGTGCTATATAGAACCTGTTTTGCTGTATGGCTGTGAATCTTGGAATGTAAATGAACAAATTAGGAAGAACTTGGAAGAAAGAGAAATGTGGTTCGTAAGACGAATGTTGCGAATTCCTTGGACCGCCAGAGTAACTAACAAAGATTGCCTGAAAGCAGCTAATTAAACTATAACATTATATACAACAATAAGAAAGAGACACAGCGTAAGTGATCCTTGCCATCGGGATGAACACATTCCAGGACAACACCTTGGCTATGAGCCCTACAAATAACATGTATTATCATTGAGCATTATTCCGGACATTTCTCTACTGAATGTACATTCACGCATTTTTCGTTTACAATGTGATGAGAAGAGAGGCATTGAAGAACATCATGATGACTGGAAAGATTGAGGGGAAGAGAGGCAGACCAAGAGAAATGATGCTGGATGGATTGAGACTGTGGGTATGGAGGAATATCATCAGCAGAGTCGATTCAGAACACCAAAGACCGAGATCTGTGGAGAGCCATGAATGCCTACGACAGCTGGCATGGCACTTGATGATGATGATATGTAGATACCAATCAATCAAGTGCCATCTGTGCATTGAAAGACAGCTGTGGTGAGTCTTCAGCACCCTGTGTCGCATGTCTTCATTAATAAACAAAAGTCAAGGACCCTTTTACATGCCTGAAGCTGCATCGGACATATGGTGCTGAACCCATATTTGTATAGACCAATCGGAGCTCAGTCAGTGATAAAGATGTGTTCGGCTGGGTCGACCTGTGGGCCCAGGTCAATTTTGTTCTAAAATATGTAGATGTGAACCCACGACCAGTGGGCCATCAGGCAAATATCTAGCCTATATGCTACCATGGCTAGGTCTGCTATAGTTTGTTGATTTTTACATTTTTCCCCTGCTCATTTTAAATGTGGTCGTAGTCCACACTGGACTGATTTTTGCATGTGGTCAAGCTTTCCCTTTTACCATTGTCTTTCACCATCAAGCGAACCCACTCCGACTTCTGAGGTACTTGTAATTTATGTCCCCAAGTCAAGGACAAGAAGTCAATATTATAGTTCAACTGACCAATATAGGGATTGAATCCGCTACCTCAGCATCAGCACACCGGAAGTTTAAGAGCATTGACACTGACATTTTGTGGCATTGTTTATGTTGGCTGACCAACATAGTGGTGGACTCAAGGCAGGGAAAACATCCTGGACATAAAAGTGCAGGCAACTGGCAGGGATACAAGGTCGTTCTGCAGGCTGTTATGAAGGTGATGTTCTGCAATGAACATGCTACTTGATGTTGAGGCGGTGCCAGGGGTTCACTGTCAGTCAAGTCTAAAATGGCTGCCAGGAGATGTCTTTGGAAGTAAAGGCAGCTGGCATGATGTTGGTCACATCATCCCTCTAGTGCAAGTGGATGTGTAACATCATGGGCCGAGCACCATATACCCAGTACACCTCATGGATTGTAAAAAGGGGGAGGTGGTCGTGTACTTATGGGACCAGGTGGAGAAGGCGGAGGAACAGATTGATAACCCATATATGGAAAGAATGTGATTGCGGGGTATCGGCAGGGGTTCTGGTAGAATCTCAAAACTGAGAGGGAAGACCAGAACTTTTAATCAGATAGCAGTGGGAACGATTAGTAGTATGACTCTTCGCTGGCTGTTGAACGAGGGGACGGAGCACATATGGGAATGTCCTGAGTGCAGTGATGTCGGTTCTTAACCCAACTCAACTCAACTCAACTCTTACTGATTTTTTTTTTTTAATTCTTAATATGTGTAGTAATGAAAATGATGGAAGAAATCCTTTTGGTTGCTTTCAGAAATCCAAGAGTCATTTGTCCTGAGTGTGAGAAATCGCAGTTACGTTGCTGCAGGAGTTATGGTGGCAATAACCACGGCCATCTTAGTGGCCGGAGCTTTGTATTTTGCATGGTGCCACCAGGATGCCTGGTCTTACCACAGAGGCTCTCTGGAATCTCTGGCAGCTGTTAAGGATCCTGTCAGCTCTACAGCCAGGGTGAATTATGGAGAAAACATCTCCAATGGTCACACTATTTCTTGTGGAGGTGGTCATCATGCTCATGATGATATACATCCTGTAGATGAGGATTCATACGAGGTGGTCAATGGTTCCATTGGCACCAAAGATTTTGATGGCAAGGAGGAAGTTAGTGATGTGGATGTACACAGAGAGACTTTGGAAGAGTCTGATGTACCACTGCAGTTATCATTAGATTCCAGCCATCCTGAGGCTGCTATTAAACCTGAGGTTGAAGCTGCGGATGATGATGTTCATGAGGTGCGGTCGATAGAGATCCCCAAAGAAGATATCCCTAACAAGGATCAACAGAAGGGCATGACATCTAGAGATGAACCTCAGAATAGCAACACAAACGAGCATCAAGCAGATTCAGCATTTGAATATTTGCTCAGCAAAGATACATCACATATTTTAGCATCAGTAGATATATCGTGTGCATTTCAATCCAAAAGAGATGCTATAGTTGGCTATATGGAGCCAAAAGACTATCAACTAGGAATTGCTTTTTTTGGACATAGTTTGAATGTTGCAGTGGAAGTTGCTAAGAGTGACGCTGCATCCTTGGGTATTCCTAACACAGATGGCATGATAAACAATGACTCAGTTACAAAGGTTACTGGGAATAGCTTGGGGATAGGAGACACTGAGAAAATATGCCAGCATTCTAGTGTTGGTACAGTTAAGGCAGAAACTATTTGTATTTTGGAAGAAGGAACTATCCCACCCGGAATTTATGAGTATAGAGAATAATAAACATCAAGAATAATCCTTGTAAATGGACATTTTTAGAGACATCAATGAAGCTTTAGGAAGCTTTAATATTTCCATATTTCTGAGTGTTAGTTAGTCGCCCTGGCAATTATTATTGCTGGTTATGTTAGCATCTTGGTGATCAAATGTTGTGATATTTAATGTGCATGTTTTATTGATTGTGACATACATCATTATAAATGAACTTGTTTGTCAAATTATAAATGTGGTCAAGATTGGCTTTCAGATTTTCTAGAATATTCCAGATGTGGTTGTCAGGTGTTTTGTTCACATCATTTAGATGTCCAAGTCAGCTTTTCTGGTTAAAACGTTAACGTGGTTTACATTGTCTGTGAGATTTTCTGGCTTATTCTGCATTTGGCTGTGAGATTTTCTGGCTTATTCTGCATCTGGCTGTAAGATTTTCTGGCATGTTTTAGATGTGATTAAGATTATCTGGCATAGCCTACATGTGGCTGTAAGATTTTCTGGCATATTCTACATGTGGCTGTGAGATTAATGTACACATGAAAAACCCTGCCAATTAGTACAAAAGCAATGCAAATGTACATATAGTTGTAAATAATGCCAATAATTAATTGGTTAGTTAGTCAACAGATCATCCTTATTGCACAGTGAACTATTAGTCCTCAAGTGCTCAGATTCCCTCCTCAGTATCTCTGTCAGTGTGTATCAACTGATGACACCAGTTCTGTGTTTGAGTATTTCCTCTTTGGCTGCCCACAGGGTTCTCTTGTGTAGCTTGACCCTGTGGGACTTGATGCTCCTGCAGTCTGGCCAGAGTTGCATCTATCACTTGAGTCATTTATTCGTCCTGTCTCCCCTGAAGGCTAGATGTTTGTTAGCACTTGTGTGAGCTTATCAGATATTTGTTAGCACTTGTATGGTCTTAACAGATGTTTGTTAGCATTTGTATGGTCTTATCAGATGATTGCTAGCACTTGTGTGGGCTTATCAGATGTTTGTTAGCGTAGTGTGATGTTAACATATGTTTGTTACTATAGCATGACCTTATCAGATGTTTGTTAGCACTTGTATAATATTATCAGATGTTAATTGAAGTACTTGGGTATCACCTTCGACAGGTATATGTCTTTTAAAGGTCATGTGGAGGCTTTGGTGGTGAAGGCTGATAGGGGACTTAATGCTTTGAGGGCGATGGCAGCAACTGGGGTAGAGCAGAGGATGCTTTACAGGCTCTTTAAGCACTGTCGACTTTTATTTTACTTTAAGCTCTTTCAGCAGTTAATAATTTCTGTCATTGAATATGGTGTGGTACTGCTGACAGTATTGAAGAGCCAGCTTTAAAGGTTGGAGCGCAAACAAAATGCGGACATGCGTGTGATTCTGGGGTGCACAAAGGACACACTAATTATATGCATGAGGCATATACTGGCGCTACCAACAGTGGCGGATAGGCATAGTGTCCTTCAAGCCAAATGATACCTGAGAGTTGGGAGACAGGGATCACCCCCTGCATGAAGCCATGGATATGGTCAAGGGTCATAGACTAAGACGAGGCAGGTCCTGGATGGCACAGGTGGAAATATTTGTGATCTAGAGACTATCAATTGTGAAAAAGAGTGGGTTGAAGTACCGGCGGACAGGAAGGACTGGCGCAAAGTAATAGTAACACTGGGTCATGAATGCAGAGAATGGGCAACGGGCAGCACAGAGTTTGAGGTACAACAACTAATCCAGAGTAATACACATCAAGGTGACATAGTGATCTATACTGGTAGGTCAGTGGTGAGAAACAGACGTAGTGGTTGGGGTTTCATTGCGAAGGCTAATGGACGATCCTTGAAAAAGGAGAGTATGGCATATGAGGCTACGACCTCCAGCATGAGAATGGAGGTGGAAGCAGCCTCGGCGGCATTCCATTGGTTAGAGGAGACCACTGAAACACACTGTCTTCATCACAGACTCAAGGAGTATGTTTAGTAAAGTGGAGAAAGGAATGTTTCGTGTGGAATGGCTCACCTCGCTTCAGAGATCACAGATTGTTAGAATTGTATGGATTTTTTGCCCTGGCTGTGCGGGGGTGCGGGAGAATGAACAGGCTGATAGGCTGGCAGGGAATACACCTCTTAGTGGTCGATTACCTATCAACAAGGGAGAGGCAGTCGTGCGTCTGTGGGACTAGGTGGAGAAGGTGGAGGAACAGATTGAGAACCCGTATGTGGAAAGGATGAGATTGGCAGGAGTTTCTAGTAGAATCTCAAAAGTGAGAAAGAAGACCAGGAGAACTTTCAATCAGATAGTGGTTGGAACAATTAATAGTGTGAATCTTCACTGGCTGTTGAACGAGGGGATGGAGCAGGTATGGAAATGTCCTGAGAGCAGTGATGTCAGTTCTTAGCTCAACTCAACTCAACTATCAGTTGTTTGTTAGCACTTGTATGATCTTATCATATGTTTGTTAGTATAGCATGATCTTATCATATGTTTGTTAGTATGTGTATGATCTTATCAGGTCTGTGATAATACTCACTGACTGATGTGTGATAAAGTGTAGAGGATTTGTCTTGGCAATAATGTATTTATGTGATGATTTGTGCATAATTAATATGCATATAGTATACTGTATATAGTATGTTCCTAGTTAACATCTATACAGTTAACTTCTGTTCAGTTAACTAATTTGTTACCTCATATAGTTAACGTCTGTATATTTACCATTTATTCAGTTAATTAGTCTGTTACCCCATATAGTTAACATATACATATTTCACATTTATTCAGTTAACTAGTCTGATACCCCCATACAGTTAATATCTACACATTTAACATTTATTCAGTTAACTAGTCTGTTAGCTCCCATACAGTTAACTTCTACACATTTAACATTTACTCAGTTAACTAGTCTGATACTCCAATAAGTTAACATCTACACATTTAACATTTATTTAGTTAATTAGTCTGTTAGCTCCCATACACTTAACATGTACACATTTAACATTTATTCAGTTAACTAGTCTGATACTCCCATACAGTTAACATCTACACATTTAACATTTATTCAGTTAACTAGTCTGATACTCCCATACAGTTAACATCTACACATTTAACATTTATTCAGTTAACTAGTCTGATACTCCCATACAGTTAACATGTACAGATTTAACATTTATTCAGTTAACTAGTCTGATACTCCCATACAGTTAACATCTACACATTTAACATTTATTCAGTTAACTAGTCTGATACTCCCATACAGTTAACATCTACACATTTAACATTTATTCAGTTAACTAGTCTGATACTCCCATACAGTTAACATCTACACATTTAACATTTATTCAGTTAACTAGTCTGATACTCCCATACAGTTAACATCTACACATTTAACATTTATTCAGTTAACTAGTCTGATACTCCCATACAGTTAACATCTACACATTTAACATTTATTCAGTTAACTAGTCTGATACTCCCATACAGTTAACATCTACACATTTAACATTTATTCAGTTAACTAGTCTGATACTCCCATACAGTTAACATCTACACATTTAACATTTATTCAGTTAACTAGTCTGATACTCCCATACAGTTAACATCTACACATTTAACATTTATTCAGTTAACTAGTCTGATACTCCCATACAGTTAACATCTATACATTTAACATTTATTCAGTTAACTAGTCTGATACTCCCATACAGTTAACATCTACACATTTAACATTTATTCAGTTAACTAGTCTGATACTCCCATACAGTTAACATCTACACATTTAACATTTATTCAGTTAACGGCCATACAATTAATCAAATCTTTTGCCAAAGTAAAAACATGATGAACAAATAACATATATATAGTTAACATCCTTTAATTTCACATATGTTCGCTTAACACACATACAGTTAAACCCATGCAATAATCAGTAAACAGTTATCCATCCAGTTACAGCTAACACTTATAAAGTTAACATCAACAATATTAAAATCCATAGATTTAACATGCTTGCTTTAATAATCAACAAATCAATTCAACATCCTCGCAGCATCTGATTGACATCCATTTTTGCTATATACTTATTCCTACACACACCCAGTATTGATAAGGATCACATCCAGTTGTACTTTCCACAATCACTACTGTATTTTCTGTAATTACTTTCAACAAAACAAACCAAATGTTATCACAGTTTTAAAACTTGGTCATGATTTTAATAAAACAAGATAATTACAGAACTGGGTTTGTATAATCATGTTGACACAAAATAATTTTAAAATTCTGTTTGATTCATGTGTGTGTTTTCTTTTCTTTTTTTAACATTTTGTTTGCATTGTTTTGGATCTTTACAGATTGTGAAGATTTTGTTTACACAAATTTACATTCTTTGTTTTCATTACCATTCAAAACAATATATTTCCTTAGCAAAAATGTAAACACAGAAGCCACAAACAGTATATTGCACGATCTATTGCCTGGCATATATTTCTCATCAGGTGCTTACTGCAGAGATATATATATAATATTAAGTGAATAAATGAATAATACTTTAGCTGAAATACTTAAAACACATTATCACAGGTATTTTTGGAATATGGAGCATTTGTTATCCCCAGATTAATTTCAAATGTAAAACGAAATATATCTGTTTGCTCAAAACTGACTGGATCTGCCTAATTGCTAAGGCCTCATTATTCTTGAGCAATTGTTTATTGTTTGTTGAATAGAGTATACAAAACACTTTTTCTTTAAAATCTATATCATTGTTGATGTTGGCCCATAGTTCTTCCAGAATGAGAAATAAAGGCCACTGCTCTGGCCAGATTTTTAAAAATCCCCAAGCCTTACCGAGGATTAAACACATGTCCCAGAACATGTGAGGCTGACATTCTGACCCTTTGGGCAGCCACTAATCTAAGTTATGTTAGGTCTACAGGTGATGACTGATGGAGCTAGTCACACCACCACATATGCTGTGATATTAAGGCCTAACTTTTCACACCCCAGGGGCAGTATATGTTAAAGGACTCCTTTTTGTTTAAGCTTTTACAAGACAGTTCATAAATAAATACACATGTATTGTGTGGTGCTGATAGCAGTAGAAGAAAGAAGTAGAGACTAGAGGATGCACTAGACAACATAAAGATGGGAAAGTTGGGCGTGCTTCAAAGTATACTTGTTCCTGTAGCGAAGCGCTGTCGACATTTGGAGGTGGCAGTCTCAAATCCCGGTCGGTAACTGTAGCTTTCAATATTTTACGTTGTCTAGTTCATTCCCTAGCCTCTACCTCATTCTTCTACTTCATTGGGCGTGAAACAATCCGCGTGTGTTTATTTATGACTGATATTTCTGTGTTATACTTTTACAATATATCACAAGGTAGGCTGATTTTACAGCCAGTAACTTTTGTTTACAGCCAGAAACTTTTGTTTACAGCCAGAAACTTTTGTTTACAGCTAGTAACTTTTGTTTACAGCCAGAAACTTTTGTTTACAGCTGGTAACTTTTGTTTACAGCCAGAAACTTTTGTTTACAGCCAGAAACTTTTGTTTACGGCCAGTAACTTAAATAACATTAGTTAGAACGGAACCATATCAACCAACAGCTAGAGCGTTCAACATGAGAACATTGAGATACAAGACGAGAGGATGACCCAGACAGAGTTGGCTAGATGGGGTACAAGAGACATTGATGACATCAGATATGGTATTAGCACAAACAACAGATGAGTGAAGGACATAAAATTACATCTGCCTCCTCTCTGCGACACTTCATGGCAAAAGCCATAGGATAAAAGAAGAACTTTTGTGTCATAATGTTTTGTTTTGTTTACTTGAGTGTTACAATATTATGTTGAGTTAAAATAATTTATCACATAAAATTATTTTGTGTTTTGTTTTTAATTTAGAAATTATATAAGTTTTGGTTTCATTTTGCTGTCATTGCATTTGTTTGTATTGCACTTTCTATCAATGTGTAATATTAAATTAATTCTTGTTTAAAATTTAGAAATCACGTAACGTTTTGTTTCAATGGGGTTGTGTCTTTTATCTTTTAACTGTTCCATTGGTAACAATGTGTACTTTCAAGTTAATGTTTTTAAAAAAAATGAACAAATGCATTTTTATTTTATTTTCTTCGGGGGTTTAAATGTGTTTAATAATCAGTTATAACAGTTTGTAGGCTTGGCCACGTGGTATGGTCGAGACAAGAACACTGAGCTGATCCACGATTCTGGTGATCGAGTGAGATGACCAAACATGACCGCCCACGCAAATCGGCATGGCACATGATGATGATGATGATGAACAGTGTGTAATATCAAATCAATTTTGGGTGAAAAAATGAACAGTTGTGGTTAATATGTTTAAGATATTCCATTATTAACACAGGCTCTTTGCCTGATAAAGTGAACTCTTTGTGAGCACTGTGGCTTTGAAATAGGAATCGAGGAAGCTAGGCAGAAACAAGCTGTATATAGATCAAACGCCAAGTTATCTATGGGCTGTATATAGATCGAACATCAAGCTATATATGTGCTGTATATAGATCAAACGTTGAGTTATCTATGGGCTGTATATAGATCAAACATCAAGCTATATATGTGCTGTATATAGACCAAATGTTGAGTTATCTATGGGGCTGTATATAGACCAAACATTGAGTTATCTACGGGGCTGTATATAGACCAAACGTTGAGTTATCAATGGGGCTGTATATAGATCAAACATCAAGCTATATATGTGCTGTATATAGACCAAATGTTGAGTTATCTCCAACAGATGACAATGCTTTGCCTTCATATCTCGGTCTCCGATTGGTCTAACCATTGAACTCCAACCCCATTCTAGACTGACAGGTGGCAGGCAGTATGGTTCACCAGTGATGGACGAAAACTCACCAGCATAGATGATTGGTTGGTTAGATAAATGGATGATTGGTTAGATGGTTTGTTGATTGGTTAGATGGTTGGCTTGTTGGTTAGATGGTTTGTTTATTGGTTAGATGATTCATTGATTAGTTAGATGATTGGTTGGTTAGATGGTTTGTTTATTGGTTTGATGGTGAATTATGCCAGGCAATAAATTGTGCAATATATTGTTGGTGTCTTCATTATTCAAATTAACAAACGGAAAACATTGTTTCAATTGTTTTGTTAACAAACTGTTCACATTTGAATTGTCTATTTTTTTTATTAATAATAAATTGTGTTTTGTTAACAAACTGTTTGTAGTTTTAAATATATCTTTTTAGTTAATGATGTGTCTTTTTTGTTTATATTTTGTGCAAATGATCAGACACAGCTATAGTTCCCTGATCAAATTATCAGACTCAACCATAGTTCAATGATTAAATGTTCAGACTAAATTATAGTTCAATGATCAAATTGATGTATATAGAAGTGTTGCCACAAGTACACTGCAGGCAGAGTCATCCTGTGGTGATGTACCAGGAATTGACACAGCAGGTGAACTTGTACACAACAGGGAATAGAAGATCATGATGTCTAATATATTGAGATCAAGACAGCTGCCCACAATATCAGACTGAGCTATTGCTCCCTGATCAAATTATCAGCCTAAACAATAGTTACCTGATGAAATTATCAGACAGGCCTAAAGTTCCTTAGTCAAATTATTAGACAGAGCAATAGTTCCTTGGTTAAATTATCAGACAGAGTTATAGTTCCCTGACCAAATTATCAGACTAAACTATAGTTCAGTTATCAGATTATTGACTAAACTATAGTTCAATTATCAAATTATCAAACTATATTTCAATTGTCAAATTATCAGACTAAACTATAGTTCAATGATCAAATTATTGACTAAACTATAGTTCAATGATCAAATTATCAGACTAAACTATAATTCAATGATCAAATTATTGACTAAACTATAGTTCAATGATCAAATTATCAGACTAAACTATAGTTCAATGATAAAACTAGCAGACTATACTATAGTTCACTGGTGAAATGATCAGCTTGGCCACTGGTCAAGATGTCTTCTTGCTGCGAATGTGATTTTTAATGACAGCCTCCATGTGGACAAACGGTTGCTCCACCAACAAGATCATGCAGATGGCCAGGCACCAACTGCCCGCTAGAAGTGAGATGAACCCGAGGGTCTGCAATAGACGCACAATAAAACATATACAGAGCACATCAGCATTAGTTGTAAGACGAGAGGCATACTTTGAATGAAAGGAAAGAAGAAATACGGTAAGAAAGAATCTCTGAAGGGAAAGAAGGAAGGAAGAACACGATAACAGGCAAGCAAATATAAAACTCTTGCTGTGAATCTGACACCAGTGAAATTTAATGCCGATCACATGTCAAACTTTATTGATACCTCCTCAATGTTCATGTTAACACAAATTATATGTCAGGTTCTAATGACACCGCCTATAATATTGACATTAATACTAATCGTATGTCAGACTTGAATGTACCCCTCCACACTGTCAACATTAATACCAATCATATGTCACGTTCTAATGACACCTCCCACACTGTCAACATTAACACCAATCATATGTCACGTTCTAATGACACCTCCCACACTGTCAACATTAACACCAATTATATGTCAGGTTCTAATGACACCTCCCACACTGTCAACATTAACACCAATCATATGTCAAGCTTTAAAGACAGCTCCCCCCAATATCAACGTTCATGCCACTCCAAAGACACGCTGTTATGACTTCCTTGATTTGTTAAATTGAACATCAATAATGATAGGCAGACAGTCAGAAACTTAGAAGAGCTGCTGGAGTAACCGTGAGAGACAGAATTTGGAATGAGAAAATTAGGAGACGACTAGGTGTGAAACCAATCATGTAATTTATTAAAGAACAACATTAAATTTCATAAGAAGACGCCGTTGGAACTACATCGGCCATGTACTCAGAATGGACAAGACAAGACTCCCCTACCAAGCCCTCATATGGTCACCGGTAGGGAAAAGAAAACGGGGAAGACCAAGAGAGACCCTGCGTAGAACCATCATTAGAGAAGGCTCATTCAATGGCCAAGTAAATATCCAAGATCTACAACAGGTAGCAGCGAACCGCCAGGCATGGAGAGACAGGACTTCTGCCCTATGCGCCGCCTTAGGCTCAAGAGGAAAGACTAACTAAGACTAACTAACAGATGAAATGGTTTGGCCACCTCACAAGAATGCCCTGGTACCATCTGCCACAAAGAGCTATACTGAAGAAATATAGTGGATACAGAGCAAGGGGGAGATCACGTAAAATATGCAGTGATAGTATCAAGAACAACCTTAGAGAAATAGATACCAACTTACAAAGCGCATTGGACAGAGCACACAAAAGACCCTTACGGTTCTCTCTTCCCCTCCCCTATTTTTTCTTTCCTTAGAAGGGGTTCATTAAAAGATCTTTACACCTCTCCCAACATTTCACTGAGGTAAATGGAAGAAGAGGAACTCAATGATAAACCATAATTTCAGCCACTGCAGACAAACATACCATGTGCTCAAAGGAGACCTTGGTGTTGCTCCCCGTCGACACTAGAACCGCCTCCATCAGGATCGGGTGTAGAACATACACAGCGTAAGTGATCCTTGCCATCGGGATGAACACATTCCAGGACAACACCTTGGCTATGAGTCCTACAAGTAACAACATGTATTATCGTTGAACATTATTTCAGACATTTCTCTACTGAATGTACATTCACGCATTTTTCGTTTACAGTTTGCCTGTATCTCGGGGGGAATTGGGTGTGCAGACTGGTGGTTCTTCGCCGTGCAGGCAGATACTCTTCGACTTCGGAAGAATCAGCGATCCTACTACGTTAGCCAGGACCCCGAAGGGACCTGTTGCCCAGGACGCACAACTAGGACGTGTTAGTAAGTCTTGGCCAGTATAGAACCTGGCCCTGGTGCCTTGGAAACACCTCTGCGTCCCTCTTATCGCTCTGACCGGCGTAGTAAAGTTTGTGCAGACACGGTGTCTTTAGAATAGTTTCAAATCGAGGATAGCTTTCCCTAAGCGTGTCATATATGGAGTTTATAATCTGGGAAGCCACACGGGGGTTTGTCATATATAGGGCACTTTATAATCTAAGAAGCTTATGGGACAGCTTATAATCTGGGAACTGGGAAGCTTATGGGACAGTTTATAATCTGGGAAGCGTGTGGGACAGTTTACAATCTGGGAATCTTATGGGACAGTTTATAATCTGTAAAGCTACATAGAGGCGTGCCGTGCCATACATTGGGCAGTTTATAATCTGTAAAGCTACATAGAAGCGAGCTTTAGGTGAAACAGTTGTTTCTTTTGTCGTTCACTAGCTTGCTAGTACACTTATAGTGCACTGGACTGATTTGTGCGTGTGGATTAGTTTTCCCTATTACCAGTGTCCCTCGTCATCAGGCGAACCCACTCCGACTTCTAAGGTATTTGTAATTTATGTCCCCAAGTCAAGAATAATAAGTTAACATTTTAGTCCATCTGATCCCGCTACATTGATATCAGCACACCGGATGTTTAAGAACGAACGCTCTTACCCATTCAGAGAGTCGCTCAATTTTTAAACGAAGGAAATAAGACGGCACAGCCAACAAAACATGTCATCGTTTAGTACGTACCTCCTTGGCTGTTGCAGCACGTGAACATGATCCACGAAACAGCCAGAGCCCACACAGGTCGTGAGAGAGCTTCATACAACGAAGTTTCGAACCCTGACCAAAGCCGCCCGCCTTCTTGATACTGGAGGTAGGTGACTTGTGGCAGCAAGAAGACTGCGGTGAGACACAGCAACCAGCCCACACACAGGGGTGTCTGAGGACATTGGTCATAGCTGATGCAGCGGTGATGATGATAATGGTGGTGATGATGATGATGATGATGATGATGGTGATGATGATGATGGTGATGATCATGATGATAATATGAGTCTGATACCATATACCCGATGCGCATTAAGGTGTGACAGAGGCTCTTTGCTGTTCTGTCTGTCTGTCTGTCTGTCTGTCTGTCTGTCTGTCTGTCTGTCTGCCTATCTGTGATAATCATCATCATCAGATGTAAGACAGATATACGGCAACAAGGTAGTAATGTTATCAGTGTGGAACCTAACAGCAATTGTCAGACTGTTGGTCTGCATGTCCCTGACTAGTCCATCTGTTCTCTACCTACTTACCCATCAACCTATCGTGAGCCACGGTAGCGTAGAATCTACCCGGTCGCCTCCATTCCAGGTAGTAGTTGTTTTAATCCGCATCGGGATAGATTTTTTAAATGGACCTGAGCTTTCTAGTCAACAACCTAACATGGATACCACGAAATGTCTTGGGCAGTAAAAGCGATCGGGGTGCTACTGGCCACATCATAGCCGAGCGTCAGTTGGTCGTAATAATATGCGTCGAGCAACAGAAACCTATGCTCATTAAGATATCAAAAGGGGCTCTTCACTGTTTTTGTATAGGGTGTATTTTTAATGACTGCAGTGTTTGAAAATACTGCCGGTTCAAGTTTTGTATTCGCCCTCTGTAAAGTTCATGCAACATGGGATTTACCTATTATGTTGCATGAACTTTACAGAGGGCGAATACAAAACTTGGACCGGCAATATTTTCAAACACTGTACAGTCATTAAAAATACACCCTGTACCTCTGTCTGTCCGTCCGTCCGTTATTACATATGGTGCTATACCCATTAAAAAAAATCAATCGGCATTAAGTGGATGAAATGTCAGTGTCACACCGGCCGCCGTTACTTCCCAACACATTTTTTACCAATTTTCAAACACCTTCTCCATACGGATTGGAACCCATGACAACAGGACCGGCAAGCGAGTGTCTAGTCATTGCCGCGGCTCCATGAGTAGCCTCATATGGACTAATCGTCATTCGACGGGTGATATGGTGAGTGTCTAGCCACTTGTTCGACGGGTGATATGGTGAGTGTCTAGCCACTTGTTCGACGGGTGATATGGTGAGTGTCTAGCCACTTGTTCGACGGGTGATATGGTGAGTGTCTAGCCACTTGTTCGACGGGTGATATGGTGAGTGTCTAGCCACTTGTTCGACGGGTGATATGGTGAGTGTCTAGCCACTTGTTCGACGGGTGATATGGTGAGTGTCTAGCCACTTGTTCGACGGGTGATATGGTGAGTGTCTAGCCACTTGTTCGACGGGTGATATGGTGAGTGTCTAGCCACTTGTTCGACGGGTGATATGGTGAGTGTCTAGCCACTTGTTCGACGGGTGATATGGTGAGTGTCTAGCCACTTGTTCGACGGGTGATATGGTGAGTGTCTAGCCACTTGTTCGACGGGTGATATGGTGAGTGTCTAGCCACTTGCCCAGCCTCCATGAGTAGCCTCATATGGACTAATCGTCATTCGACGGGTGATATGGTGAGTGCCTAGCCACTTGTTCGACGGGTGATATGGTGAGTGTCTAGCCACTTGCCCAGCCTCCATGAGTAGCCTCATATGGACTAATCGTCATTCGACGGGTGATATGGTGAGTGCCTAGCCACTTGTTCGACGGGTGATATGGTGAGTGTCTAGCCACTTGTTCGACGGGTGATATGGTGAGTGTCTAGCCACTTGTTCGACGGGTGATATGGTGAGTGTCTAGCCACTTGTTCGACGGGTGATATGGTGAGTGTCTAGCCACTTGTTCGACGGGTGATATGGTGAGTGTCTAGCCACTTGTTCGACGGGTGATATGGTGAGTGTCTAGCCACTTGTTCGACGGGTGATATGGTGAGTGTCTAGCCACTTGTTCGACGGGTGATATGGTGAGTGTCTAGCCACTTGTTCGACGGGTGATATGGTGAGTGTCTAGCCACTTGTTCGACGGGTGATATGGTGAGTGTCTAGCCACTTGCCCAGCCTCCATGAGTAGCCTCATATGGACTAATCGTCATTCGACGGGTGATATGGTGAGTGTCTAGCCACTTGTTCGACGGGTGATATGGTGAGTGTCTAGCCACTTGTTCGACGGGTGATATGGTGAGTGTCTAGCCACTTGTTCGACGGGTGATATGGTGAGTGTCTAGCCACTTGTTCGACGGGTGATATGGTGAGTGTCTAGCCACTTGCCCAGCCTCCATGAGTAGCCTCATATGGACTAATCGTCATTCGACGGGTGATATGGTGAGTGTCTAGCCACTTGCCCAGCCTCCATGAGTAGCCTCATATGGACTAATCGTCATTCGACGGGTGATATGGTGAGTGTCTAGCCACTTGCCCAGCCTCCATGAGTAGCCTCATATGGACTAATCGTCATTCGACGGGTGATATGGTGAGTGTCTAGCCACTTGCCCAGCCTCCATGAGTAGCCTCATATGGACTAATCGTCATTCGACGGGTGATATGGTGAGTGTCTAGCTACTTGCCCAGCCTCCATGAGTAGCCTCATATGGACTAATCGTCATTCGACGGGTGATATGGTGAGTGTCTAGCTACTTGCCCAGCCTCCATGAGTAGCCTCATATGGACTAATCGTCATTCGACGGGTGATATGGTGAGTGTCTAGCCACTTGCCCAGCCTCCATGAGTAGCCTCATATGGACTAATCGTCATTCGACGGGTGATATGGTGAGTGTCTAGCTACTTGCCCAGCCTCCATGAGTAGCCTCATATGGACTAATCGTCATTCGACGGGTGATATGGTGAGTGTCTAGCCACTTGCCCAGCCTCCATGAGTAGCCTCATATGGACTAATCGTCATTCGACGGGTGATATGGTGAGTGTCTAGCTACTTGCCCAGCCTCCATGAGTAGCCTCATATGGACTAATCGTCATTCGACGGGTGATATGGTGAGTGTCTAGCCACTTGCCCAGGCTCCCTGAGTACATGTTAATGGTGCTTGTCCATCAAGAATGATGATGACCATTCATTTCATCCAGTGGGGTTGAAAGTTTGGAGCCGTGAGTTCTAAGATAGCTAATTGTCGTGACAAGTACTCACTCTCTACTATAGTGTCTTGAGAGATATTATTTCTATAGTGTCGTCCCTGGAGTGAGGGGAATCAACACCCACATTTATTTCAGTTTTCATATCACTATTCTGGAGATATCCACCAGACTCCGTCCACAACACTCCCTCAGTCCAAGGACACCTTCTTCTCATTCTTGCTCACCCCTGGATCATGCCCCCTCTCATTCTTCCCCAACATAACATACTTGACAACTCTAGCCTCAACAAATAAATACAACAAATTTATTAAGGCTAAGAGTATATGTGGGAGAAGTGTGTGTGTGTGTGTGTGTGTGTGTGTGTGTGTGTTTGTGTGTGTGTGTGTGTGTGTGTGTGTGTGTGTGTGTGTGTGTGTGTGTGTGTGTGTGGTGTGTGTGTGTGTGTAATGTGTAGAATGTGTGTCGCATATTCTAAGGTGTATATGTAGACATCAGACCATAAAGCTCCGGATCACAGTCTGATCATCATTGTACGAGTTACACCACATCATCACGGGTCGGTAAACAAAAACCTCACCACACGCCGTGTCCCTCTTGTTCGATGTTGACTCTCTCCGGTAGCCCCTTTGATAACCCAGATACCTGGTCACCAATCACGAATATAGTCTGATATTGATCTGGCAGCGATCATACACCTTGTTAATAAATGTCTATATGGTTGCGAAACGTAAACCTTCCTTGCCTAGTGAAAACAAGTAACACGGTTCCTTGGAATAAATGACTCATTCTTACAAGTCCTACCGTTTTCACTATTACACTGTTCTCGTTCTTTGAATTAATTCCTATTAATATTTCACAGGTGGTGTGAAAAGGTTACAACACTCTAATGTTATTTCACTTGTGGTGTGAAAAGCAACACTCTAATGTTATTTCACTTGTAGTGTGAAAATCAAACACGATATTGTTCTTACACCCGTGGTGTGACATAATAACACTCCATTATTTCTTTCACGAGTAGTGTGACATAATAAACCCTTTTCTCATGGGCCAAATGCACAGGCCACTGAACAGATCTCCTCGTACCAAGTTCTCCATGATACGAACAATTCAGCATCTGTTCTTTGAAAACCCGAGGGGAACCTGTGAAAGAGACACAACAGACTCGGTGAGAGCAATCTGATACTGACTCCTATTAGATGAGTGTGAGCTTACAGTCTTACTCAGATCCATGACAGTGAACCAATCTCTGTCATGTCAGAGGAGCTCCTTCCCCTGGCCTGAGTTAGGGCAAGACAAGGAAAGACCAATATACAAAGTGTAGAACCCCAGTATATCCCCACTGGAATATCCCCATCACACTAAATATCATCCCCTTTCACTATCCTCAACCAGCTGAGCTAATTTACATTTCACACTAGTTAAACACTGCGACTGTCTATTGTCGCCGACACTGTTTTTATACTTAACTACAAAGCAACCACTACGTTAAAGTTCGAAACTTCACTAAGATTTTACTATTCTACATTATTAACATTTAACTGCTAAGTGTAGATACCCTATGAATTCCTAGCTCACAATCCGAATTGAATCTCCAAATTGCCATGAAAGACACATGTTTTTTTTTCTCTCACATACACTGATAGTAAACATGCGGGATTCTTTTCACTACGAGCACTGAGCTATTCAACACGTCAGTCTAGGTCAACTTTATTGTCCACTCCCGACAACAAGCTTGTTTTTATATATTCTGGGATTGACCTCGAGACGTCATTCTCCTGTCAACAACATGTGGCAACCGAATCACGGCGGCGCTTTGCCTTTCATCTTGAGTCTGATCCAAGACAACCGGGAAACTTTTTTCCCGTTTCTCCGGGGAATCATCATAGACTAGCGGCGCCTTTGATCCAACGGAATATCTCCACTAGTTGCAAACAATTTGTAAGTTCGAATATAGCCTGCCTCTGTTGTTTCATCATCTATCGTGAATTATAGTGGTTTCGTGACACTAATAACGCCTATTTTGGCTCGAAATGTTCTTTGACAATGTGGACAAAGAATGTTTACAGTTCCAGGATCTTTTGTAGTGGTTTTTCTGCCCAACCTTTTATTCACAGCTCTTGCAGTCCTGTTTGCTTCACAAGTGAATACACCATTGCGTAATGATGTACGCCACGAATTTCGGCCTTTGGCAGCAGTCTCTCAAGTGTCGTGATGAATTCCGAAAGCTTTTAGTGGGATCTAGAGAGTTTCTTTGAAGTGATTCATCTGGCCGCTTGGGGCGTATACCACTGCGCAGCTCGCCGTAAAAAAAAATCTTTTTTTAGGGAGCCCGTGATCTGGCATGCGAGTTAAGTGACCAGCCCAGCGAATCTGATTCTTCATTAGTAGAGAGTGGATACTTGGCATGGACGCTCTTTCTAGGACTTCAGTGTCTGGGATCTTGTCTTGCCATTTAATCTTCAGTAACTTCCTAAGGCGGACTGTGTGGAAGTGGTTTAATTTCCTAGCGTGTCGCTGATAAACAGTCCAGGTGTCACAAGCATATAGCAGTGTGGATAATACGACTGCTTTGTAGACTTTCAGCTTTGTTTGCAGGCTTATTTCATTTCTGTCCCACACATACAGACCAGTCGTCACTCGAAGGGTGATATGGTGAGGGTCACACTGGCCGACTTTACTTACTAAAACACTTTCTTGTGCCCATGTTAGGTTACATTACAAACAAATTCCTAGTCTCGACGAGATTCAAACACATGAACATCGGGCTGGTAGGCCGGCGTGCAAGCGGTTCCCAAATGGCTCCCTAGATCTCAGTAAATGGAACAGACATGGCGCTCCATTTCCTGGGCTTGTCGTTGACGAAAGTGTGGGAACGATTCGCCATATATTGCTCCGTGCATTCAGACTTACAAAATATGATGGCCCATAAGGAGGAAAGAGTGGTCAAACTATCTATCTCACTTAGCAGGCAACGAGCCAGGCGTCGAACACGCGTCCCACAGCGCTCATAGCATTATCAGCGCAGTTCTCCGGCAACTTCTATAACTCGTTCCCTAGCAACGTATTTAGTACTAGCATTGCATGTCATTGTAACACAATCTATAAAACGTATGATAATGTTTATTTCAATGCTACATCACTGATTGCAGTGTATTTACACGGGTACACTGAAAAGGACAGAAGCAACAAATAATCATGCTCAATCCATACCTTCCTCAGGCGAATCTTCTTATCCCCAGAGTAGAGAAGGTAGCCCAGGCCTACTCCTATGGCGTAGACACCCGCACGGCAGTAGGGTTTCACGTAGACTTCAGAGAAGTAGTCTGTTGTGGCCATTCTGTCAGACAACACCAATAACATCAATATTATGCTGGCCGATTTATATATATTTCTCAGGAAATTTACTGGTACGCATTTTCATATACTATCAATATTCGCATATCTTAGCCTTTCAAGGCTCTATTGCAAATATTAGTTCATTTGTCTCTGCTCTCTATGATCGATTTTCAGTCTTGTATACATTACATGAGCCTCACTTGTCTCTGCTGTCTATGATGGCTCTTCAGTCTTGTATAAATTACATGAGCCTCACTTGTCTCTGCTGTTTATGAACGATCGTCAGGCTTGTATACATTACATGAGCCTCACTTGTCTCTGCTGTCTATGATGGCTCTTCGGTCTTGTATACATTACATGAGCCTCACTTGTCTCTGCTGTCTATGATGGCTCTTCAGTCTTGTATACATTACATGAGCCTCACTTGTCTCTGCTGTCTATGATGGCTATTCAGTCTTGTATACATTACATGAGCCTCACTTGTCTCTGCTGTCTATGATGACTCTTCAGTCTTGTATACATTACATGAGCCTCACTTGTCTCTGCTGTCTATGATGGCTCTTCAGTCTTGTATACATTACATGAGCCTCACTTGTCTCTGCTGTCTATGATGACTCTTCAGTCTTGTATACATTACATGAGCCTCACTTGTCTCTGCTGTCTATGATGGCTCTTCAGTCTTGTATAAATTACATGAGCCTCACTTGTCTCTGCTGTTTATGATCGATCGTCAGGCTTGTATACATTACATGAGCCTCACTTGTCTCTGCTGTCTATGATGGCTCTTCGGTCTTGTATACATTACATGAGCCTCACTTGTCTCTGCTGTCTATGATGGCTCTTCAGTCTTGTATACATTACATGAGCCTCACTTGTCTCTGCTGTCTATGATGGCTCTTCAGTCTTGTATACATTACATGAGCCTCACTTGTCTCTGCTGTCTATGATGACTCTTCAGTCTTGTATACATTACATGAGCCTCACTTGTCTCTGCTGTCTATGGTAGCCCATCGGTCTTGTAAAAGTGCCATTTGCCTCACTTTTCCCCAACCCATAACTCCAGCAGGGCATTGGCTAGAGTCTGTTGACAATGATATATCTGGGTCATTTAAAGGAGACATGACCAACCCAGGCCTACTCCTCGCCATTCTGCACGTGCTGTGTTGAATCATGACCTGGGTACATCCGGATATACCTTTCAGCAGATGTGAAGTCCCCGCCCCGGCTTTCACACCCTGATGGTTTGTGAACTTGGAGAGGGGTAAGGGGAGTTCTGCAACACGAGGAAAAGAGTTCTTTGTAGTTATACTGAGCCAAACGTGATGTACGAAAGCGAATCATTGTCAGTTAGCAGACAAGTGAGAAATTATACGAAGCAAAGGAGATGTGGTTTTATGTAAGAATTAGGATAATTCATGTAGATATCTTAAAGTAGTCTACCGCACAGAGAGAACTGGTTACTCGCATCAGACGAAGCAGTGCACATTTGTGTTGCATTTCATGGGAAGCGGGAATCTGGAATATATCGTCACAACGGCGAAGTTGGAGGGTAGGAGAGGCAGAGGGAAACCAAGAGAGAAGGTGCTGGACATTGTGTTGAGCCATGAACGACTTTACAACAATCGGGGCATTCCCATATGTGTTCCGTCCTCATCTTCAATAGCCAGCGAAGTGTCCCAATACTAGTGGTACCAGTTGTAGTCTGATTATGTGTCCGCCTGACTTTTCCTCAGAGTATTCATTGTCGTCCCGATCCTCTGGTCACTCCCTCCCGTTCCATTCTTTCCAGGTTGTGGTCTGTTCATCCACGATACATTCATTATTACAAAGGTCCCTGATCACACCTGCCTTATCATGCACCAATATTCCACCCAGCTGTGCAGACTCAGCCAATCTGTTCGCCTGCTCGTTTCTCACCACACCAGCATGTCCTGGGGGAAAAGATCTAATAGATGTGCCTTATTTGTGACTTTTTATTAAAGCATGCCACTCTACATGAAACACGCTTCTTAACCTGTGTCATCATGCTCTGTGAATCAGTTACAGTCACGACACGAGTGTGCTGATTGTTCTCCAGGCAACTGACCGCCGCGGTGACTGCATCCAACTCCATTCTCATACTAAATGTCGTGGTATCATATGCCAAACTCTCCTGCACCAAACACCGTCCGTTAACCTTTGCTGTGAACCTCCATGCACTTCGTTAGCACAGAGTGCCACACGGCATGGACTATAAGAAGTATATACAATACAAGACATCGATATACAAATTGTAATAATTATTTTTAACACTGTTCTGTTCAAAAATGCTTCTTATTAACTTTACGTGCCAGATTTATCTGTCAGTGAAAACAAAATTGCTTTAAGTTTAAGACAAAAATCGTCCACCAATACCTCATACTATTTCCATTGATCCTTGTGTTGATGGCCATCACTGATACGATCTGTAAGGCAACCAGGCAAGTAAGGAGTCCAAATCCCAGAATAGGGCGGCTGGACGAAAAAAAAAATATTGCTTTAAATCTGGCAAAATGATTAAATCAATATATACACGTTGAAAACAATTGTCCTTGTCCCACACGCTATTGAAACGTCACATATTTGAGTGAGATTTTGATGGCACATATAGGTAGTACCCATTTGTGTCTAAAGAACTAATTCGTACCAGGAGCAAACATTTTGATGAAGTGTTGCAAAGATACAGAACACTGAGAACATATATTAACTGTGGAAATATAGTTTCTGAGGAAAATGCAACGATTACCATGTTAGTTAGTTGCATATCCTTTACAGGACGTAGTAGTCAACCCCAGAATTTTTGGCTGTTTGTGATCTCTTGGCGAGTTTACGTTCAGTAGTTTCCTATTGCTTTCTGAACGACCGACTTTCTGGTAACCGGGATGGGGATCCCGGTTGGTAACTATATAATTTTCAAAATTTTATGTTGTCTAGTGCGTCCTCTAATCTCTATTTCCTTCTTCTCCTTCTATGAGCGCCAGACAACACTATGTGTGTTTATTTATGTACTGTCTCAGTGGCTTCAAAAGCTTCTACAATTAATTTTCTGTATAACACTTAGAACCTGTACCTTTGTATGGATGTGAAACGTGGACAATGAGCAGACAAGCTGAAAAACAACTAATGGCTGTGGCAATATGGTTTCTGAGGAAAATGTAAAGAATAACATGGACAGACAGAAAAACCAATGAGCAAGTTTTGCAAGCAAGAAGCAAATGAAAACCGTAAACTGATTCGAGAAATTAAACGTAGACAGTCAATATTTGTTATTCACGTTATGAGAAGAAATAAACTGGATAACTTGATGATAACTGGCTAGATTGAGGGAGAACGGACAAAAGGAAGGCAGAGAAGTAAATATCTGGATGGCTTGGCCATATGGTATGGTCGAGACAAGAACACTGAGCTGATCCACGACTCTGGTGATCGTGTGAGATGGCGAAACATGACCGCCCACGCTTATCAGCATGGCGCATGATGATGAGAATAAATTAATTAGCGAAATTAGACCTAGTCAATCACGACTTTTTTGACACTTCATAAGGAGACATAAATTTGACCATTTTGTGACAACTGGCAAAGTTAATGGAGCAAGAGCAACGGGAAGATAAGGAGATAAATACCCGAAATGGTTTGGTCATGTGGCATACTCGGGACAAGACTACAGACCAGATTTACAATTGTAGTGATCGTGTTAGTTTCATATCCTTTACCCGACGTCGCAATCAATACCAGCATTTTTTGCTGTTCTGATCTCTTGGCAAGTTTACGTTCAGTAGTTTGCCATTGCCTTCTGGACGACCGGCTCCCATATAATTTCGTTAAAAAATCAACGCAATGAGGTCTTGCTGCCAAATCGTCCGCATCTGTGTTTAAGACACGGGTATGCGGGATTACGAACTGCGTCCTTAAATCCTTCACCACGGAGTCGGCAGTGACAATGTAAGATGGCGAAATATGATCGCCTATGCTTATCGACATGGCACATGATGATGATGATGGCAGAAGGAATCATGTGCTCTACATAGGACAAGTTGCCACAGTCTGACACAACTGTTGGTGAGTGCAAGTCAGCGTGGCCGAATAGATACGAACGCTCGTTCTGACACATCCGGTGTGTTGATGGCGAGGTAGCAGGTTCAGCCCCTATATCGGTTAGTTGACTTCTCGTCTTTGACTTCTGTCAAACTGTCAAAACTGTTATTGACTTGCGGGCGTAAATTACAATTACCTCTGAAGTCGGTGTGGGTTGGCCTGATAGCGAAGGACACTGGTAATAGGGATAGCTAATCCACACGCAAAAATCAGTCCAGTGCACTAAAAATGGTAGCACATGTATGAATGATTGCCTGCGATGAGGATGGCGACGGTAGCAAATTGTGAATAGCGTCACCTTTTTCTAACGCCAGGATCTGATCCTTTATATTAATTGAGTATGCTCTAACGGTTCTGACTCTCCGCTATAGGCAGATGGCGCGACTGGAATGGGTGTAGAGTGAGGATATGCGCTTTATACTCGGGTGCACAAAAGATAAGGTAAAGCGATGCGCTACCTACTTGATTTTCTAACCCCGGGTGACATAACAAGGATGTGCCATACATGTGAATTCTTTCGAAAAAGGGTTACAAGTTCAAATGAGGAAAATCTTGGATGGGTGAGGCTGATGACGATAAGTCAGTTTAACAAATCCGCCTCGATGGAATTTTTTAAATGAATGACCACCAGACCAGGGAGCAAGCGTGCTACCTAGGAGAGAAGATGGCAGCATACTTGTATGAGTTGAGTCAAGACCCGATATCACAGCACTTGTGGCATTCTCACAGGTGCTCCGTCCTCATTTTTAACAGCCAGCGAAGAGTTCCAACGATAATGGTACCACTTGCAGTCTAATTACGTTTCCGTCTGGCCTTTTCTTGGAATCCTGGTGTCGGCCAAATCCTCTGATCACTCCCAGCGGCACCATTCTCTCTCTACAAGCCTTGATGATCTACCTTGTTCTACCGCACTATAAAAGATTCAAAAGGGTTCAGATCACGTCTGATTTATACATCAATACTCCACCCAGCGATACAGACCCAGCCAATCTGTCCTCTTGTTCGTTTCCTACCACACCAGCATGTCCCAGGGGAAAATACAACAAATGTTCTTTTTGATTATTTAATTGAAGCTGAGGGGCTACAACACTTTCTCTCTGTAATCCCGTTTATCACGCAGAGTCTCGTAGCGGAGCGAGAACTGAGGTGGTTCGACCCCCGCTCGTGACTTGCGGGATACTGAGCCGGCCGCTCAGAAAGCAATGGCAAACTACTGAGCGTAATCTTGCCAAGAGATCAACACACAGCTGAAAGATGCTGGTGTTGACAGCTAAGTCCTGTAAAGGATATGCGAAAAAAAAATTGAAGCACGCCACTCTACCCGAAGCTCGCCTTTTTTCACCTTTTTCATTATACTTTGTAAGTCTGTTACTATCACGCATTGCGTGTGCCGTTTATCCTTCAGCAAATGGAACGCCGCTGTGAATGCCTCCATCTCAATTCTCAGATTAGATGTTGTGGTATCATATGCCAGGATCTCCTACACCAAACATACTCTCATTTCTTTACTTTCCTAACCTGTCACAGGCTACAACAGTCACAATAACAGACTTACCATAAAACTGGAATGGTTACTAGGGGCGACAGGAGAGATAACTGCAAGTCGTTCACCAAGTAATATGACCACGGCATGCACTGAAATAACGCATTAAATAGTCTTAAATGTACGTCTTACTTCTGTTACTTTTCAACCGCTCATTCTCTCTCTCTCTCTCTCTCTCTCTCTCTCTCTCTCTCTCTCTCTCTCTCTCTCTCTCTCTCTCTTGCTTGTATTCGTTCTCTCTCTCTCACCTGCTTATGCTCTCTCTCTCAAATATGGCTGTTCTGTCTGTCTGTCTGTCTGTCTGTCTGTCTGTCTGTCTGTCTGTCTGTCTGTCTGTCTGTCTGTCTGTCTGTCTGTCTGTCTGTCTGTCTGTCTGTCTGTATACATACAGTTAACGTATTTTAAAAATAAAGAGATGTCGGAATAGCATGTAGGTTGGTTCGTCTCTGTGGCGAAGTGGTCAAGCCGTTTGACTCGTGCTCCGAAGGTTGTGGGTTCGATTCCGGGCCGCACCCTTCGGTTTACGAGTTAAAATGTTTCGGAGACTCCTGTGGGTCGTCGCTAAAAGCTACGGAGTTCGTGCTTTGTGCGGAGCTTTCCGTGCTGCGGAAAGAGACCGAGCCATATGGGATAAAACCCGGTGCGATGAAGTCGACCCTGTCGACTTTTAAGCGACTTTAAGCTTGCTTCGCATACATTTATTTCGTCTTACTTAACACTTTACCCACTACATAACTACCTGTCAATTGACCCACGAATCAAGTACATTGCAGTTTGATTCAAACGTTTTCAAGATCTCAACTTTTTGTAGTATTTTTTAAAATCTAGTTGTTTCAGTGTCGTTTTGCTTTTGTATGCTGTAGAAGGCTTTCTAGCTGCAACGACCGTGTTTTTGCCTGTGATCTTGTTTTAGTAAAATTTACCAATTCCACTTTCTGTTTTATTGATTTTCGTATTATATAATTTTTTGTTTGCCTTGTTATAATGAGAAATAAATGTGAAAACTTGGCGACAACCGACGAACTTGAAGAGAACAGAGCAGAGTGAAGACGAAAAGATAATACCAAGGTGGTTTGGCTACATGGACAGGACAAGAAAACAGTCTATGAGATCCAAGGCTTCGGTGACAGTGAGATTGGGAACCAAGACTACCTCTATTACTACCTCCAAGACTATTATCGACATAGCAGGCGGTGATGATACTGAATAAGAAATTTGCGAATGAAATAATGCACGAAGAAAAGAAAAACAAACAGGGCTGAATCTCAGACAAGCCAGCGTAGCCAATTCTTAACTTTGTGAAAATAAAGTTCGTTCTTTCGTTCGTTCACCCCAGGACGGAGCACGACAGACAAAATAAACAGACGGATAGGTCTGCCAACCTGCTCCACAACATTTGACTTGCCGACTAAGCAAACAACCTGCTCTGCTTGTTCTGCAGGATTGTTCTCTGTGCAGACAGCCGAAAATGGTTTACTGGCCCCCAAAGACGGGTTCGCGGGGCTACTGTTGGACTTTACAATCCAAGCTTAATTGAATGTGTTGAGTCAACAAACGACCCATAGCACTCCGGACATTCACATACGCGCTCCATCCTCATTTTCAACAACCATTGAAATGTCCGAATAATAATGGTACCGGTTGCAACTGAGTATGTCTCTGTCTGGCCTTTCCTAGAAGAACTGAATGCCGGTCAGATCCCCTGGTCAATTCCTGCCACGGCATTCACCCCAGACGATGATAGTGTATCTATTCTTCCACACTCTACACACATTACCAAAGAGCTCCGAACACATCTGCCTTATCGAGCACAAACCCCCACCCAGATGTGCAGATCCCGCCAATTTTTAGCTTAATGGAAGTCAAGAGGAACCAAACAAATACGAGAAGGGAGCCGACGTGGCCTAGTGGTTAGACACATTGGACACATTCTCTGGCCATTGGTTGGAATCTGCATTGAGACACGGATTTTTAAAATTGACCTCAGATTCCAGATCGATCTAGCCTAAAATTTGTACTAGGATCTGTCTTGGGAAGTTGTGTCGGACTGTGTGATTTTGATCACATGACTCCTGGAGTGCAGATTGCTCTATAGAATACAGTCTAGCTCTCTCTCTCTCTCTCTCTCTCTCTCTCTCTCTCTCTCTCTCTCTCTCTCTCCCCCCCCCCCCTTTTCACTCTGAAGCAACGAGAGATGTGCATCTCCCTCTCCCCTTGAAACCCAAGCATTGTGCAATATGGCCATTTGCTTCGTAGATTTGGTCAGAGCATAGGAAAGAAATCTGGATTCTCAGTGATTCCGCCGTGAATTTGGTGTCATTACATCATCATCATCATCATCATCATCATCATCATCATCACCATCACCATGATCTTACACTTTTAACGTTAAAGTCGTGAGGAGGAATAGTTGACGATAGAGTGCCCAGTGGATGGCACTGAAAAGTGTCATTCCGTGTGACTGTACAATGTCTTTGATGTTGTCAATCGACTTTCTTCTCAGTCGTCCTGTAACTTTCACATCAGATTTTCTTTGGTGCAGCTCCAGTGCTGGTAGTTGTTGGTGTTGCATTCTAACGAGATGGCCAACCCACTTGATCTTGTGCTTGTCAATAAATATGGCGCAAGGTGTTGATCCCACTGTCTGTGTGATACTATTTCTTATTCAGTCTCGGATAATAAAGCTGACAGCTCTTCTCAAGCATTTAATCTCGCAGGTGTTGAATTTGCGTAAGAGATTTGAATAATATCCAACACTGATCAGGGTTGGTGTGTGTGTGTGCGTGTGCGTGCGTGCGTGCGTGTGTGTGTGTGTGTGTGGGGGGGGGGGGGGGGTTATTATTTCTAGTTTTTCGGACATACGTATTTGTGGATGTTCAGTATTGGTGACAGCTGATATACACATTCTTTCACATCTGATTTTAATTTCCCAGTCTATTTTGCCATCTTCTGTGACCACGGAGAACGATTTGAAGAGTTACAAAGAAACTACCAATATTCACTAACTGGTGCCTGTGCAGACTAGTGGGAATAAAATGGTATGACAGAACCACCAATGTACAGTTCATAGAGAGAACTAGGCAAACCCCAGTGAACCAAGAGATGAGGGAAAAAACACTGGCGCTGGATGGGACACACCCAGAGAAAACATGAGGACAATATAACTAGACACTCACTTGTCTGAAACCCACAAGATAGGACACACCCAGAGAAAACATGAGGACAATATAACTAGACACTCACTTGTCTGAAACCCACAAGATAGGACACACACAGAGAAAACATGAGGACAATATAACTAGACACTCACTTGTCTGAAACCCACAAGATAGGACACACACAGAGAAAACATGAGGACAATATAACTAGACACTCACTTGTCTGAAACCCACAAGATAGGACACACACAGAGAAAACATGAGGACAATATAACTAGACACTCACTTGTCTGAAACCCACAAGATAGGACACACACAGAGAAAACATGAGGACAATATAACTAGACACTCACTTGTCTGAAACCCACAAGATAGGACACACACAGAGAAAACATGAGGACAATATAACTAGACACTCACTTGTCTGAAACCCACAAGATAGGACACACACAGAGAAAACATGAGGACAATATAACTAGACACTCACTTGTCTGAAACCCACAAGATAGGACACACACAGAGAAAACATGAGGACAATATAACTAGACACTCACTTGTCTGAAACCCACAAGATAGGACACACACAGAGAAAACATGAGGACAATATAACTAGACACTCACTTGTCTGAAACCCACAAGATAGGACACACACAGAGAAAACATGAGGACAATATAACTAGACACTCACTTGTCTGAAACCCACAAGATAGGACACACACAGAGAAAACATGAGGACAATATAACTAGACACTCACTTGTCTGAAACCCACAAGATAGGACACACACAGAGAAAACATGAGGACAATATAACTAGACACTCACTTGTCTGAAACCCACAAGATAGGACACACACAGAGAAAACATGAGGTCAATATAACTAGACACTCACTTGTCTGAAACCCACAAGATAGGACACACACAGAGAAAACATGAGGTCAATATAACTAGACACTCACTTGTCTGGAACCCACAAGATAGGACACACACAGAGAAAACATGAGGTCAATATAACTAGACACTCACTTGTCTGGAACCCACAAGATAGGACACACCCAGAGAAAACATGAGGTCAATATAACAAGACACTCACTTGTCTGGAACCCACAAGATAGGACAGACACTGAGAAAACATGAGGTCAATATAACTAGACACTCACTTGTCTGAAACCCACAAGATAGGACAGACACTGAGAAAACATGAGGTCAATATAACTAGACACTCACTTGTCTGAAACCCACAAGATAGGACAGACACTGAGAAAACATGAGGTCAATATAACTAAACACTCACTTGTCTGAAACCCACAAGATAGGACAGACACTGAGAAAACATGAGGTCAATATAACTAGACACTCACTTGTCTGAAACCCACAAGATAGGACAGACACTGAGAAAACATGAGGTCAATATAACTAGACACTCACTTGTCTGGAACCCACAAGATAGGACAGACACTGAGAAAACATGAGGTCAATATAACTAGACACTCACTTGTCTGGAACCCACAAGATAGGACAGACACTGAGAAAACATGAGGTCAATATAACTAGACACTCACTTGTCTGGAACCCACAAGATAGGACAGACACTGAGAAAACATGAGGTCAATATAACTAGACACTCACTTGTCTGGAACCCACAAGATAGGACAGACACTGAGAAAACATGAGGTCAATATAACTAGACACTCACTTGTCTGGAACCCACAAGATAGGACAGACACAGAGAAAACATGAGGTCAATATAACTAGACACTCACTTGGCTGAAACCCACAAGATAGGACAGACACAGAGAAAACATGAGGACAATATAACTAGACACTCACTTGTCTGAAACCCACAAGATAGGACACACACAGAGAAAACATGAGGACAATATAACTAGACACTCACTTGTCTGAAACCCACAAGATAGGACACACACAGAGAAAACATGAGGACAATATAACTAGACACTCACTTGTCTGAAACCCACAAGATAGGACACACACAGAGAAAACATGAGGACAATATAACTAGACACTCACTTGTCTGAAACCCACAAGATAGGACACACACAGAGAAAACATGAGGACAATATAACTAGACACTCACTTGGCTGAAACCCACAAGATAGGACACACACAGAGAAAACATGAGGACAATATAACTAGACACTCACTTGGCTGAAACCCACAAGATAGGACACACACAGAGAAAACATGAGGACAATATAACTAGACACTCACTTGTCTGAAACCCACAAGATAGGACACACCCAGAGAAAACATGAGGACAATATAACTAGACACTCACTTGTCTGAAACCCACAAGATAGGACACACACAGAGAAAACATGAGGACAATATAACTAGACACTCACTTGTCTGAAACCCACAAGATAGGACACACACAGAGAAAACATGAGGCCAATATAACTAGACACTCACTTGGCTGAAACCCACAAGATAGGACACACACAGAGAAAACATGAGGACAATATAACTAGACACTCACTTGTCTGAAACCCACAAGATAGGACACACATAGAGAAAACATGAGGACAATATAACTAGACACTAACTTGTCTGAAACCCACAAGATAGGACACACCCAGAGAAAACATGAGGTCAATATAACTAGACACTCACTTGGCTGAAACCCACAAGATAGGACACACACAGAGAAAACATGAGGCCAATATAACTAGACACTCACTTGGCTGAAACCCACAAGATAGGACACACCCAGAGAAAACATGAGGACAATATAACTAGACACTCACTTGTCTGAAACCCACAAGATAGGACACACACAGAGAAAACATGAGGACAATATAACTAGACACTCACTTGTCTGAAACCCACAAGATAGGACACACACAGAGAAAACATGAGGCCAATATAACTAGACACTCACTTGGCTGAAACCCACAAGATAGGACACACACAGAGAAAACATGAGGACAATATAACTAGACACTCACTTGTCTGAAACCCACAAGATAGGACACACATAGAGAAAACATGAGGACAATATAACTAGACACTAACTTGTCTGAAACCCACAAGATAGGACACACCCAGAGAAAACATGAGGTCAATATAACTAGACACTCACTTGGCTGAAACCCACAAGATAGGACACACACAGAGAAAACATGAGGCCAATATAACTAGACACTCACTTGGCTGAAACCCACAAGATAGGACACACCCAGAGAAAACATGAGGACAATATAACTAGACACTCACTTGTCTGAAACCCACAAGATAGGACACACCCAGAGAAAACATGAGGTCAATATAACTAGACACTCACTTGGCTGAAACCCACAAGATAGGACACACCCAGAGAAAACATGAGGACAATATAACTAGACACTCACTTGGCTGAAACCCACAAGATAGGACACACCCAGAGAAAACATGAGGACAATATAACTAGACACTCACTTGTCTGAAACCCACAAGATAGGACAGACACTGAGAAAACATGAGGACAATATAACTAGACACTCACTTGTCTGAAACCCACAAGATAGGACAGACACTGAGAAAACATGAGGACAATATAACTAGACACTCACTTGTCTGAAACCCACAAGATAGGACACACCCAGAGAAAACATGAGGACAATATAACTAGACACTCACTTGGCTGAAACCCACAAGATAGGACACACCCAGAGAAAACATGAGGACAATATAACTAGACACTCACTTGTCTGAAACCCACAAGATAGGACACACACAGAGAAAACATGAGGACAATATAACTAGACACTCACTTGTCTGAAACCCACAAGATAGGACACACCCAGAGAAAACATGAGGACAATATAACTAGACACTCACTTGTCTGAAACCCACAAGATAGGACACACCCAGAGAAAACATGAGGACAATATAACTAGACACTCACTTGTCTGAAACCCACAAGATAGGACACACCCAGAGAAAACATGAGGCCAATATAACTAGACACTCACTTGGCTGAAACCCACAAGATAGGACACACCCAGAGAAAACATGAGGCCAATATAACTAGACACTCACTTGTCTGAAACCCACAAGATAGGACACACCCAGAGAAAGCATGAGGACAATAGAACTAGACACTCACTTGGCTGAAACCCACAAGATAGGACACACCCAGAGAAAACATGAGGACAATATAACTAGACACTCACTTGTCTGAAACCCACAAGATAGGACACACACAGAGAAAACATGAGGCCAATATAACTAGACACTCACTTGTCTGAAACCCACAAGATAGGACACACACAGAGAAAACATGAGGCCAATATAACTAGACACTCACTTGTCTGAAACCCACAAGATAGGACACACACAGAGAAAACATGAGGACAATATAACTAGACACTCACTTGTCTGGAACCCACAAGATAGGACAGACACTGAGAAAACATGAGGTCAATATAACTAGACACTCACTTGGCTGAAACCCACAAGGCGAGTGAAATAGTGGGAGAACTAAAACTTATGGAGAAGACAATTACAGACAGAGATGAAAAATATTGGGAGGACGAGGCGAGAGCTGCAGGTGATAGTGCAGTGGTTCTCAACCTTTTTAGGCCCGTGCCCCCCTTCACCATATTTTCAGAACGTCATTCCCCCCCCCCCCTTTCATATTTCCTATCTAACAATCCCCCACCCCTACACAGTATACGTAAAAATGGAAGGTAAATTTAATAGCATATACTAAAACAAGTCTAGACATCCACATAAAACATGATTTGTGGGTCTACTTACTTTATAAAATGAATTTTAGAAGGATGAGACGTACATAACTGTAAAGTATGAAGGGAAAAACAATATCAAGTAATCGGTTCTTGTATTAACGCGATCTTGAAATGGTCTTCATTCCCCCCCCCCCCGCCCCTGGAAACCCTAAAGTTCCCCCCTGGGGAGAGGGGGCGGGGAATTCCCCACAGGTTGAGAACCACTGTGATAGTGGGAGACAGGACGGCTCGGCGTGAGGTTGTTGAGGACAAATACCCCAATGGAGGTTACACGGCAGAAGATGATGTGATCATACTTCCAAGATACCGAGATTAGTCTTGCTTATTTCTCTCCTTGGACATCTGTTATGAAACAATGTGTAACTATAATACAATCAATACGAGAAGAGTAGATTCGGTGGTTTGCCTGCTAGTGAATAATCTGTATGAAACACAGGGACATGTGTAAGTGCTTACCATTTGCCTTGTAGAGGACTGGGTAATTTGCTTGCTAGCGACTCGCCTGTGGCAAATACTGACGCGTATATAAAAGCTTTTTAGCTAATTTACCTTAGAGAGGATTCATGTCTTACTTGTTAGATAATCATGTGTAGGGGGCGACTAAGGAGGATATGCTACCGTCGCCCTGCTACTGAGTGAGTGCATGGCGCGATACTGTGAGCTGTGAGTTTCGCGAGGAATGCTTTTACATCTGTCCGTGGTTGTTTGTAGCGTGAACTGCATGTTCGGAACAATGGCGGCCGGCTGTTGCCGGATTGACTGGTTTGCCATTTTGGTTCACGAGTGCATTTTTCAGGACACTCCTGGGAGTCGCCGCTTAAGCTACGGAGTTCGTTCTTTGTGCGGCGCTTTCGGCGGGTCGTCCTGCGGAAATAGACTGAGCCATATGGGATAAAATACGGATCAATGAAGTCTTTCTGGCGACTGCCGTTTCCATCGACGATGAACTGTATTTTTCATGGAGGACTTTTGTGTTGGCATTCTGGTGGCGGCATTATGCACAGTGTACCTGTGCGGGCTGTTGGCTTGCCGATACTTTTGTCTATTCCATTGTTCACATTGGGCAGTGAGGAGCATATTATGTGATATTCACTGCCACAGGAACGGAGCAATATGGGGACGACCCGTTGCCGTGACGTTGGAACCACGACTAACTAACTAATTAACTAACTAACTAACTAACTCATGTGTAGGAAACACAGGTGCATATATACCTGTTTACCATTTCATCAGTCTTGTACCAAATGTCATACCACCACTGCCTTGTGGAAGTTCGTGAAAGAACAAATGCTAGGCAACAAAGACAGACAGAAAATGTGGCCAGGCAGAGCCCACAAGCTCGGGAAGGATGTCTGCCTAAGGCAGGAGGAATCCAGAAAAGAAACGCCAACCAACGAAATCGGAAGATATTGTTCCAAGTGGCACGAGACTAGAAAGTTGATACTACACGCTATACAGTGGATTGCATGCATCACACATAGCAAATGTTCATCGCGGAAGAAGAAGAAATCTATCTTGCAGAGGATTCGATGTATTGCTTGTTAGAAAATCATGCGTATAAAATAGGTGCGGTTTTACCTGCTTACAATCTCATCTGCCTGGTAGAGGTTGTGGCACTTTTGCTTGTTAGAGAATTACGTAAATGAAACACAGACCAATCTATAAATGCTTACCATCCCATCTGTCTTGTAAATGATTCGATGTTTTGCTTGTTACAAAATCATATGCATGAAGCCCAGTTGCGTGTATACCCGCTTTACCATCGCATCTGTCTTGAACGGTGCAAGTCCCAGGCAGAAACCGAAACATCAGAAGAGGAGAAAGAAACAGAAAGTGAAGGTGAAGATCAAGAAAGAAGGGAAAATAGAAGGAGAAGAGAAGACTACATCCTATCGTGAACGAGAGTATATGGAGCGTTTGAGTGTCTTTGTGGCGAAGTGGTAAAGCGAAAACAGAAACCACAGAAACAACAAGAGACCAAGATAAAAGGGCAACAGAGACAAGGGTCAACTACTGGTAAATTCCTACCTGAAAGGAAAAAAAACGCAATGAGAAGAGGCGGCAACCTGACAACACCAAACCGCAGAAGCATGCGAAGCTGACCAGACATGCCAAGAAGGCAGCAAATTATTACTTAACGCGAAGCCAGTTATCAGCAGATAACACAAAAACAGCAAAATAAGCAATATATCAGCAAGCACACAAGCTGAAGGGAAACACAGTTTTTTCGAACTATAAACGATGATAGACAGGAAACAGAACACATGTCCTAACTATAAATGTCGATGGACAATCAGTTCAATGGGGCTGAACATCTTCTTTCAAAGATTGGATTAGATTCGACTGACTCGTTTAGCGGACTCGATGTTTTACTTGCTTACGGTTCATGTATACGACATTCACACACATGTAAACATGCCTACCATCTTATCTGCCTTGTGAAAGTTGCTGATAAACAAGATGTTTGCCCACCAGTGGTCTCTGCAGGGTCCACTAGTGTCTGCTTGCTGCCTTAACTCGCGACCAGTGCCCAGGTACCGACTGAGATTAGTGTGTATCATCAGTGCCAGGTAATAGCATGGTATGATCCTGGGGATCAAGAGACGCAGTCACACACCTATTTAGGTAACAATGTAGAGAAATACAGGGGAACAGATACAGGTATCGAAATAAGAATACAGAGGGCAAGGGGAGCTTTCATAGCACTAGGAATGTTTGTGGAAGTCAAAATAAATTAAACTTAGCACCAAACTTGGAATATTGATTTCTTGATTATGTGGTTGTTTCGGGATTTGAAATTTAAATATTGAGAACAACCCACTATTGGCAACGCTGATCGCATTCTGGTATGAACCTAAGGCCTATCCACGTCAATATAGAAGCACTATACTCGAGTTTCGCCCTCATTTGAGCTCGTCAGTAGTGCATATCCCTGACCGGATCCGGAAACAGTCCCGGATCACGCGTGTGAAGCGGGTGTTTAACCACGCGGCACACACTGGACACACCAAATTATCACAACAGAACATCACAACGCTACCCATCGTAGGCTATGCTCAAGATTGCCCAATCGCCGCGACCGACGTCCGTCAATCGATGGGACCCGAACGATCAGGACTTCTCACTGGCAAGGAACACCAGGCCTCCTAAATCCAAGGAGGCTTCACACGCGTGATCCGGGACTGTTTCCGGATCCGGTCAGGGATATGCACTACTGACGAGCTCAAATGAGGGCGAAACTCGAGTATAGTGCTTCCATATTGACGTGGATAGGCCTTAGGTTCATACCAGAATGCGATCGGCGTTGCCAGTAGTGGGTTGTGCTAAATATTTAAATTTCAAATCCCGAAACAACCACATAATCAATTGATTATTGCTCACTGGATTTAGGAGGCCTGGTGTTCCTTTACCAGTGAGAAGTCCTGATCGTTCGGGTCCCATCGATTGACGGACGTCGGCCGCGGCGATTGGGCAATCTTGAGCATAGCCTACGATGGGTAGCGTTGTGATGTTCTGTTGTGATAATTTGGTGTGTCCAGTGTGTGCCGCGTGGTTACACACCCGCTTCACACGCGTGATCCGGGACTGTTTCCGGATCCGGTCAGGGATATGCAATATTGATTTCTAACGTTCAGTCAGTACTGTTGTATGGATCAGAAACATATAGAACAACAATAACAATTACAAATAAACTATAGACATTCCGTGTACTGCTCCATCCCATGGAAAACCTTAGCTGCAAAATACAGCCAAACATGAAGTCAAAATTAGTTACATATCTTTTACAGGACGTCGCAGTCAACCCCATCATTTTTTGGCTGCTTGTGATTTCTTGAAAGTTAACGTCCATAGTTTGCCATTGCCTTCTGAACGACCGGCAGTCATACCATTGTACGAAAATACAACGCAAAGAGATCTACTGCCCAATCGCGCGCAGCTGTGTTTCGAAAGCTGTATGCGGGATTACGAATTAAGTCGGTAACTCCTTGGCCACAGAGCCGGTCTACCATGAAACAGTCCAAAAAATTATTGAAGAGAAGCCTCACGGAGTCTAGATCGTCGACCGACCTCGAATTGCCCAGGAACATCTTTAAAACTTGTACCTGAATATCTATGTGAGAACTGAGAAAGGCAGCAATGGATATGTGGGGAGGACGTAGAGGGAGTTGCAGGAAGTAGCACACGATTGGACGGATGGGCATGAGTTGGGGGAAGGTGGGGGAATGATGAAATGAAGACAGCAAAATAAACAAAATAGAAGAACGGAGAGAGAAACTGATGGATGAAAACATTTTTTAAAAAAAACTAAGTAGAAGGAACAAGAAAGTAGAAAATGAAAACAGGCTGATGAAAGTTAGAAGAAGAAGAAGAAGAAGAAGAAGAAGAAGAAGAAGACAGACAGACAGACAGACAGACAGACAGACAGACAGACAGACAGACAGACAGACAGACAGACAGACAGACAGACAGACAGACAGACAGACAGACAGACAGACAGACAGACAGACAGACAGACAGACAGACAGACAGACAGACAGACAGACAGACAGACAGACAGACAGACAGACAGACAGACAGACAGACAGACAGACAGACAGACAGACAGACAGACAGACAGACAGACAGACAGACAGACAGACAGACAGACAGACAGACAGACAGACAGACAGACAGACAGACAGACAGACAGACAGACAGACAGACAGACAGACAGACAGACAGACAGACAGACAGACAGACAGACAGACAGACAGACAGACAGACAGACAGACAGACAGACAGACAGACAGACAGACAGACAGACAGACAGACAGACAGACAGACAGACAGACAGACAGACAGACAGACAGACAGACAGACAGACAGACAGACAGACAGACAGACAGACAGACAGACAGACAGACAGACAGACAGACAGACAGACAGACAGACAGACAGACAGACAGACAGACAGACAGACAGACAGACAGACAGACAGACAGACAGACAGACAGACAGACAGACAGACAGACAGACAGACAGACAGACAGACAGACAGACAGACAGACAGACAGACAGACAGACAGACAGACAGACAGACAGACAGACAGACAGACAGACAGACAGACAGACAGACAGACAGACAGACAGACAGACAGACAGACAGACAGACAGACAGACAGACAGACAGACAGACAGACAGACAGACAGACAGACAGACAGACAGACAGACAGACAGACAGACAGACAGACAGACAGACAGACAGACAGACAGACAGACAGACAGACAGACAGACAGACAGACAGACAGACAGACAGACAGACAGACAGACAGACAGACAGACAGACAGACAGACAGACAGACAGACAGACAGGCAGGCAGGCAGGCAGGCAGGCAGGCAGGCAGGCAGGCAGGCAGGCAGGCAGGTAGGCAGAAAGAAAGAAAACAGAAGAAGAAGAAGAAGAAGAAGAAGAAGAAGAAGAAGAAGAAGAAGAAGAAGAAGAAGAAGAAGAAGAAGAAGAAGAAGAAGAAGAAGAAGAAGAAGAAGAAGAAGAAGAAGAAGAAGAAGAAGAAGAAGAAGAAGAAGAAGAAGAAGAAGAAGAAGAAGAAGAAGAAGAAGAAGAAGAAGAAGAAGAAGAAGAAGAAGAAGAAGAAGAAGAAGAAGAAGAAGAAGAAGAAGAAGAAGAAGAAGAAGAAGAAGAAGAAGAAGAAGAAGAAGAAGAAGAAGAAGAAGAAGAAGAAGAAGAAGAAGAAGAAGAAGAAGAAGAAGAAGAAGAAGAAGAAGAAGAAGAAGAAGAAGAAGAAGAAGAAGAAGAAGAAGAAGAAGAAGAAGAAGAAGAAGAAGAAGAAGAAGAAGAAGAAGAAGAAGAAGAAGAAGAAGAAGAAGAAGAAGAAGAAGAAGAAGAAGAAGAAGAAGAAGAAGAAGAAGAAGAAGAAGAAGAAGAAGAAGAAGAAGAAGAAGAAGAAGAAGAAGAAGAAGAAGAAGAAGAAGAAGAAGAAGAAGAAGAAGAAGAAGAAGAAGAAGAAGAAGAAGAAGAAGAAGAAGAATACATACCGAAAGAGCCGATGGACCACACCCCAGACATATTCGGCAGGGGACATCACTTGCAGCATATTCTGAGGTGCAGACTTGGCTTTGACCTTCATCAAGTTGTACATATTGAGTGCCCCGCTGTGAATACATCAGTCCATATAATTTACTGTATCGTCCATATTGTTTGTTTGTTTGTTTGTTTTGCTGTTCACCCGCTTTGAGCTCAGGCGTAGTCCATACACGTACTACTACTTCTAATGCACTGGACTGATTTTGCGTGGCATTAGCGTTCTGTATTACCAGTGTCCTTCACCATCAGGCGAACCCACCCGAACATCTTAGGTACTTGCTATTTACGTCCATAAGTCAAGGACGAGAAGTCAACATTTTAGTCCATCTGACCGGTGTAGGGGTTAAACCCGCTACCTCACCACCAGCACACTGGAAGTTTTGGAGCGAAGCTTTTATTCATTTAGCCACGCTGACCTCTGTTAACTAATATTAGTTCTTGCATTCTAAAGTTAATTACGTCTTCATCATCGTTCTCTACATATTCTAAGGATGATAATGCAGTGGTTTTAATTACTGGGGAGCCGAGCTGGCTTAATGGATATATGTTCGCCTGCGTACTCGATGGTTTTTTATTGGAATCCCCGACAAGGCGAATTTCTTTTATTAATGAATCTGGGATCCCAGGTCGACCCAGTTTAAAATAGATACTTGGTAATATCTTGGGAAGTAAACGCGGCCTGTGAAATACAGACTTCATAAGCCACCAAGTGGCGATTGGTCACATAAACTGGATCTAGCATCATATGTCCAATGCTCCATAAGGCATGTAAGGCACTGGTTTAAATAAAAATTATTTACAGATGAACGAATATGAGGGCATTTACCTGATAACAAAAAATGTGTCAGCAGACAAGCTGGTATTGATGAGAAACTGGCCCCAAACGGACTGTCCAAACCTGGAAATTGCCAGATGGTTGTCTGGGGAAGAAAGTTAGTGAACGTGAGTATACTCCTAGGCGTATTTGTGAAAGAGGAAAGAAGGGAAGTAGAGAATATTATTCCGTGACATAAATTGTACTTTAGTTTGTGCCTTTTGATCACAGTTAACCCTATTGAATCCCTTTACTTCAATTCACTTTTGTATCTATCTGACAATGCAATCGCGCATGCTATTTCCAAGTAAAGGACAAATGAACTACCTCATAAGTGCATGGTCGAATGGATGAGAACGTTCGTTCTTAAACATACTGTGTACTGATGCTGAGATAGAGAGTTCAACCTCTACGCCGATCAGTTGGACTAAAATACTGACTTCTCGTCATTGACGTGGGGACGTAAATTACAAGTACATGTGAAGTCGGAGTGGGTTCCCTTGGTGGAGAAGTAATAGGGAAAGCTAATCCATACGCAAAATTCAGTCCAGTGCTATTGGAAATAGTGTGAATGAACCACGCTTGAGTTGAACGCGAGCGAACGAAACAAAAACATGAGTACTCACTGGCGTCTCAACGAGTGCAGATAAATCAATGAAACAATGAAATAATAGGTACTCAAATACTCACAGAGGGTGGGGCATAAAACAGTGAACTAATGAGGAAAGAAGCCTAGTCACTTGTAGATAGCAAATGTATCAGTGAGGCGACCGCGCAACTACTGACTCCACTCACAAACCTCCCAACTTTATGGTCTCCCTAAATTACATAATCCTGGAGTACCACTCAGAGCTAACTGTCCGTGGTCAATTCTGCTCAACACCGGATGGCGAAATGTCTTGCCGAGATTCTTAAACCGGTACAATAGTCATTCGACTCTCTTAAGACATGCAAGGTTGGTGCCACTGTTACTATTCTAGGCGTCCTTTATGGGTCGCTATAGCACCCAGACCCGAATGCTGGGCAACCTGCCCATTATGTGTGAAGTCGTCGCTTAAAAGTCGACAAGGTCAACTTCATTGCACCGGGTTTTATCCCATATGGCTCGGTCTCTTTTCGCAGCACGGAAAGCATCGCACAAAGAACGAACTCCGTAGCTTTTAGCTACGACCCACAGGAGTCTCCGAAACATTTAACTCGTAAACCGAAGGGTGCAGCCCGGAATCGAACCCACAACCTTCGGATCAGAAGTCTAGCTTATTACAGTTGAAGTGCAATTATGGGCATTGGGTTTGTGTCTGGATTATGTCATATAGCCAAGTATCTAGACATTTACTTCTCTGCCTTTTCCTTGTTATTTCCCCTCAAGTTTGCAAGTTACCGCCAAGTTCTCCAGTTTATATCTTCAAACCATCTAGATATTTATCTCTCTATCTTTACCTTGTTCTTTTTCCCTCAATCTCGCCAGCAATCACCAAGTTCTCCAGTTTATTTCTTTTCATAACGTGCCTCAAAATCTAGATTGTCAACGTCTAATTTTCAAATCAAATTACGGTTTTCTGTGTAATGCACCTCCCCTCTATAGAGGAAAGGAGACGAAAATGATATCAGTTAACTAAGATCATTGTGACCAATAACAACATATCACCAACCTGAGTGTAGAAGTGCCAACCTACCTACAACGGACGGGTTGGAGTAAAGTGTCATGAAGTACGAACCCAGCACAATCCAGCTGTTGCCTAGAACTCTAATGCCATTCAAACAGAAGAGCATATCCGCGTGGCCTTGTCCAAAGATGTTGGTCATGTTACGGCGGATGGAAAATGTTACTAGCATTCTCTGTAACAGCATCACTGAAATGTAATTCAACACAGAAATTAAATGGGTACCAGGACATGTATAGCGAAGTAAAAGCGGACTGAGTGATACTGCTAACATTACCCTCCGAGTGTCCACCGGTCTATACAGATAGCATCATATGTCAAAGGACCTAATGAGTGTAAAATGTAACTTTACTTTTACTTGTTACACTAACTAAGTATAAATCATCATCAAGTGCCTTGCTGACGGGCGAGGACGATAATGCTTCTTCACATCTTGCGATCTCTAACGGCATGTATCAAATCGTGTGCTGACTCCCTTCCGTGTCATGTCAAGACTGTCAAGAATTTTCTCTCGCTGTCTTCCTCTATCTTTCTTTCCACATATCTTTCCACAAATTAAAACTAAATTTTAAAAAATATGTTTCTATCCTTCACAAGGAAGCTCGACTGTAATTGATTTCTAGCATATTCTGTCTCTCAGCATGATACTATTGTTTATATTCAATTTGTGCTTTTATCTACCCGCAGTTTATGCTTCACCTCGACACAGCGAGGTACAAAATGAGATGAGATGAGATGACATGAGATGAGATGAGATGAAATGAGATGAGATGAGATGAGAAGAGATGTGATGTGATGAGATCTACCCGTTTACACATTGCTAGATAACTTAACTGTTTCACTGCCGAGGGATACTATTCCGCCAAATGAGACCTCCCATATGGACAGAAGGACGTACTAGGGTCATTGTGTTATTTGTTTCGTTTCGTGGTATCTTCCGCAATTTCATTGCACAGTGAACGGAAATTACATTATAATACTTGTTTATTTGATTATCTACCATGTCTGAGCCAAATCTACTGTTTGGCATTGAATCAGTTAAGACTGTGGCATAGAGAAATATCATCAACAGAATCGTTCCGTAATACTACGGGCCGAAATCTGCCAAGATACACGGTCCTCGGAGTAACTGCACACAAGGCCACAAAAACATGAAGGTCGCACTACTTTATATATCCACACCGGGTCCCACTACCGGACTACGGAACATGCATTATTTTTCCTTGTAGCATTGTATCTTTCTGTACATTAATGGCGATTTTCTTACTCATTTTCTGATTTTATTCAAAATCTAGCTTGATATTTCTTTTAAGAGATTCTGTGCGAAACAAAGAGTGGGTTTCGACAAAACAAAAGTGGATGGTAGAAAATGGAAAGTAGGGGTTTTCTCAATTATGGTAGCAGACATGTTGTATTATGTATAAAACTAGCTGACGACCCGGCCCGGCATCGCCTAGACCCTGGCGTGGAGCGTCCCATTTGATTCATATAAGTAGTCATTGTACATTCAAATACATTTCTATAAGCGCACAGAGTACACGCTCGGCCCCTGGTCCCTCGCAGCTAATTTATTGATATTTTATTAGTTACCAGTTGAACGTGCTTGAGCATCCCGTACTCGAAAGGTTTCCAGCTCGCTTGCCGCTGCTCGCCTGTTTCAGATGAACGTGCTTGAGCAGTGCGTACTCGATTGGTTTCCAGATGAACGTGCTTTAGCAGTGCGTACTCGATTGGTTTCCGGTCTTGCTTTCCGTTGCTCGTCTGTTTCTGAAGCTCGTAATGCCTTTTTCTTTCGTGCTTGAGGAAAAACTGTTGATTTTAAACTAACTATTTCAGTTGTATCCGCGGGAGTGAGAACAACATCTGTACAAAATTTCATCTCAATCGGATGGACCACTCGGGAACGCATAAAGGACACATACACAAAACAAACGTTCTCTTTTATATATATATATATATATCATCATTGGCACCTTTCCGTCTTGACAGATGATAGTTTGGTACATTGTGCTTCAAAAAGGCTTAATAACTACGATCCATAGCGGTGGCGAGTGTGGCTGGTAAGGCCAATTCTTGCTGCAAATGTTTGCCCACAGTAGGTGCATGTGAAAACTTTGTCACTTCCACCAGTTTGCACCATCTTACGTCTCTCACGCTCTGTGTGTGCTTTATCTGCAATCATTTTCTCCTTTGTCTTTATTCCATTTCTGATAGTTGCCCTCCATGCAACACGTTCAGCGGTGACGTGCTCCCAATGTGCATTATCAATAGCTGTATCAATCATGTCCCGCTTACACACATCTTTGTATCGTAGTAGAGGCCGACCCTGAGTTCTCCTACCCGTCTGTAATTCACCAAAAAAGATGTCCTTTGGTATTCTACCATCATCCATCCTCCTAACGTGTCCTATCCATCTAAGTCTACGAAGACTGAGCATGGAATACACCGTCACACAACCTGATCTTTCCAATACTTCAGTATTTGTGATTCTGTCTTGCCACTTAATACCAAGTATTCTTCGCAGACACCGGATATGAAAGCTGTTTAAACGTTTCTCTTGGCGTGAGTAAGTTGTCCAGGTTTCACTGCCATAAAGAAGAGTACTAAGGACACAGGCTTGGTAGACGAGGACTTTTGTTTTGGCAGTAAGCTTCCTGTTCTCCCAGACTCTTTTTGCTAACATGTTCATTGTTGTTGCTGCCTTGCCAATCCTGATGTTGATTTCCTGATCGAGGGATAATTTGCTATTTACCTCTGATCCTAGATATGTAAAATGGTCTACTATCTCCAGTTCGGCGTCGTCAATAAAGATTGATGGTACATCATGTGCACCTTGTGACATAATCTGTGTCTTCTTTTTGTTAATTATTAAACCAAATTCAGAACAAGCATTGGAGAATGCAGATAGTAGATGTTGTAATTCTTCCTCAGAGTGGGTCGTAATCGCAGCATCATCCGCAAAAAGCAACTCTCTGATTAGTACCCTGCTAATTTTGCTCTTGGCCTTCAATCTCTGAGCATTATAGAGGCCACCATCTGAACGTGAGTGAATGTATATACCGTCATCCTGATCACGAAAGGCATATTTCAGTAGAAGTGAAAAGTATATCCCAAAGAGGGTGGGGGATAGTACACAACCTTGCTTAACTCCACTCGTGATTTCAAACTCTTCCGAAGTTGAGCCATCAAACTTGATTATACCCTTCATGCCTGTGTGAAACGATTCCACAATGGACAGAAGAGTTGGTGGGCAGCCAATCTTCTTTAGTGCTTTGAACAGACCCTCACGACTGACCAAATCGAATGCCGTTGTGAGGTCGATGAAGGCAATAAACAGTGGCTGATTTTGTTCCCGCATTTTTCCTGCATCTGTCGCAATGAGAATATCATATCAATGGTAGACCGGTTCTGACGGAAGTCGCACTGTGATTCGGGGTAGATTTGATCTCCCAGGACTTGAAGTCTGTGCAGGACAATTCTGGCAAATACTTTCCCAACAATACACAGAAGTGAGATACCCCTATAGTTGTTATAGTCGCTCCGATCTCCCTTGTTCTTGTACAGCGTTCTGATGTTTGAATCTTTGAAATCCTGTGGGACTTGTCCTTATCGCTAGCATAGCTCTATTAGCTGGTGGATCTGTAGAGCGAGTGTGTCTTGCCCACTCCTGATCACCTCTATTGGAATCCCATCCTTACCTGGAGCATTGCCAGATGCAAGCTCATTTATAGCACACTTAACTTCTGTTATAGTGGGAAGTGTGTCCAGGTGGTCAAGAGTTGGCAGGGCCTCTATGGCGTTGAGGGCATCATCCACTAGCTTGATCTCACTTGAGTAAAGCTCTAAATAGTGCTCGACCCATCTATCCATCAGCTCTTTCTTATCAGTGATGATTTCTCCAGTCAAGGTTTTCAGCGGTGCACTTCTTTTTATCATTGGACCACAGGCTTTCTTTATCCCTTCATACATGCTTCTGATGTTTCCCTTATCACTTGCGATTTGAATGGACTCACATAACTTGATCCAATAGTCATTCGCACACTCCCTGGCAGCCTTTTGTACATCCTTCCTCGCTTGCTTCAGCTCACTCAGAGTGTTATGCGTTGGTCTTTCCTTGTTTCTTAAGAGAGCTATCTTCTTTTTATCAATCAAGGGCTGCAGTATCTGGCTGTTTGCCGCAAACCAGTCCTGCCTCTTATGATCCACAGTGCCGTAAACCCCTACCGCTGTTTTATAAATAGTTTCCTTAAGTTTACTCCATTTATCATTTACTATACAATTTTCTGATGTATCATTGAAAGCGTCTTCAAGTTGCTGTTGAAATTCAAAGCACTTTCCAGGATCGGGAGTGTTAGTAATATTAATCCTGGGGCTAGACTTGTGTTTAGCTGTGTAGATTCTCTTTGGTCTCAGTCTAACCCTTGCGACAACCAAAGAATGATCTGTATCACAGTCAGCACTGTGATAACTTCGAGTTAATGATGTATGGTTCAGATGTTGTCTCCGTGTGATAATGAAGTCCAGCTGATGCCAATGGCTGGATCTTGGATGTTTCCATGTGACCTTATGCATCTCTTTTGTTTTAAAAAAGGAGTTTGTAATACATAGGTCATTTCTAGTGCAATGCTCCAGCAGCCTTTGCCCATTATCATTCATGCGACCGATGTTGTATTTTCCAAGGCACACTGGCCATGAACTCGAGTCCTTGCCCACACGAGCATTGAAATCACCGAGCATATAAATGTAGTCGGATTTTGGAACTGCCTTGATCGCAGAGTCTAGCTGCTCATAGAACGTATCCTTCACATCATCAGAGGAAGCGAGTGTCGGTGCATATGCAGTGAGAATGGTGGCAAATCCACAAGAGGTTGCCAAGCGCAGTGATAATTATCTTTCATTACCTCCAGCTGGGATATCAATCATTCCCAGTAGCGAAATCTTCACTGCAAAGCCCACACCATGTTGCCTTTTTTTCTGCCTGCCCTCTTCCCTTCCAAAAAAAGGTGTAATTGTTTTCCCTGAGTGACCCTTCCTCGGCGAGGCGAGTCTCCTGCAGGCCAGCAATATCAATGTTAAGACGATTGAGTTCAGCATCAATCACAGCCGTTTTTCTCACATCGTCAATATTTGTCAAGTCAGTGGAAAATCCTGGACACATGGTTCTCACGTTCCAGGTTGCAAGCCGTAGCTTGAGGTTTCTATTCTTTTTATTAGTACCTGGTGCATTGGTTTTACAGCCTGCGATTCAGATTTTGTCCTAGCCCCAAGCACCCATTGAAGCAGGCAGGCTGTGGCGGATCAGCACCCAATTGGCTGGGGGCTGCCCAGCTTGAGGCGGGCGGTAGCTGATCAGTGACACCTGTAGGTGTCTCCCACCGTCAGAGGCAACGCGTGGCGCCCCATGTCTACGCCAACTGACAAGGACTTATAACCCGTAACAGTTGCCTCTCGCTTTGATTCCGAGACCGGTTAAGACCAGGGATGGAGTTTTTGCCTCTCCATAGCACAAAGCCTGGGCTAAATTAAAGAAACCATGTGTTGCCCATGCAGCATGATCCCTCTCTCGGCCTGCCTAGTTCACTCCAGAGGAAAGTTGACACCTATAATCTGGAACAAGACAAGCTGCAGAAGCTGCCGGATCAGCAAAGCAATGCTCTAACTGTCCGCCTGTCGGAGCTTCGATCCTAGACCAGCTGCCAACCAAGGCTTAGGGCCTGGTCTGCCCTGCCATGACTTATTTTGTCTTTGGGTTGCATTTCCTCGCACCAGGATAAGGCTAGTACCCTCCCAATTGCGCTCTTCCGCCCGAAGCCGTTGGCACAATGTGGGGTGTCGGGTTTGGTAAGCGCCGCCCAACATTCGGCGCTGACAGAAAACAGGTAGTACCGTCTACATATATATATATATATATATATATATATATATATATATATATATATATATATATATATATATATAGAGAGAGAGAGAGAGAGAGAGAGAGAGAGAGAGAGAGAGAGAGAGAGAAATTAAAGGGAGTTGCGTGGGGAAAACTACTGCATTTATATTTTAACGATAGTTTGTTTTATTATAAGCCCACGGTAGTTACGGGAAATTTGAATAAGACGATTAATCAGCCAATGGTAATTAATCAGTTAATAGTAATAATTTCGTCACAAATAAGTTTCCCGCTAGGAGTCTGTAATGTGATAGCTCCATCACATTTTGTAGGCCTAAATGCAGGGAGGAATATGTGGCCAATCGTTTCCTCACTTTTGCAAGTGACGAGCTCAGGCATCGAACCCGCGTCCGACTGTGCTCGTGATATTTCCAGAGCAGTTCGGTATCCACGTCGCCAATCCGCCAGCTGCTCTTATCTATCCGTTTCAATATTGTTGGATGGCGTAAGATGGTGGCATAGAGGAACATCATTAAAGGAATTGTTCCAGAATACCATTGTTCCAGAATACCATTGTTCCAGAATACGATTGTTCCAGAATACCATTGTTCTAGAATACCATTGTTCCAGAATACCATTGTTCCAGAATACCATTGTTCCAGAATACCATTGTTTCAGAATACCAAGGACCAAGATTTGTCGAGATACGTGGTTCGATTTCCTCTGTTGATTCTAAAACTACAAAACTGTGACGGTCATAACACATTACATACACAACGGACGTCTTTGGTGTTTGCATTGGTCGTCTACACTGCTTATTTTTATTCTGCAAAGTGTTTGAAACGCCTCACTACACTTTGTATTTTGAACAGATGTTTGTTGGAGAGTATATTTTCCGTTTGCAAGACGAATTCCTTACTCATTTCCTGATGTAATTCACGTATTGCCAAGTCTAGTTTGATATTTCTTGTAGCCCACTTCAATCCCTTCAGTTTTATTCTTAGTTTTCCTATTACTCCTTCATGGTCAATGTTACGGTCTGCGCCGGGTCTTGATTGTATTCACAGCATGTTGTTTCGAAGTCGATTGCTTATAACTATAAATCCAATTTGATAGTGACGATTGTCCGGGGTTTCTTGTATGTAGCTAATTTGATAGTGACGATTGTTTCCTGGGTTTCTTATATGTAGCCAATTTGATGGTGACGGTTGTCCGGGGCTTCTTGTCCAAAGGTTAGAATGTTGCTGAACGTAGGTGTTTCCGATTATGATATTATTTGCCCTTGCCCACTGAACCGGCTCCGCTCCTTTCTCATTTCTCTCTCCAATGACAATCCACCAGTAACATCCCCCTCTCTGTCTCCAACATTTTCATTGCAATCTTCCAAGTACAATTGTTGTTTCACAGTTTTTACATTGTGGTATAGACATGTCTATAACAGAACAGGGCAGTCCACATTCTTTGGATTTATCATGTGAGGATGAAAGCTGGACTACGTCGTGATGAAAGTTGATGGGGAGGAGAGGCAGTAGGAGACCAAGAGAGAAGATATTGGACAATTTGACATCTTGGCATAGTGGATCATCGGTATCATATGTGACTGGCAATACACGAGACAGATATCTCTCTATAGACATGATCACCAATACCACACATCATGGATTATAAGAATGCAAAAAACACATATTTATAAGCATACAAGCAATGTATCATTCTTACCAATGTTTACTGATGTTTTGTTTACATCACTCGCAGACAGCTGTGTCGGCAGATGCCTCTTTCTAATTCTGGGCAAGCTGCTATTTTTGAATATGCTGCCTCGGTAAAGAACAGACTTGATCGATGATGTAAATCTACTGTCTGAACGTTTCTTTTTAGAATTAGTAGAAGCGGGGGTACTTGGCAATTTATTATTGCATGTTCCTTGCAATTCGTCGCTTTTATTTGACATGTTGCCAACAGCAGGTACAGTATCTATGTTGGTTTGAGCAGATATTTCCTGGTCATGATGCCTCACGCTCTTCTTACTACCAGCTTTTTTAGGTCCTGAAGATGAATCGTTATCCGGATGCAGCTCTTCAATGATAGCAACCCGAATATCAGCAGAAGATGTTTTCAGAGACGCTTCCACGTCAGAACACGGCCTTCCAGTGGCAATGCAAGAGCATACGTCTTGTATTTCCTGGATTACCGCCTGGTCCGGATTGTTGTCAGCCCTGCTACTTTGGGCACCTGAAGGTGGATGCTTCTTGCTGGAGGAAGACGGTGTTGTCGTGGTCAGGTCATCTCTTTCTATGTGCGCGGGGTTTTTAGTAGAGTGTAATCCAATTTGTATATCCAGACTGGACTTCACCCCACTTCTGTGGGCTCGCAAGATGATCTCATAGACAGTTCCAACAAAGACCAGCAGAATAAACAGGAAGATGATACATCTGTGGTGATGACAACAAAGACTCGTGAATGTTGCAAGCAAGAACAATACTGAGTAGAGCAATATATGATAATACGAGCGGGCTTCAAATCAAAACCGTAAAAGTGTGATGGAAATTACAATAACTCTGTCATTATCTTGTAACCTGTCAATACTGTCATTAAGGATGTCAAGAGTGTTAAGCTCGTGACATCAGGGTGGGGACTAACATGGTGACGTCATAAGGACAGTTTACAGATGGCCGCGACATTTTTTATATGCACCAAAGAGAAGCAGTGTTCTGTTTTCCTTATATATATGTTTGGAGGCGACAGGTTCGATCCCGGTCGGTAACTATTATAGCTTTCAAATTTTATGTTGTCTAGTGCGTCTTCTAATCTATATTTCCTTCTTCTTCTTCTGTGAGCGCCAAATAATACTATGTGTGTCTATTTGTTTAATCATATGAGTGGAGTAGGAAGTTTCAAAACGGCGTGACTTCTCTGATGGACTGTTCACGACCGCGTCTGGGACACCGAGTAGTGACCCCAGAGTCGATTTTCTGCAGGAATCCAAGCATTTTGTCGGCTCTGGAGGACTTGCTTTGAATGCAGTGCGTGGGGCTGGTCTGGTTCGCTAGATCAGTTCCGCGTCTAGCGTTCGTTGTCTCGGATGGCTGTGTGAGGTGCACCAAAATGGGATCTTCCCAGCCAACGTGAGTTAGCGAGGCAGGCGTTTCAAGAATGTAACCGCATCGTGCAGCCAGGGTCGTGGTTTGAGCGGGCAAAAGAGCAAAATTTGTACGACCGTTCGACAAAGTCTCGATAAGCGCCCACTCTCTCTCGATGAGTAGTGGGCCTGCAGTCAGTAAGCTGGTATAGCTTTTTTTTTTTTCGGTTAGTCCTGCCGGCGTAGCTTGAAAGCTCGTCGGTAGGCGTCCAGTGGTTTTGCATGTATCACCTTGTACCGGGAGGGCGCGCTTTAGCGATGCTACTCTTGGCTTGCGTGTGCGTGAATAGTCCGTCTGTCCGATAGATATCTGGTTGATCATGCCAGTAGTCATATGCTTGTCTCAAAGATTAAGCCATGCATGTCTAAGTTCACACTGTCTCACGGTGAAACCGCGAATGGCTAATTAAATCAGTCGAGGTTCCTTAGATGACACGATCCTACTTGGATAACTGTGGCAATTCTAGAGCTAATACATGCTTACCAAGCTCCGACCCTCGCGGAAAGAGCGCTTTTATTAGTTCAAAACCAATCGTCGTTGCCCTTCGCGGGGCGCGGCGTTCCCACTGGTGACTCTGGATAACTTTGTGCTGATCGCATGGCCTTACGTGCCGGCGACGCATCTTTCAAATGTCTGCCCTATCAAATGTCGATGGTACGTGACATGCCTACCATGTTTGTAACGGGTAACGGGGAATCAGGGTTCGATTCCGGAGAGGGAGCATGAGAAACGGCTACCACATCCAAGGAAGGCAGCAGTCGCACAACTTACCCACTCCCGGCACGGGGAGGTAGTGACGAAAAATAACAATACGGGACTCTATCGAGGCCCCGTAATTGGAATTAGTACACTTAAAACCCTTTAACCTCCCCCGATGTGTCTCCACCTTGCCGTGGTGGGGGAGCTTGCGTGTCCCATCGACCCCATGTGCTTGCCGATGGGTGAAAAACTACATATCGGACAGCATATGGGATAGGGACCAGACTAAGAGAGACACAACCTGCTGCTCTGCAGGTGAGACTGAGGATAGCAGTCCAAAATTTAAATCAGGCGCACGAAGGCAGAAGTTCTTGGTCCGGACAAAACACTAAAGGCTCCCTGTCGAGGGCTGTGGCTGAACGCCTCTAAGCCACAAACCCTCGGACCTGAGAGCCGGGTCGATAGCCACCTCTCGAAAAATAAAGGCGTGATACTGAGCAAGCTACATGCTCAGGTCTGATAGAAGTTCGAAGGCTCTCAGCTGGGGGATATGAGAGATTCCCGGATGAGAGGCCAGGCCGTTTCTCGTTCACCGCTGCACGAAGGTAAGGTGCTGATCCGGCAGCACAAGTAGCCTACCTCGTGAGCGAGTACAAAAAGTCCAAAAGTGCCCCAGTCGAAGAAAGTGGCTGCGAAAACTGTATCTATCTCATAGAGAGTGTAGACAAAAGTGGAAGAACGTCTCAATGCCGCAAAATGGAACGCACGGCGAGCGAACCTATTGTGTGGTCCGAAGTCAAAAGCGTGGGTGTCGCTTGCAGTCTGACCGTCCCTGGTGTGTGCTTGAGCGATCAGTGGCAAACGAGTTGCCCAACACATGGAAGTGAGGAACTAAAGCAGCCATGAGCAGGACGTGGCAACTCCTCGGGTGAGCCCAGTCACAGAGCAATATGTGCCGGCTCTGCAATTATGGAAGCCTCCTTGGATAGCGAGAGAATGCTCATGGTCTGCCCCTGCCTTCCCTTGAGGGCCGACCACGATGTCGTTCGTCGTTCTATCTTGACCAGCTGAGATGTTAGCGACATCACAACAGTCCAACGTGCCTCGAAACCAGAGGATGGCTAACCTCATTAAAAAATGCCCGCTGGAAGTCGGAAGTGTCGTCCTACGGGTGGCAAACTAAAAATTGACACTACGCAATTACGTCCGAGTGAAATGTCTCGTCCGAATGTCTCTCGTGCTAGGAACAGCTCTGACTACCTAGTTTCCGAATGCCGCTCTTGTTCGGAACAGCTCTGACTGGGTAGTTTTCCGAATGTCTGTTGAGCCTGGAAAAGCTCTGATGGGCGCAACGACAAGCACATGTCCGAAAACTCGCTGAGTGGATGCCGTCTGCAAACCTGTCTGGTTTGTGCGGGAATGACCCGGGGAAACGAAATGACCAATATATTGAAGTGAGGATTTAAAGCAGCCATGAGCAGGACGTGACGATCTCCCTCGGTGAGCCCAGATCCAGGGCGTTATGTGTCGGCCCTGCAACTATGGAAGCAACCTTGGATGGCGGAAAATGCTATGGACTGTCCCTGCCTTCCTTTGAGGGATGACCGTTCCACCTTGGCCAGCATGGTTTTGCAGATGGCGCCACAAAAGTGAGAGTCTCCCAGGAATGCTACCTGGTCAAAAATGCACGCTAAAGTCGATGTGTTGGCCTACGGGTTTCGGCCCAAGGGCGCATAACAGACACACCGCAATCACATCTGAAAAAACACTCCGGATGAACGAAAAGAAGAAGAATGCAGTGCTGACTACATCGAACAATGATACATTTGTTCTTACTTTTTTTTCAGAATATATTCACTACACACATACACACAAAATGTTTAAGGTTTTCATTTAAAATCCGCTTGGTACAAACAATAAGAAAGCACGTGGTTAATCCATACGAAGATCGACTTCATTGCACCGGGTTTTATCCTATATGGCTGGGTCCTTTTCCACAGACGTGCCGAAGGGCGACTCAAAAAGCACAAACTCCGTAGCTCCAGCGACGAACTCCAGAGTATCCGAGAAAATTGCACTCGTTAATTGAATGTCGTAGCTCAGAATCGAACCCACTTCTTTCAGACTTCGCCACGGAGAATTGTGTATTCCATAAGGTTTAGTCTCTTACCGCGCAGCAGCTAACAGCCGGCTGAGAGCATAGCACAGAGCACGAAACCCGTAGCACTCTGGTCGTCGTTACTTGACAGTATATTTGGTGCTACGCATTTTGCTGGATCGAAGAAGAATAGGAAGAAGAAGATGAATAAGTAAGAGGAAGAAAAGAATGAAAAAGAAGAAGAAGAAGAAGAAGAAGAAGAAGAAGAAGAAGAAGAAGAAGAAGAAGAAGAAGAAGAAGAAGAAGAAGAAGAAGAAGAAGAAGAAGAAGAAGAAGAAGAAGAAGAAGAAGAAGAAGAAGAAGAAGAAGAAGAAGAAGAAGAAGAAGAAGAAGAAGAAGAAGAAGAAGAAGAAGGAGGAGGAGGAGGAGGAGGAGGAGGAGGAGGAGGAGGAGGAAAGATGAAGAAGAAAATGAAGAAGAATGGGAAGAGAAAGACGATGAGGAAGAGGAAAACGAAAAGGAAGAGAAAGAAGAAAATGATGAGGAAGAAGAAAATGAATAGGAAGAAAAAAAAAAGAAGAAGAGGAAGAGGGAGAGGAGGAGGAGACGAATGGGAAAGGGTAGTAGGTAAAGGAAGAGAAGGAGGATGAGGAGAATGTAGAGGCGCAGAATGAGGAGATAAAGATACGACTTCTGCAAACATGATGAAGAAATAGTGACAAATATAAGACATGTTCAAGAAAGCGTAACAAATGTAAAACATTATCAAGAAAGAGTTTCATATGTCAAACATGAACAAGAAAGAGTTTCATACGTCAAACATGATCAAGAAAGAGTTTCATATGTCAAACATGATCAAGAAAGAGTTTCATATGTCAAACATGATCAAGAAAGAGTTTCATCATAGGTCAAACATGATCAAGAAAGAGTTGCATACGTCAAACTTGATCAAGAAAGAGTTTCATATGTCAAACATGATCAAGAAAGAGTTGCATATGTCAAACATGATCAAGAAAGAGTTGCATACGTCAAACATGATCAAGAAAGAGTTTCATATGTCAAACATGATCAAGAAAGAGTTGCATATGTCAAACATGATCAAGAAAGAGTTTCATATGTCAAACATGATCAAGAAAGCGTCACATATGTCAAACTTAAACAAGACACAATGGCATATGTCAAAAATGAACAAGACAGAGTGACATATGTGAAACATTAATAACACAGAGTGACATATTTCAAGCATTAAGAATACAGCGTGACATGTGTAAAATATGAACAAAACAGAGTGACAAACTTCACACTAATTTATGTGGAATAAACTCACAAAGACACAACTGCTGGAATGTCATCCCAGAATTTCTTCTCCTTATAACATCGGACGCTTGTCACTGTAAGGTTTTCCCGCCATGAATTCTCACTGACGTCTGCAATAACAATGTTTATATTCAAATGTGAATACACACAGGAGGTTTTGGGTTTCCCGAGTCTAGTAACAGATTGTTTCAGTTTTTTAAGTTTTCATGTGTAGGCAGACTGTGTCAGCTTTATTTAAGTTTTCATGCATAGTCATATTGTTTTATCTTGTTAAGTGTTCATGTATAGTCAGATTGTTTCATCTGGTTAAGTTTTCATATATAGTCAAATTGTGTCATCCCGTTAAGTTTTAATATATTGTCATATTGTTTCATCTGGTTAAGTTTTCATATATATGAAATGCAAACAATTAGGTATATTTGCACATATAGTCAGATTGTTTCATGAAAGCAAATTTAACGTTCAGTAGTTTGCCATTGCTTTCTGACCGCCTGCCGCTCATACCATTGCGAAAGCCAACGCAGTAGGATCTGTTCTCAAATCGTTGGCATCTGACTTTGAGCCCGGTATGTCGGCATTCTGAAGCTGCCTTTAATATCCCCTAAGCCACAGACGCCGACAAAAGTACACACAACTCCTAAGATTCTTCGCCTTTATCCGAGAAGATTAGGCGTTCAATTACCTATCACAGGATCACGTGGGATAACACCTTCTATTGTTTTGTAGACATAGAGACGGCGATTCCAACACGATCTACTTAAGTGAGAGGTGGATATCATATCCCTAAGACACTTCGCCTCTAACAGACTCCCCACACAACGGGCAATAAATAGATGTTTCATAAGATCATTAGCTTAACTGGTTCAGTGCAAAAAAAAAAAATGAGGTTTTGGACCAAACTTTGTGCAGAATCAAATAAACAATCATTACAATGGAAATTTCCGTTCACTGAGCATTGAATTTTGGCGCTGAATCAGTTAATTGTTTCCTTGTCTAAGAACTCACACTGCTGGAACAGTCCATGTAAATCGCTATCCGAACACCCACTCAATGTGCAGACGTCAGTAATAAAGGAAGGTGAAGGAACAGGAAAAGGAATTTTCTGTAGAAAAAACAATTAAACAATATTACACTTGTTATCATTTATAAATAAACTATTTTTTTTTCGTTGGACTGATTTTTGCATGTGAATTAGCTTTCCATATTGCCAGTGTCCCTCGCCATCAGGTGAACCTATTCCGACTTGTGAAGTACTCGTAATTTACGCCCACAGGTCAAGGATGAGTTACAGTATATTAGTCTGGATGTATCGTATTTTTCTCGGCGTGTAGCCATTTGATGGTGTCAGGTCTTAGCCAGTGTCATAGTGTAGAAAGAAGTAATAAAGTCGAAGGTTGAATAAAAGTTTGTTTATTTGCGTAAGATGACAAGCCGTGTCTGCCTTGCTGGAATATCGGATGTTGACTGCTCTTCACAACAACAATACGTCACGACTGAGCATCTCTCTCCGCTTTCACTCATAATGCTCAATCGTGCTGTATCTCTAATTCCCCACTAGATCCTAATTATAACCCAAACTACACATACTGTTACACCTCCCCATGTTTATTAAAGAATTTTCCTTATAAAGGAAAAATCTTTACTCCTAATCCCCTTACTCTATTCCCTCTTTTTCCTTACTTCTCCCAGTTCCTCTAATCTTCCCCAAACTAACTAACTTAAATGAATATTCAATTTCTTTACTTTTTGCTATATAGTCAACCCCCTTCTTCTTCGTTACCAACCATAACATATTTACATATCTTTAATAACATTTCAATTTCAACTATGTACAATAACATCATAACACGTCTTCTTAAATACTCCTTCCTCATAAGCAATCTGCTTTCAAACTCAACTCTAACACCAACTCCTTATTGTTATCACCAACGCTACTAATCCCCCACTTTCAACTAACCTGAAATTACTTTCACACGATAGGAAGACAAAGAATCGGTGGCCACCGGAATTTTAAAGAAGAAGTATACTCTTTCACCCTAAGATCACACTCATCTAAATCACACACCCCTTTTACCAAACCATAACCATACTCCTTTACCCTCCTATGTCATTTGAGACTTTATGTAATAAAGTCTAAAACCACACTCACCTAAATCACACACCTTTACCACTCATTATGGTAAACGTTTACGCTGCTATCTACAGCATCAAAAACATTATTCACATCTAATAATATTCTTCACTTCTAAGTGTCTATATAACAGACACTACCTTACCTCAACCTCACATAGTAATGTAAACTACAAAACATATCCCGAAGACACAATTAAAAAATCTATTATCCCTTAAGACCTCCTCCAACACAACACCTCACATAACCTCATCCTCGTATAACTAATCTTCTCCAATACCTCAGGTTCTCTCTTAATGTCCATTTCTACTAAAATGCTCTACTTATGCCGTCATCAACAGCAACCTAGTAACCTTGAAATCTCCCCTTAAATATTAACCATCAAACACAACATTGTAATCTGACCCACTTATAAACATTTACATCCTGCCCAGGCCATGTAACCCAATGTCTCTCTAAAATCTTCCACCTCTCAACTCATAATTCATGCCGTAATCTACAGCAACCTTAAATGTCTATTTATTACAGACACCCGTAACTTCACAACATCGTAATCTGACCACTATATAGACTACTCTAGCAACCCACTTCTATCTCTGAAACTTAATACACCCAAAGGGATAACCATTTACCTCCCGTCTTTAACGGACTCTCAAGAACCCATGTCATTATGTCTCCACTATGTTCATCAACTTACACTCCCTTACTATTGTACTGTTATCCACAGTGTCTAGTTAAACATGGATCCAATTCATGTTTACTCTCTGGGGTAATTTTCTTATTCTTCTATAACCCAGCATTCTGTGTACATCATGGTTCTTCTGACCCCATGTAACCCATGTTTAAAACTTTCTCCTCATTTACCCCACTGCTATATTAATCTTTTCTTCCCCCATATGGCTTCTAATCCATATATTTCCAATCAATGCTGACTTTAGTGTACTTCTAAACTTCCCCATAACCATCCATATATTTCCAGTACTTCATAACCATTTTAACCTCTCTACGCTGATTATCACAGCAACAAAATACCCATGAACTTATTCTTCACAAAGAGAATGTGTCTCTTTATTAGCTCTCAGTAGTTCTATTAACTCTTTTCTGAACGAAGGACCCCAAATAAATGTCTCTCTTCTAGTCCCCAGTAGTTTATTACTATTTTCTAAACGAAGGATCCCAAATAAATGTCTCTCTTCTAGTCCCCAGTAGTTTATTACTATTTTCTGAACGAAGGACTAAAATAAAGCCCATGTATTGTCTTTATTCTAGACAAAACCCTGTAACTTAAACATAACTTAACTAACTACTATTTAACATACAAAACAGCGAAATAAAATCACAACAGGACATCAAACCCCCCCAAATTTTTTGTAACAATCATTTATGTTTCCCCGCAACTCAACTAAAGGTATGATGATGATGGTGATGATGATGGTGATGATGATACAACATACATCCTATTCTATTTTTTACCTACTACTACTGGTCTCTTTTACGGACCAGTAGTTTACACATAAAAGTCTACAAACCCAATAATCCTATTCTAAAATAATAATCATTTTACAGGACCAAATCAAGCAAAAAAAACATTTTATACATGAGGCATCAACACTCAGGCTCCACAAAAGAATTGTCTTCTCGCTAAAGACAACTCCCTTCAAACTACTACGTACAGTGGCCCATCAAGCTTGGCCTCTCATAACCGAGAAAACAAAACACCTCACTGCTACGTATGTATATCTGTTAACCACAGACTAACTTTTTAATCTTAGAACAATATTTGTTCTCCTCAACCACAATCACCACTCCACCATTGACCGTTCCATTTTCTGGAAGTCAAACTAACTCCTTACACATCATCCGCTTATTAATACCCTGTAGCTCGGCACAGCTATTGTTTCCCTTGGCTTTATACAAAACACCACTACCACTTCTTAATCATTACTGTTAACTACAGTATCTTCACCATGCTACTCCCACCAAAAGAACTTGTCTATTTATTATAGACCTCCCACCAAAACCACCAATTCCACTACCAACTTTCTCGTCTACCCGACGCAATTAATATTTCGTCCTCCTGCTTCAATACTTTCAACGTCTCACCAACACTACTATAGCTATCCTCAAGTTGTGTTACCTACTGTTTCTCTTGTAGGGTATCTCATATTTCTTCTTTCCTCATTTCCATGTTTACCTCCGCACCTTTCATTCTTCTTGTTATTTCTCGGAACTCTTTCAGAACTGTAACCTACGCCACTTATAACTAACAGCAGACCTCTCTTTCCTCGTTTCTCAGTCTTAGGCACTCTTGCTTCGCCATTTTCCTGTCAAGAACACTAAACATTCATAATGTTAATTCAGCATATAACTTCCATAATTTCCTTCCAAGTTCAGATATTCTACGAAAAGACATTACAATTTTCTTTCTATCTCTCGATTTTCGCATGCTCTATGTTCCACCACGATTTATCAACGTCACTTATCAACCGCTCTTCTCATATTCACACGGACAATGACACACAACCTCGCTCTCATCTCACGCCTACTCTCGCATCGCGACAACCTAACGTCTCCATACTATTACTACAACAAAATACTTTAGACGCCACCTCCACATTCCAGCAATCATTCACCACATATCTACACGTATTAATCTCCTCTACACACATTGACACAAGACATATTAATGCCACTCTTACATTCTATCTACGTATTTCACTTAGGCGACTTCATCACACCTCTCTCCTACTTCCTTCATCACGCCGAACACCTGTCTGACTACAGTTATATTCACGTATGAACAACGCATAACCAGAGGACTTTCTCAATTCACTGTTTTCTTATATCTCTACTCCTATACGAAGGTCAGACCCTATACATGACATCTCGCAACTTATATTGCTTTCACAGCACTATCTACTATCTCTTCAAAACAAACTTCATTCCAACATGTCACAAATCTCGTAACTATTATTCTATACTTCTCCAGACACAACAACTTTTTTCTTTCTCTACAAGCACTACGTAACTCGTATTTTTCAAGCATCCACTTTTACACACACAGGATACTCAGTGCCTCCTCAATCTATACCACCTCACCTGTCAGTCTTGGTTCACCTGTCAACAATACTATTCTTTCTTCTCCAACCAACAAGCAAAACTATCTCTCACCCTCTACTAATTCTCTCTACTAAGTGCTGAATCCACCCTATTTTATTTAATATACTCTCTCTACATCGTGACCAAATAGTAGATATCCTGTATTACGTAATCCACGTGGAATATCATTTGCCGTACTTCCTTATCCTCAACACCACTATCACCTACCCTGTACCATTCTACCCCAAAAATTTCATCTGTCTATTTTAGAGTTCTTCTCCTAAGCCAAAACTATTTCATTTTCCTTCTTCACCCAAGGAATTTTAAGCGTTATATAGTGTGTCCAAATTAAACACTTCACTGTCTTTCAATACATTCACCCGTCTTTCGCTTATTATGTCTTCATCACTATCTGTTGTCAACCTGTTAAAGTATTCAGGTCTTAAGGTCATAAGGTCTTCTATTTTCCTTAAGTCACTTTCTGTCGTTGAATAAATTCCCGCTAACTGTCTACCACTATTCTTTTTCTTAAATGAGTTCCTTCCTTTATTTCTGTCGTCGGTCTGCTCACTGTTTCCTGTCAACCTTACGTAACGTTTACACTTCCCCATCTCGTCCTCAGATGACACACTAATAATAGTTCCTTCATCAGACTCATTATAGTTTACTGCAAACACGTCGGCCCTATTTCCATAGTCATCTTTAAAACGTCTGGCTTTCTTTCTCTTTCTCGGTTTTCGTCCCTTAGCCTTCCCAATATAGTCACTAACTACAACTCTGTCCGTCTGTCCACCAGCAACTACTCCGTATGAGGGAACATCACGCCTCGATTCAGGATCTGCTCGTAGTGCAGCACTCTCATTCTCTGAATCCTCAGTAATAATATCCGTTTCAGCATCACTATAATATTTGGCTGTAGGAATATCTTCTCCATAACTTGAACTCTGGCAGCTAATATTCCTACACCATTTGGGAATTAGTTTCCTGTCTATAGCTGAAGAACTTGACATGGCACTACCTCTATTTACAACCATACTGTTTCTTTCTTCAATACTTCTTCTCTTTATCTTTCTTTCGTTCTTGGTCCTCGTCTGTCCCTCTTTCCCAACTTCAACCTTGTCTCTCTTAGTCAATTGAGTTGGTTTTGACTGATTCTCTATGAAGTCAGTTTGAGTTCCCTTTGTTATCTTGCTGACTGGTTGTACCTGAGTCTGCGTACTACTTTCTACTGTATTATTTGTCTGCGTCTGTGTCTCTCGGTTTATTTTCCTTACTAACACCGTCGTCTTCTTTTCCTGTTTAACAGTCATATTTGCAATCACCTTGGGAATAGTTGAATTTTCACTTACGTTTTCTACTTTGTTCTTTGACCCTGACTTCAAACACTGTCTCTGTCTCTTTTCAAACCAGTCGTTACGTCTTTTTCTGGCGGTTTCACTATGAGAGGGCCAGTCCCACGATTTCTTTGCAAGATTTCTGTCACGCCCACTACTATACCAGTTTGACCTTTCACTATTATGTCTGTTCTTCTTACTGTCTCTTACCCTATAAGCATTTGGACTTGGTTCGTCATAACCAGCCGCACACATAGACCCATATCGTCTTCTGTCTTCATTAAGCACTGGCTGTCTCTTGTTATTCCCTCCTACTCTGTTGTTCCCTTTTATCTCATTACCTCTTACATTGCTCTGTAACCAGTGTACAAAACATTCTACCTCGCTGACTGCCACCTTTAATTCTCCTAACCATGCAGTCACGTGTCCTAAGTCTCTGTTCAAGTACATTTTTGATGAATCTGCTCTGCTAAAATATTCCTAAACAGATCTAAACCTGTGCTAAGGTGTCCTGTTCCGCCATGCTGAAAATACTGAAAGAAAGCAAGCAAAGAACCAAGAAGCACACAATTTCAAATTATTTGTTTCTAAAAACTGGTTAATTAATTACCCTATTTATGAATCACATAAATTTACTAATTTACAACACACAATTCCCACAGTCCATAAAACTGTTCAATTAGTTATTTAGTTCCAGAATCGCAAAAATTTCACTTTGTTAATCCCTAAAGAGTACCAGTTGTAATATTAATTACACGAATCACCATCAATATCCTGTCAGCGTAGAGGAAGGAAGAACCCTGTCTTCAATAACTCATATTGAAACCAAAAAGTTCACTATAAATCCTCGTACCTGTTTCTTAGAGTACAATAATGTTTTAGACTCTGCTCTAACTAAGAAATTACGGCACATCACCGGAGATCCAGGAAATACAAATTGTCTCCTTAATTAAACAGTTACCTTCTTTTGCTCGCTGACGGATCCAGTTCACTTACACGAGCCCGCATCAACTGACAATTAGTTCCAGAGTTCCGGTGGCGGAGTTCAGATATCCCCTCTCGTCCTCAGATAATTTCGTCCTTCTCGTGGGCTGCTGGACACTCTTCCTGCTTGGGTCCCGTCTCATGGGATGCCTGGATTATTTTCGACCCCTGGTTGGATCCCTTCCTTGATTCTCGAGTGGGTATTTCATCGTCAATTGGGATGGGTCATACATTTGGGTCGTAGGATTGACAAGGCCCAAAAATGGATCAGGTGTGTTTGGGTCGTAGGATTGACAAGGCCCAAAAAATTGTCAAGGTCAACCGAAGCCCAATGACAATTAGTTTCAAGAAGTCCGATCACGAATTTACGAGGCTTTTTCCATGATTAGTTGAGCCCGACAAATGTTCAACTTGAATTTCTGATTTTCTCAAGGTCCCAGGACAGGATGGCTCTTCTTGAAAAACGATAGGATTCATGCAACGGCCATGGGAGGCCCCTTGAATTTGATAACGTTCATTGGCTGGCGCTTGGAAATAGTAAGCCTTTTCTTTTGAAACTCCAGAGTTCAGATCGCGGCCCTGGAAAGCGTTGAAGGCTGAGATTCAGTTAACGGCCATTACCAGTTCCCTGATGACATTACAATTCAGCCACGGCTCTAGAAAAGCCTCTTGATACTTTTATCTTCTGAGTTATATAGTACTTCGCGTGGTAGCCGGACGGCTCAATTCAGAATCCTGGACATACGGCTCCATATTTACTTCTGTCATAGTGTAGAAAGAAGTAATAAAGTCGAAGGTTGAATAAAAGTTTGTTTATTTGCGTAAGATGACAAGCCGTGTCTGCCTTGCTGGAATATCGGATGTTGACTGCTCTTCACAACAACAATACGTCACGACTGAGCATCTCTCTCCGCTTTCACTCATAATGCTCAATCGTGCTGTATCTCTAATTCCCCACTAGATCCTAATTATAACCCAAACTACACATACTGTTACACCAGATATGACTGAGCTACCGTGTGCCAGTAGACGGTACTACCTGCTTTCTGTTAGTGCCTAATGTTCGGCGGCGCTCACAAAACCCGATATACCACATTTTACACCAACGGCTTCAGGCGGAGGAAAGCAATTGGGAGGGTACAGGTCTTATCATGATGCGAGCTTCTTTCCTCTACTTCTATGAGCGTCAAACAATACGTGTGTATTGATGGCGACGGACGGTCGTGTTGTTTTGTGTTCGTTAACTTTTTCGCGTAGGGGATGGATTTATTCATCTCTTGCGTGTAATTGGTGTGCCAGGATGTAAAACCAGGAGTTTCTACTCAAGATCTGCGCGGTGCTACGGAGTTCGTGCATCGAGCGAAGCCAACCTTGAGTGAATTTTCAGCAGCGTGTGTGGTTTTCAAAGTCTGTGTTTACGTTTTTTCAACATGGCGGAACAACGTGTGTTCTTCGTGCGGTCTTCAGTCAACATACCGAAGCGGCGTGGTAGCCGCGCAGGGAAAAAGAAGCAAGGTAAGCGTGGAGGTTTGAGGCGTTTTAGACTCAAGTGTCACCGTCTAGGACTCAGGAATATCCGTATTCTATATTGGAACTGTGCCAGTGTAAAACAACGGGGCTCTATTTTAGAAACCCTAGTTTACAGGAACGACATTGTAGCACTCCAGGAGACGAGACTGGGCGATCAGCTACTCGAAATTGCCGGCTTCAAATGTTTCTACAACAGACGACATCTGGGAATGGCGATTCTCGTTCGCGACAGCATGGTGGCGTCAGAGCTAGACATGTCCAGTTGGGACAGTGACGATATACAAATACAGGCGTTGAGAGTTCATTCCAGTATACCATTCGTGGTGGTTAATGTTTATGCCCGCAATGCCAGTGTGGACGCTCAGAAGTGGCAGTGCTTAAGTGGCATATTAGGCCACGAGAGAAATGTTATTTTATGTGGTGACTTCAACGCTAAAGACAGATCATGGGGAAACACTTCCTCCAATACACAGGGGGAGGAGCTCGTGACTGCACTGGAAACCATCGACCTGGTTTGTATCAACAGTGGCTGTGTCACCAGGACAGCAAGCCGTCCGGGCGATGAGGACAGTGCTATTGATCTGGCGCTAGTTTCACCTTCACTCACTACAGTGTGTAGATGGGGTGTCCTAGGACACCATGGCAGCGACCACCACCCGTGCAGCATACTGGTGGAGAAAGGCAGAACCAGGCAGCACAAGCTAAAGGTAAAGACGTTCCAGTATGACAGTACAGGGCAAGATGTGGTGAGTAAAATAAGACGTGACAAGCGCAGAACGTTTCAGGGCAGGAAAAAAAGCTGGGAGCAGCCACCGTGGTGGAGTTTCGAGGTGGAGAAGGCTTGGGTGGATAAGCGTAGTGCTGTAAGGAGATGGCAAAATGCCAAGAAGAACAGAGCTGGTCATCCTAGTCCCTGCTTGCACTTAGAAAGAGAGATGCACACAAAAGTAAGCTACTTCAAAAAACTGGTCACGGTTGTTAAAAGCGAAAAATGGGCAGAGGTGTGTCAAAGAGTAAGCACAGACAAGTCACTGAAATTGTTCTGGCGACTACATAAAAGCATGAGTGGTGTAGTCAAAAATAAGAGCATTTCTGACTTCCAAGGTGCTGACCTCATCTGGCAGAGGACTGACGAGGACAAGGGCAAAGCCCTCTTTGAACGCTACCTTGAGCAAAGCAACCAGACAGACATGGGAGGCCGAAATCTGGCCAAGGAGGTCACCTCAGACAGATGCAAGGCCCAGAACACTTCGGATGAAGACACAGTGACAGTGAAAGAAATCAAGGCTGTGCTTCAACGATCAAAAAACAGTGCTCCAGGTCCTGATGGCATAAGATACGACGACATTAATAGGTGTACCGACAATGAGCTAGAGAAACTAGCAGACATGTACAACAACAGTATAGGGAGTGCTAGCATCAAGGAGGAATGGTTACACAGCTATCTGATTCCCTTGCCGAAGCCTGACAAAGACCACAAAAAAATTCAGGGATATCGAATTATAACCATGCAGAATACAATAGGCAAGCTGCTGGAGAAGGTAATTGCCAGGAAAATATCAAGCCAACTAGAGAGGCAAGGTGTTTTCCCACCCACCCTGGGTGGGTACCGTCCAAAAAGAGAAACCTAGACCAATGCAGCAGTCTTTGCCCAGGATGTCTATGAAGGTTTCCACTCAGGCACTGAAACCGTTGCTGCAGCGATTGATCTTGAGGACGCATACAACAGAGTACCACTGGATTTTTTAATGTTTCAGCTTCTCGAACTAAACGTAAGTACCTCCTTAGTTGGATCGCTGCAGCCCTCTTCCAACGGAAAGTAGTTTTTAGATGTGGCAGTTGGACTTCGGAACCAACAACAATATATTTTGGCCTACCACAGGGATCACCATTATCTCCGGTACTGTTCAACGCCTACACAGTGAGAATCACCAGTGAGCAGATCACTGGACCTGGCAGGACATTGTCATATGCCGATGATGTTTTAGTGTATCGTCAGGGGAAGGATAGAGAGGAGGTTGCTGTGGAACTACAAACCGAACTCAATCGCATAAGTACTTGGTGTGATGAAGCTGGGGCAATGGTCAACCCAACAAAGGCAACAGTGACTTGGTTCTCTTTGAATAATTATATTGTCAACACTCCAACACCAACTGTAATGCTGTGTTCAGAGACGGTGGAAAGAACGCAGGCAATGAATTACCTGGGGATACGGTTTGATCGAAGCCTTGCTTATAATGTGCACATAGACCAGGTGATAACAAAGGCCAAGCGGGGTTTGGCAGCGATGCGGGTGATGGCGGCAGCAAACTGTGAGCAGCGCCATCTATGTCTTCTGTACGAGGGGTTGGTCATGTCTGTTTTGGAGTATGCAATGGCAATCCTGACTGTCAGCCATAAGCAGATAGAAAGGATGGAAAGGATACAGAATGAAGCTATGCGCATTATTCTTGGATGTACAAGAGATACAGCATGCAGGGCGGTGCGCTACCTTCTTGGGTTTCCAACCATTGAAGAGAGAATACAAGATTGCAGGGCACGCGCCTACCTCAGAATTAACGCAAACACACAACATCCACTGCATAGTGAAATTAGGAAGGTGAAGGGCAGCAGGTTAAAAAGAGGACGGTCGTGGATGGGTCAAGCCGAAGACATTCTTCAACAGGTGTGTTCACTTGAGGACTTAGAACCTGGCGAGGAGTGGGTGCAAGTGCCAACAGACTTCTGCACATCCTTTTCAGTTTGCATCCAACTTGACAGAAAATGCAGACAAGAAAATCCGGCTGCTGTTGAGGCTGAAGTACAAGCGTTGATTTTCGAGAATTCGCTAGACGGTGACGCGGTCATCTACACAGATGGGTCGGTCGTCCGACATGTGAGAAGCTCATGGGCCTTTACAGCTCGGGCCGGAGGGAGAATTGTGAAGGAGGACTCTGGTGATTTTACTGAAACCACAAGTAGCCTGACCATGGAAGTCATGGCAGTAAGTAAATCAATAACATGGCTCGAGACACAGACATTCACTAGGGCTTGTTTCCTTAGCGACTCAATGAACATGATCAAGAGGATAGAGGAGGGGTCGATCCGAAGAGAATGGTTGCTGCCTGTGGAGCGGTCTCGACTGGCAAAGATTAGTTTCATCTTCGTGCCAGGGCATGCGGGAGTACAAGGAAATGAGCGGGCTGACAAGCTCGCAGGTGAGGCTACTGTGGAGGGCGGACGCGCCATGGACCAGGCCGACATTCTGAATGCTCTACGAGAAGTAAGACTTTTGCGAGAACCAAGTGATGACTGTGAATCTACAACAATGGCCAGACTTCGAGAGCAGCAAATTAAAAGAGGTGTGGCCAAACAAGAACACTACGCAGGAAGCCAAAGAAGATTGATAAACCAACACAGAACTGGCGTCGTTAGCCGCTACACGCTACGGGATTTGCTGAGGAGGGGATCCGAGCACTTATGGACTGAATGGTTCGATGTGCAATGAGGATGATCTGTCGACTAACTAACTAACTAACTAACGTGTGTATTTATTTATGAACTAAACAGAACAAAAACGTGTACGAACGTATCCATTTCCTAAAAAGATGATATCTTAAGTGTGTAGTTTCATCTTTCTACACCCACAACCATGAAATATGAAAGGAACTCGTATTCACCCAGTTTTGTAGAATAGAACAAGAATCTTAATGGCAAACGTAGCTGTTTGCAAGATGGAAAACATACTGATCAATAAAAAGATGTCATTTGCAACGAGAAAAAGAGTGTTGAGGTGCTACATAGAACCTGTGCTTTTGTATACATGTGAAGCGTGGACAATGAGCAAACGGGCTGAAAATATCTGATGGCTGTAGAAATGTGGTTTCTGAGAAAATTTGCAAAGAATACCATGAACAGACAGAAAAACCAATGACCAAATCCTACAAGAAACAAATGAATATCGTAAACAGATTAGAGAAATTAGACGTAGATAGTCAAAATTTTTGGGTCACGTTTTGAGAAGAAATAAATCGAAGTATTTGGTGACAACTGGCAAGATTGTGAGGAAACCAGCAAGAGGAAGGTAGAGAAGTAAATAGCTGGTTGGCTTGACCACGTGGCATGGTCGAGACAAGAACACTGAACTGATCCACGACTCTGGTGATCGAGTGAGATGGCGAGACATGACAGCCCACACTTACAGGCATGGCACATGCTGATGATGATGAGTGTTGTAGTGCGATAAGTTTAAAATGAATCTTTACGTATCGAATATTTCTAATTATCATCATACTTACAAAACTTCGAATTCTTTCAGTCAGCCATGTTGGTGGCGTCATGTGAACAGAACAAAACCGTGTGTGAACAGCTTCATCTTGATTCGGTTTACTGTAGGTAACGTGGGTGCTCAGACACTGCTCTAGGTTTCCTGACCATGTCATCGTGCCACTGAGGAGGCCTGGTCTTCGCTGTCCCGTGGAATCGTACACTGCGGGTGTGTGGGGGAGAGAGACGGGAGAAACCATATTTAATTAGGAGAGGTGACTAAAAACAGTTGAGTGCAATGAATACAGCATAATGTGAGATGAAGACGGAAAAAGAAGAGGTACAGAAGAGATGGAAGGAGCAGCGAAAGAGGCTCTGGTAAAACGGAAAGTAAAGTAAAGTAAAGTAAAGTAAAGTAATGTAAAGTAAAGTAAAGTAAAGTAAAGCAGTTTAGTCGATGCATCAACATCATGGCATACGGGTGTAACCCATAAGTGCTCCGTTCTCCTCCTAACTCAAACCTGAGTCTGGAGAAACTCAGCTCAGTGTACGAACTCCGTAGCACCGGCGAGGATCCTGAAATACTTTGGGTAGATTTTTAACTCGAAATTTTGCCCGAGCAGCACCGTTAGGCTACTCTTTTTTTAATTTCCAACTGCCAAGGGATTTTTTACGTGCGCAACAATACATACGGGCGTCCGATCTCGAAAAAATCCCGTCCTCACCGGGGTGTGAAACCGGGACCTCCAGCATTCGAGGCGGATACCATACCTCGAGACCACGCAGTCCCCTCCCCCCTCCCCCCCCCCCCCTGGTTCCCAAGCGTGGAAACGAAAGTAAAGCAAAGTAAAGTAAAGTAAAGTAAAGTAAAGCAAAGCAAAGCAAAGCAAAGCAAAGTAAAGTAAAGTAAAGTAAAGTAAAGTAAAGTAAAGCAAAGCAAAGCAAAGTAAAGCAAAGTAAAGTAAAGTAAAGTAAAGTAAAGTAAAGTAAAGCCAAGTAAAGTCAAGTAAAGTAAAGTAAAGTCCCTTTTTTCTCGCCATGAATTATAATAGGTATATGGTGCTAGCTCGACATTTGTCGATTACTCGATACTCGGAGGACGATGCCTTAAACATTAAGCCGGCCGCTTTACTTTCCAGGAAATATCATGGCGTCCATGTTAAGCTGGACGATCTGGCAGCGCAGGAACTGGACAGAAAACATCTCGCCTGGAAAAAGATTTGAACACATATCCATCGGCCGGCGGGGAAGCATCAGAAGCAGATGCTGACCCTTCCAGCACCATCATTTATATCCCATTTCCCCCCTCATGCGTTCCTCGCTACTGTCACAACACTTACCGATGCTATACCACACAAATCACGTTATACCACACATATGATGCTATAACACACATATGAAGCTATACCACAGATATGATGTCATATCATGCATATGATATTATACCATAGGCTGTGACCATTCCAGGCCTGAGATACTTTGCAGTGTTAGCATATACATCGCTTAAGCCACATTTTCCTACTTTTCTTTCTTCTCCTCCTCCCACTACTACTACTACTCCTACAAAAAAGTCGCTTAAAAGTCGACAGGGTCGACTTCATTGCCCGGGTTTTATCCCATATGGCTCGGTCTCTTTCCACAGCCCGGAAAGCGTCGCACAAAGCACGAACTCCATAGCTCTAGCAACGACCCACAGGAGTCTCCGAAAAATTTCACTCGTGAACCAAAGGACACGGCCCGGAATCGAACCCACAACCTTCGGAGTCCAAGTCAAACTGCTTGACCACTTCGCTACAGAGACTCCCTACTACTCCTACTACCATTGCTACTACTACTACTACTACTACTACTACTACTACTACTACTACTACTACTACTACTGCTACTACTACTACTACTACTACTACTACTTCTACTACTTCTACTACTACTACTACTACTACTACTACTACTACTACTACTACTACTACTACTACTACTACTACTACTATTACTACTACTACTACTGCTATCACTCCTACTACTACTACTACCATTGCTACAACTACTACTCCTACTACTACTACCACTGCTACTACTACTACTACCATTGCTACTACTACTACTACTACTACTACTACTACTACTACTACTACTACTACTACCATTGCTGCTGCTACTACTACTACTACTACTACTACTACTACTACTACTACTACTACTACTACTACTACTACTACTATTACTACTACTACTACTACTACTACTACTACTACTACTACTACTACCATTGCTGCTACTACTACTACTACTACTACTACTACTACTACTGCTGCTGCTGCTCCTATTACTACTACTACAACTACTACTACTACTACTACTACTACCACTACTACTACTACTACTACGATAATTCCTACTACAACCACTACTACTATCACTTCGTCTGATGCTGTTTTTGCTGGTACCATGAAATCTACTACAATTAAAGATACTGAGTTTTATACCACTGCTGCTGTCACACATTTTCGACAGGTCAACATTCAACTGCCAGTATCTATCTACTGCCGGTCTCCCTGGCGAAGATGTTAACGACATTCTCCGTAATCCCTTTTATCCATGTGAGGAACACAGCTGCGCGAGATTCAGCAGCAGATCTCGACGCGTTGGTTACTTACGGGGTATGTGTACCGGCCGCTCAGAAAGCAATGGCAAACTACTGAGCGTAATCTTGCAAAGAACATCAACAAAAGCTTAAAACTTATGGTATTGACTGCAACGTCCTATAAGGGACATGCAACTTTTTAAAAAAAAAATCTATCTACTGTCACTTACGGCTCCAAGCCCAAGTTTCATTCCTCCCCCATGCCAGATTGAACAATGCCAAATCCTGGCTACATGTGTAGCTAAACCTGTAACTCCCTGGTGTCTTTCCTCCTTCCAGAAGAGCCCGAAAAAGATGAGGAATAAACAAATATTTCGTCGTGTTCGACTGACCAATTTCGTTGTTCAGTGAAACATCCATACTGTTTACGAGGTAGTTGCTATCTGTCACATTTCTTAAATTCTGATCAGCGCTGGGTTTGAATTTATACATTTGAAGCCGGCTTGTATTGCCAGTAGTTGTCCAATTGTTTGTAGTCAACAAGACGAATCTCCCAGGTGTGTTTGTCGGTACCGTTGCTTTGTTTAACAAATTATTGCCCAATATTGCCGCAGAGGGCGATGGACGTGTCAACAGATCTAAAGAGGGTAATGATATGCCAACAGCTTCTCGTGAAACTCCTGCAGATGTTGTATTTATCCTTGTGGCGGATGTTGTAGGCATCGTCATTATGAATGTCATCATTGGAAATGCAAAGGTTTGAAGAACTAAACCACAAGCTGTAGTTGGCATCATTGTTCTTGTCTGCATCTGTTGTTTAGATCAAAGATAAAGAAAGAGGCCGCCAGAGAAACGTGAGAATCTCGAGCACACGAGAAACATAGTAAATCAACTACTGTTATAAGTTTACTTAAGCGAAGTCACGTGATATGCACATATGTTAACTAAGTTTTGCGCGGAATACACTGCTTGGCAAGTAAATTACTTACACAAAAACACATAGATAGCAGTACGAAATAATATATTCAATTAAGTAAATTTTTATAACGCAGGGAGAACAATGTAGGTCTGTATTCTTCTTTTATAAACTACACAAAGACACTTGACTGTGTAGAAGATGAGGAATTATGGAATATAATGACGGAATTGGGCTTCCCATTACACTCAATACAAATGATGAAAACACTCTACATTGAACAAAAGGTAGACATGAGGATATATGCTGAAACAACAAATTGGTTTTATGTAGAACAGGGAACATTTGTCCCCGTGTCTGGTTAACATACATCATGAGTAATGATAGTGAACATATTGACAAGGAGCAATATGACCTCATTGTAATCAGAGGAATGGTAACATCATCATCCTGTGCCATGCCGATAAGCGTTGGCGGTCATGTTTCGCCAACTCACACGATCATCAGAGTCGTGGATCAGCTCCGTGTTCTTGTCTTGGCCATGCTGTCTTCCCCATTGCTTTTTTTTTTACCTCAATCTTGCTAGTTGTCATCAATTCTCTAATTTATTTCTTCTCAAAACGTGTCTAAAACTGTTGAATGTCTATGTATAATTTCTCTTTTCAGTTTAAGGTTTTCATGTGCATCTTCTAGGCTTGCATGTTGGTTTTTCTGTCTGTCCATGTTATTCTTTGCATTTTCCTCAGAAATAACATTTTCACTGCCATTAGATATTTTCCATCTTGTCTGTTCATTGTCCATGTTTCACATCCATACAAAAATACAGGTTCTATGTAGCACCTCAACACTTTTCTTCCCGTTGCTTTTGATATCTTTTTATTGTTCAGTATGTTTTCCACCTTGCAAAAGGCAATACCTGAACTGTAATGTGCTGGCGACACAATATTACTATCAACGTGACAAAATAAAATTTAAAAACTATTGTAGACAGTGCGTGAGCAAAGTGCAAGACAAACATTATATCTCAATGTAACTGAATCAAAAATAATGATAGCCAACTGAGTTGTGTCAAGAACCGACATCACGGCACGGAGGACATTCCCATACAGCTGCGTCCTCATCTGCAACAGCCAGGGAGGCGTTCCAATACTAATGGCACGATTAGTAATCTGATTATATGTAGGTCTGACCTTTACTTAGAGTTTTGAGTGTCGGTCAGATCCTCTGGTCACTCCCCGCAGCACTATTCTCTCCCAGCTGTGATGATTTATCTGTTCTTCTGCAGAATACACGATTCCAAAAGGTCCCGATTACATCTGCGTTATCAAGCAGCAATACCCACACCAAGGTATGCAGACCCAGCCAGTCAGTCGGCCTGCTCGTTTCCCATGGCACCAGCATGTCCTTGTTGAAAAAAAAATCCAACAGGCCCTCTCTATTTTTCATTGTTGAATGGAAGCCTACATCTCTGCCCGATGCTCGCCTGTCTTCACCTTTCACCTCATACTTTGTGAGTCCGTTACAATCACGACATGTGTATTCTGTTTGTCCTGCAGCCAGAGGATGAAACAAATATGTCAGCATATACGTGTATTAATGCAGAGAAATTACAGAAGGTGAAAAGTTTTAAATGTTATGTCTGTCATGTGGCACCACTGCACGTTGGGCATTGCGACGCATGCTCAGTCCTCCGATCCAGCAAGAACAGCACCGTATTCCAGCTCACGGTATCCATGGCGAGTTGGTTATATCTCCTTTCTTTACCTCGAAGACGATATCGACGTGCTTGGCTAGGCGTGCTCCCATTTTCTTGTAGTCGGTACCCGAGAGCCGAGCCCGTACTGCATTGATTATATCAGCCCTGACCATGCTTCTTCCAAAAAGGGCTGTGCGTTTAATTAATGGTGAATAGCTTACTGACAATCCTAACCTACATGAACGTATCATCAGTTACCGCCACTTCACAAACGCCTACTTTTTAATAAGGCTAAACTAATTTGCAAAATTATATTTCAAAATGCTCCAAGCTAACCCCCCCCCCCCCCCCCCCCCCCGCCCGCAAAAAACAAAAAGAAAACAATAATAATGGAATTTATCTCAAACGACAACTAGCTAATAATTATTCCCATGTCTATGGCACGTTACACATTCTTTACTTATTTATAATGGCCATTTTAAACATTGCTTTAATGAATCATGTATTATTGATTATTTTGATGCGTTTTAATGCTTATTGTTCTTTTATTGTCTAAAATTAGCTTCATAAGTGATATATTGAACTAAATAATGTATGATAGGAAATAGAAAAGAAGGGCAGAAAGTCAGACGGGCCTGCGTGCCCAATTCTTAACCCTTTGAAAATAAAGTTTGTTCGTTGGCTCGCTCGTTCTTCCCGTATATGTTGGTGCATCATTTGCTAGCTCATCCCCGTGGCCATTATCTTTTACTCCAGCATGTCCCCTTTTACATTTTCAGCTGAGTGATGTGAAGCGCAAATTCCGAATGTTCTCTATCTATTCGTTACTGAGACTACCGGTTGTGATTTTCTTTAGCATGTCCATGGAGTCTTGTATGATTACTGCGTGTGGCTTCCTGTTCTCCTGCCCGAGCTATAGTGTACTGGAGGCAGCAGTGATCTCCATGGTCAGGCTTGATGTAGTTGTCTGCTGCAACATTCTGTGATCCACTTGGGTTGTTTTCCGTATCCTCTGTGCTGTGTACGCCCGCGATGATCATAAACCGCGCTTCACGGATTCATCTGCTGAACTAATTTTAGGTTGGTTCAGCCGGGAGTCTACGTCAATTTGTTTTTTTATTATTATTATTATTATTATTATTATTATTATTATTATTATTATTATTATTATTATTATTATTATTTAAATTCCCAGGGCTGGCAGGCAATGGGTTAGCCATTACGCTACATCGGTAACCTTGAAAATTACGCTCGTAATATCATAGGCGTAGCGACCTGTGGAGAGGCCACAAATAAAGTGCTTCAGATATTTTGTGAGAGTGACGCCCAACAATTAACGAATCCCGGCTATGCAGCTAAAGAGTGTTCATAATCCAGATGAACGAAATATATCAAGGCTATATTAAAAAAGGGAAAATGCTTAACTAAGTCTATAAACTGACATATTTGTTATCATACACAAACCACCACTGTATTTTCTCAAGATAATCATGCTTCGAAATAATCTTAGTCTTCTGATTTGTAATCATTGTACAGTGAATATATAATGAGATCTACAGAAAATATGACAGGGCTCCTGGTTGGTCGACATAATATAAATAACTTACGTCATCCTGATGACATTGTCTTTAAAGCAACAAGTCAGAAGGATCTACAGGAAGTGACAGATACAGTGGTTGTAGAAAGTGAAGTGAAATAATGAGCCTTAGTATGAATAATAGAAAGACATAAGTGATGGTGATATCAAAGAAACAGACTGTACCTAAACGTGCAATTAAAGTACAGGTCGTTATTTTAGGGTAAGTGCAGACATTCAGATATCTAGGAACATGGATAACATCAGATGGAAGATGAATCACTTAGATAAATAGCAGGGCGCAAGAACACAGCTCTGCTGTAATCAGGCACAACGCAATCACATCCGAAAAAAAAAAAAAACTCCGGATGAACGCAGAAGAAGAAGAATAGCAGAATAGGCCAAGAAAAAGCTACATTTCAGAAGAAATACACGCTCGTGCGGGCAGTGTGAACAAACTAGAGGTGACACTAGCCAGCACTCCCCTAATACAAACAACTAAGAAGGTAATACTAGCCCAGTGAAACATTCAAAACTGTATGGAACAAAACAGAAGCTCCAAAATACTGTTGACTACGTCACAAGAACTCGTCTGTTGGTGTAAACACGAAAGAAGATGACGAAAAGTATCTCATGTAAATAATTCACTTTTACTGAATGTCAGACAAGAAGTACTGAAATGTTATACCGGATCATTGGGCACTTGCTCGAAAGGCATCGCATCTGTAACATTGTTATAATATGAAATATGAAACCAAGAAACAGCATTGATGCCCTCGGGACTTTCCCACACGTGCTCCGTCCCCAATTCTGTAGACAGCGAAGAGTTCTCATGCTGAGCGTACCAGTAGTAATCTGACTAAATGTTCGTCTACGTTGTCCTCAACGTGTTGAGCGCCGCCCAGAACCTCTGCTCACTCCCGCTTAACCCCCATATCCAAATATGGGTCTGTTCTTTGTTGTGTGTGTAAAGTATTTGAACCAAAGTATAATTCATTTATTTTCTTTATATTATGTACAACTCAGCAGTTAGCACATAACGCGATACAGCGAAATATTCCTGGCAATACACCGTGCAATATTTTCTTTGTGGCTTCTGTGTTTAAATTCCCTAAGGGAATAAATTGTTTTGAAAATCACAGATAACCAATAAATGCTGTGGTTGACTGTAACTTCCTGCAAGTGCATGCAATCAACTATTTTTTAATAAAATACTTTTAAAGTGTTTCCTTGATAAATATGCATGGCATAACTACAGTTTTGAAGAATAAATAGCGCACATAATTAAATTAACACTTCATTTACGTATGGCTCAATCGAGCATCGAAAATGACACATCCACGTACATTAAGAGTTAAAATAGATAAATACTCTATTTGTGCCACCGTTTAAGAAAGTGTCCACACTGAGAAATTTAGTAGAAATTATCGTCATGTAAACAGAAAAACAGCTTCGTTACTGTCCGAGTAATGTGTAGTTACGGAAGTTTTCACGGCAAGCAACTTTGCCCTTTGGCATGGTACGTGTGATTAACTGTCGTGGGACGATTAACTGTCTTAAGGAACTTTCCCTACATGCCATGGGCTTATATATCGCAGAAATGTTGCCATTGCGAAATGTTGCCTCAATTACAATATCAATACCGTCGTTTCCCTTAAGCAATCTGCTTTAATTATATATATATATATATATATATATATATATATATATATATATATATATATATATATATATATATATATATATTACATTGGCACCTTGCCGTCTTGACAGATGATAGTTTGGGCTTTAAAAAGGCATAATAACTTTTACCTATGGCGGTAGCGAATGTGACTGATAAGGCCAATTTGTGCTGTAAATGTCCGTTCACAGTGGGTGCATGTGAACACGTGGAGTTATTGCGTCTCCATAGCACAAAGCCTGGGCTAAAATATAGAGATCATGTGTTGCCCATGCAGCATGATCCCTCTCTCGGCCTGCCTAGTTCACTCCAGAGGAAAGGTAACACCTCTACATCTAGAACAAGACAAGCTGCAGAAGCTGCCGGATCAGAAAAGCAATGCTCTACTTGTCCGCCTGTCGGAGCTTTGATCCTAGACCAGCTGCCAACCAAGGCTTAGGGCCTGGTCTGCCCTGCCATGACATTTTGTCTTTACCTTGCATTTCCTTGCACCAGGGTAAGACTTGTACCCTCCCAATTGCGCTCTTCCGCCCGAAGCCGTTGGCACAATGTGGGGTGTCGGGTTTGGTAAGCGCCGCCCAACGTTCGGCGCTAACAGAAAGCAGGTAGTAAGTACCGTGTACTGTTATACGGTAGCTCAGTCATATCTGACTAAGACCTGACACACACACACACACACATACACACACACACACATACACACACGCACACACACACACATATATATATATATATATATATATATATATATATATATATATATATATATATATATATATATATATATATATATAGCTCTCGTTCGCTTTTTAACTCAAGAGTAATCCATACACACTACTTCTACTTCTAATGAATTTTGTGTGTGGATTAGCTTCCCATATTACCAGTGTCCGCCGCTTTTAGGCGAACCCACTCCGATTTCAGAGGCACTTGGGACGTGAAGTCAACACTTTACTTCAACTGTGCGGTGTACGGGTTGAAACATTTATATCGGCATCAGCACACCGAGTGTTTAAGAAAGCGCTTTCTTATCCACTGGACCATGTCATGTATGCTACCAAATTAACAACTTTTAGGTCATAACTACCTCTACTTCAATTTTTCGCCATCCATTTTTGTTTGGTCCAAACCTTCTTTTTATTTTGGCACTGAATCTGTTAAAGATATCTGAAAATCCTCTGTGAAATGAAAGATTACAGGGTATCGAGAAGAAGATATATGTTCCATGTGAACTAACAAAGCAATTTTATTCTGAGGAAACCTCTGTGTCATGTGTCATCTTAGTCACCCCTTTACCAATACATGATTGAAAGTAAGGTTAACTAAGAATGGCCGTATAAGGATAGCTAAAGAAAGTAATTGTGTAAACTATTATATAGTTGATCAGATGTGACTAAGGAGGGTTGGCATACGGCTGATTATGTGTTCCCGTAGATAATTTTAGCCTTTTATCCCTCTTACACGTCTACATGGAGATCGGGGTGAGTTTATTGAGGAATTATCATCTATTTGGAGGTGAAAAGAAGGAGGAGGATGCGGAGGAGGACGGGGAGGATACTGAAGCAGAGGAGAAGAAGAAAAAGAAGAAGAAGAAGAACAAGAATAAAAAGGGGAGGAAGCTGAAGAATAAGAAGGAGGAGGGGAGAGGAGGAGGAGGAGGAGGAGGAGAACGAACGAACGAACGAACGAATGAACCAACAAACTTTATATTCAAAAGGTAACAAACTGGACACGCAGCCCGTCTTACATTCGGCCCTTCAGTAGAAGTAGAAGAAGAAACGGGAATTGTTAAAGGCAGTAAAACTGTAAGTCTTTGTATACCTATACTGGATTGTGTAGTCATAAGATAGGTAAAATCGGGGACGCATCACAAACTGCACCGCACTAACAAAAAATATGCTTTAAATACTTAAAACACTTTAAGCTACGCAATATTTGGTGTCACATTGTTAATATAATTTTTATTATTGTTATAACCTCCCAATAAAATCATTAGGCTATTATCTTGTTGTTACACAACAAAGGAGTCTTTGTGCTATGTTAGGTTAAGTTTAGATCAGGGGTTTAATGCCTCGAAATTCAATAAATGTAGGAGTTTTTCTTTCAAAGCAAGATGCATTTAATATTACGTGAATCATAATGATAATTTTGGAGTTCAAAGAGTAAGCAAGGAACGTGAACTGTGGGATAAACAGGACACATACGATTACATAACGGGATAAACACGTATACTTCCCGTCGTCCTCTTCTTCTTCTTCTTCTTCTTCTTCTTCTTCTTCTTCTTCTTCTTCTTCTTCTTCTTCTTCTTCTTCTTCTTCTTCCTCTTTTTCTTCTTTTTCTTCTTCTTCTTCTTCTTCTTCTTCTTCTTCTTCTTCTTCTTCTTCTTCTTCTTCTTCTTCTTCTTCTTCTTCTTCTTCTTCTTCTTCTTCTTCTTCTTCTTCTTCATCATCATCATCATCATCATCATCATCATCATCGTGTGCCTTCCTCGAGCGGACATTGGCGATCACGACTCACCAAGCCCTTTTGTCATCCGCTATTTTAATGCAGTTGATGTTTGCTGATATGAATATTTGTTTTCCAGCAGCTTAACATTTCCACGTACATCTTACTGTGTCTTCCCCTGCCTCTTGTCCAACATTCACAACTATACAGAAGAACCTGTTACACAATATTTCAAAAAGAGGATTGTTCAATTTGTGATATTAATGATTTTTGTGCCGTTGCTCTTTCGAGTAAAAGTAACTTATATATAGCTATTTTTTTTTATTCCTCTGAGTTGAAAGCAATGGCAAACTACTAAAAGTAAAATTGCATAGAAGATCAACCTGGCATTTTGGGGTCAGCAAGGCCGAATGGATAAGAGCGCATGCTCTAAATCTTCCGGTGTGCTGATGCCGAGGTAGCGGGTTCATCCTCTAAATCGGTCAGCTTGACTCAAATGTTGACTTGGGTACGTAAATTACAAGTAGTTCTGAAGTCGGAGTAGGCTCGCGTGATTAGGGGGTTGGGGGAGGGGGACAATAGTAATAGGGAAAGCTGCTCCACACGCACAAATCAGTCCAGTGCACTAGAACTTAGTAGCACCTGTATGGACTACGCTTGAGTTAGAAGCGAGCGGACACACACAACCACCAACCCCCCCCCCCTCCCACACACACACACAACAACAACAACAACACCACCAACAACAACAACACCTGCTTTTGATCACAGCGTTCTGTAAAGGACAAGCAACAATCTGTAGCGTTCTGTAAAGAACAGGCAACAACCTGTAGCGTTCTGTAGCGTTCTGTAAAGGACAGGCAACAACATATAGCGTTCTGTAGAGTTCTGTAAAGAACAGGCAACAACATATGTGCCAAATCTTTCCTCTCACGTCACTGTGTAGTCTATCTAAGTAAACAGGTATTGTAGAAAACATATCTGTAATAGACACAGAAATACTTCTTCACTGTCTTAAATAGTGCTCTCGTCACGGTGTGTAGACAGAGTTCGCCTAGCTTGTGAAATATATTAGTTTGTCCCTGGCGTTTGTCACTGTCAGCACGTTCTGCTTCTGTGTTGGGACATCTTGTACAAACACCACAAAGACAACCAGTTTCATGGCATGGAGTGGGGGATGGCCCCTTTTGTGTGGAGTACTGCTGTCACCAGCTTTTGTGGCGGTTCTCGAACTTCTAAAAGACCGTGAGTTTTGTCTCCTACGTCCGATGTATTGGCTTTCCTTTGAGCCCTACAGAGTGACTGCTTCTACCGGCGTGAGGCTGGTGTGGTGGTTATTTTTACTCAACCACAGTATCAATGTCAAGGGGATTGTGTTCCACACCTCCTATTAACCTCTCCAAGCTTAGAACCGAGCTGCGTGTGCAAGATCGATGCTAGAACTTCACATACACGGAGAGGGACTTTAGTATGTAACCGGATCATGCTTCAGTACAACACTTACAGAATTGCTGGGAATAGGTCTAGGTTACTAAAGATTTCTCCGGGGTATTTTTTGTTTTTTGTCAACAGCCACAGCATTGGCAAGGAGCTGTCAGCCTACCGTAAACTAATTAGAGAAATTAGACGTAGACAGTTAAAATGTTTTGGCCACGTTATGAGAACAAATAAATTGGAGAATTCGGTGACAAATGGCAAGATCGAGAGGAAGAGAACAAGGGGAGTTCAGAGAAGTAAATACCTGGATGTCTTGGCCACGTTGTATGGTTGTGACAAGAAAACTGAGCTGATCCACGACTGTGGTAATCGAGTGAGATGGCGAAACCTGACCGCCCATGCTTACCGGTATGGCACATGATGATGATGATGATGATGTCTGCCGACCCGGTGGTCGTAGAGTCGAGTCCGCGTCGAGGATAATTATTGTTTACATGGACATGTGCTTCCAGGTCATGACCCAGCCTACGTGGGTGTCATGAAATGTTTTAGGAAGTAAAGGCGTCTGTCGAGATACCCACCAGGTCACCCACCCAGTACCGAGTGGTCTGCATAAAGATAGGTCCAGCACCATATCTAACGCGTCTTATGATGTGTCCACGGATCCTGGAGTATTTAACTTCTTGAACTTGTCCACGGATCCTGGACTATTGAACTTGTCAATGGATCCTGGACTATTTAACTTCTTGAACCTGTCCATGAATACTGGACTATTTAACTTCTTGAACTTGTCCATGGATCCTGGACTATTTAACTTCTTGAACTTGTCCATGGATACTGGACTATTTAACTTCTTGAACCTGTCCATGGATACTGGACTATTTAACTTCTTGAACCTGTCCATGGATACTGGACTATTTAACTTCTTGAACCTGTCCATGGATCCTGGACTATTTAACTTCTTGAACCTGTCCATGGATACTGGACTATTTAACTTCTTGAACCTGTCCATGAATACTGGACTATGTAACTTCTTGAACCTTTCCATGGATACTGGACTATTTAACTTCTTGAACCTGTCCATGGATCCTGGACTATTTAACTTCTTGAACCTGTCCATGGATACTGGACTATTTAACTTCTTGAACCTGTCCATGAATACTGGACTATTTAACTTCTTGAACCTGTCCATGGATACTGGACTATTTAACTTCTTGAACCTGTCCATGGATCCTAACCCAAAGCGCACATGAAGGCCACCTTGTCTAAGATTTGGTCTGTGTTCATTGTACACTGATAGCTGCATACGTGCTTCGGTCTCCTCCCTTAGATCTATCAATGAGAATCTTGGTAAGTTAGTTGCATATACTTTACAGGACGTAGCAATCAACTCCAGCATTGATTGGCTGTTTGTGAATCCTGGTCAAGTTTACGTTCAGTAGTTTCCATTGCTTTCTGAACGACCGGCACTCTTACCATTTTATGCAAATCAACGCAAGACGGTCGGCTTCTAAATCGTCTGCAGCTGTGTTTCGTGCTCGGTATGTGGGATTACGAATTGCATTCGTAACTTCTTCGCCACAGAGCAGGAGAATCTTGGTACAGTGCACAAACCGAGTAGCATCTGGAAAGTTCTGATTTTGTGTATACCATAATCACGCATTATATAGTTGGTTGGTTGGTTGGTTGATTGGTTGGTTGGTTGGTTGGTTGGTTGTTTGGTTGGTTTTGGTTAGTTAATTAGTTATATGTTGGAGTATCATCCTTGCACTTCAGATATGTCCATACGTGCTCAGATACCTTCTTCCCCCAACATATGCATCAGCATACTATAAATATGTGTGTGGTTGTGGGAGCTGAGTGGTCTCGAGTTATGGTGTCCGCCTCGAGTGTTGGAGGTCCCCGGTTCAAGCCCCGGTGAGGGCCGGAATTTGTGAACGTATACTTCTAGTAACAAAATTTCCCCTGGTCTCTGGGTAGTGAAATCAGACGCCCGTGTGTATTGTTGCGCAAGAAAAAAAATCCCTTGGCAGTTGGAAATCGAAACAGAGTAGCATAACCGCGCTGCCCGGGCAAAATTTCGAGTTAAAAATCTACCCAAAGTGTTTCAGGATCCTCACCGGTGCTACGGAGTTCGTGCACTGAGCTGAGATTCTCTGGACTCAGGTTTGAGTTAGGAGTAGAACGGAGCACTTATGGGTTACATCCGAGTGCCGTGATGTTGATCCGTCGACTAAACTAAACTAAATATTTGTGTATTTAGATTTTTGAGTTACTAATTTCTGCTGGTAAATAACAGATCTGAAACAGGGTTATGATTATCATTGACATATCAACTATTAGTTGATAGATACTGTTTCTTCGACCATTGTTATGGTGGGATCGACCCAATTTCTTAACAAGGCTACCCGATATATCTAAGGAGAAGCAGAAGTTAGCGATATTAGTGGTCGCAGCCACGTATAGCGTTCGGTCACCGAATGGGACCCAGCCCATTTCCCAAATATACCGCAAGAGGGATTACTTTAACGTGACAAAGTAAACCCTCACTGGTGACATTCTCTCACATTCAACACTTACACATAAAACACACGTCTCTGTGGTCAGGCATTTAAGCCGACTGTCTCGAGCTCCAAAGGTCGTACGTTCGATTTCGGACTCGATCATTTGGTTCACGGGCGCAATTTTCTCGGATTCTCCTGGAGGGATCGTCTCTGGAGTTACGGTTTCGTGCTCTGTGCGACGCTTTCGGCCACATGGAATAAAACCCGGGGCAATGAAGGCGTTCCTCTGACCTATAAACTCCCCGTAAAACATAACACATCATGAGGAATAATCAAATCTGTGACAATGTCGATCGTCATCAGCGGTATTCTGATTCCAGGACTCATATATGCAGCTGAAACATTGTTCGTGTCAAACAGTGCTAAGGGTTTAGAACAGTTACATTCTTCTTCTTCTTCAGCGTTCCGAGCCATTGAGGTTCTTTGCTGCAAATACAATCCGTCTCCATTCGTCTCTCTGGTGGACCTTCTCTTGCCAGTCGTTGATTCCAAGTGCTTGTAGGTCTGTACATGTATTATCTCTCCACCGCCTTCTTGGTCTACCTCGGGGTCTACGGTCATTTATTTCCTGAGTGTAAGCGAGTTTTGTTTCCCTATTATCTTCCATTCTTTCTATATGCCCCAGCCATTGTAGTCTATTAGCCTTCATGATACCAGTGATTAGCGGGGACTTAAACAGATCATAAATGTCTTTGTTACTTCTTCTTTTCCACTCTCCACTTTGTGTATCCCTAATGGGTCCAAAGATGCGTCTTAAAATTTTGTTCTCAAAGGTTTGTAACAAGGCTTCGTCTCCTTTCGTTGTACTCCAGGTTTCAGAGCCATACAGCACAACTGGTCTGATCAGTGTTTTGTATATTGTGATTTTGGTGTTACGAGATAGCGCCTTTGATTTTAGTAGATGTTGTAGTGCATAGTATATCTTATTTCCAGAGTTGATTCTAGTTTGTATTTCTTCCCTTATGATGTTGGAGCAGTTGAAGATCGTACCCAGGTATTTGTATGTTTCCGTTCTTTTAATGGTCATATTATCTATTTGTATGTGGCCAGAGTTTCTAGCCATTCCGTCTCTTGAAATTACCATATATTCTGTCTTATCTTGGTTGATAACCAGCCCCATCTGTTGGGCTTTTTCCTTTAAGTGAGTCAATATTTCCAATGTCTTTTGTTCACTTTGCCCTATAATATCTATATCATCTGCATAACCAAACAGCTTGGATGTTCCTCCAATATCACATTCCTCCTTTACCTTCCTTACAACTTTCTCTAGAGCCAGATTGAAGAGTAGCGGCGATAGTGCATCACCCTGTTTCAAGCCAGATGTTATTTGGAAGGGGTCTGATTTCCTGCCTTTATATGTTACTATATTATAAGTATCTTCCATGCATAGTCTGGTCATGTTGATTAACTTCCTTGGTATTTCAAATTCCTGCATAGCATTCCATAGACTATTCCTATGGACACTATCATAAGCCTTTTTAAAATCCACAAAAATGTTATGGAGATCTCTTTTATATTCCCAATGTTTCTCGGCTATTTGTCGTAAGATAAATATCTGATCTATTGTTGATCTGTTTTGTCTAAAACCCGCCTGGTAGTCACCTAATATGTCTTCTGAATATGGTTTTAGTCTATTTAGTAATACTGCGGATAGTATCTTATAGCTTGTGGACAGTAGTGATATTCCTCTATAATTTCCACATTGGAACTTGTCTCCTTTCTTAAAGATAGGTATCAATAATGACTCTTTCCAGTCATGGGGTAATTCTTCTGTCTTCCAGATTTTTATTATTAGTTCGTATAGCTTTAGATGTAATGCATGGCCACCTGCCTTTATAAATTCAGCAGCAATTCCATCAGTCCCAGTTGCCTTATTGTTTTTAAGTCGTGTGATTACATATAGGATTTCTTCAAATGTAGGTTCTTCAATTTGTGGTTCGCATGTTAGAACCTCTTCCTGTGAGAAAATGTTACTTGGAGCTTCACAATTTAGTAATTCAATAAAATATTCTTTCCACGTGTTGCACATTTCCTCATTGGTATTTATCATATTCCCATTTTTGTCTTTTAAACCATATGTGTTTTGTTGGTGCCCTCGTTTAATTGACTTCAGTTCTTTAAAAAATTTTCTGGATTCATTTTTCTGGTGATTAGTCTCCATATCTTTGATTATATTACTCATATATTCTCGCTTCTGCTGTCTGACTATTTTTGTAGCCTCTTTACATTCATTTCTATAATGCTCTTCCTTTTGGATGTTATTGATGTCATTTAACCATACATGTCTGGCATTCTTCTTCCTAATGACTGCTTCTTCACATTTTTGATTGAACCATCTGTTCTTTCTATGCGTGGTTAACACACCGAGACATTCTTCTGCGGTAGACTGAATTGTATTCTTGATGTTCAACCAAGTTTGGTCAATGCTTTCCTCCAAAGGGTTTTGCAGAGTTTCAAGTTAAGATTACAACATTTTTCTTCTTCTTAATATCTTTTTTTAAATATCCTATTTACAGGACATCGTTGTCAACACCAGCATTTTACTGCTGTTATTGATGTCTTAGCAAGTTTATGTTCAGTAGTTTGCCATTGCTTTCTGTTTCCTGTCCCATACCAACACGTTAAAACCCAGAGCGACGCGGTCTGCTGCCAAATCGGTCGCAGCTGTGCACGAATCGCGTCTGCAAAACCTCAACCACGGTGACCGGCCTTCTGAATATGAGGGACAAAAATCAAACTCTCATGTCAAGTAAACATGAAGATATTGAAAATATCTCAGACTTTGAATATCTTGATTCCTTAATCAACAACAACGGGGACAAACTGCTAAAGCTAAGCCAAAAGGAGACGAACCCTGGCAGTGAAGCGGGTAAACAAGACTGAGAGGCTACAGCACAACAACAGCAAGCAAACACAAGTAAACAGCTTGAGAACACACATCTTTCCTGTGATAACTTAACGGTCGTGAATCACTGACCAGGTCACAATAACTACAGAAGATAGTTGAGGCTTTTGAAATTAAATGTTATAGCCAAATTCTTAAATACCCCGAAACAAAAAGTCTAATTGTTCGTCGCTTGTCTAGTAAGTCTAATTAATACCCAACGTTTAGTATATTTCCACGAAAGTCTAGTTGATACTCCTGTCTAGTATTTCCCACGTAAGTTTAGTTGCTTCCCTAGTCTAGTCGCTCATACTGTCCAGTAATTTCCTACGAAAGTCTAAATGCCCCTAAAGTTTGGTATTTTCCCATGTAAGTCTAGTTGCTCTTACTGTCTAGTATTTTCCTATATTAGGCCAATTTCTTCTCGTGTCTAGTATTTTCCAACGTAAGTCTAGCTGCTTATCGTGTTACGTATCTAACCCACATAAGATTAATTGCTCCTTCGGTCTAGAATTCTCTCATGCAAGTCTAGCTGACCCTACTGTCTGGCATTTTCCCACGTAAGTCTAGCTGACCCTACTGTCTGGCATTTTCCCACGCAAGACTGGTTGCTTCTCAAACACACAAGCATGACCCGGAGAGAATGATGCGGCAGGCAGTGACCAGAGGATCCAGCCGACACTCATTACCATTAAGAAACACCAGACGGACACATAATCAGACTGTAACTTGTACCATGAAGTCTTGGGAAGATAATGTGGTGGTTTCCCCTTGCCTTCCACACCCACATGGTGGTCTTTTACCTCTGCCTTTGACAGCCATTTCCGACTGTCAGGACAAGTGAGTTCCCTGCTCTGCTCAGCTGCAGAGTTGTCCACTTATTCCGGTGGATTCTCGGTCCCCAGAGCTGTGTTAGCCACACCGGGTGTGTTTCCCATCCTTTACCGCGGGGAGGTGCAGTCGGGAGTTTCCCTTCCTAAAGTTATGGTCTATGACCAAAACTCTCCAGTACGTTTAGAATTCCTTGGACTGCCAGAGTAACTAACAGCGACTGCCTGAAACAGGCTAATGAAACTGGAACATTATATACAACAATAAGAAAGAGACAAACATCTTTCTTCGGTCATGTGATGAGAAGAGAATCATTGGAGAACATCGTGACAACTGGAAAGATCGAGGGGAAGAGAGGCAGAGGCAGACCAAGAGAAATGATACTGGATGGATTGAGACGGTGGCATGGAGGAATATCATCAGCAGAGTTGATCCAGAACACCAAAGACCGAGATCTGTGGAGAGTCATGAACGCCTACGCCAGCCGGCAGGGCACTTGATGATGATGAACTTGTACCATTAGTATTGGGACTCTTCGCTAGCTGTTGAAGATGAGGACGGAGCAAGAATGGGAATATCCCAAATGCTGCGATATGGGTATTTTGACTCATCTCAAATCAACCTATCAAGTTCCAGATAGGCCATTAAAATAGTCGGTTAGCTTCGTATGCCCATTACACCGTAAAGCTAGAAACAAGGTCATTTACTTGCACAAATACCAACCTGACACTGTTGTTTCATTTCCCGCAACAGGTAAAGTGCCGTTTGATATATTACACAGGCTCCAGGCTCAGTGTAACATTTTTTATTTTACGCTCGTTCGCTTTCAACTCAAGCCTAGTCCATACATGCGCTACTACTTCCAGTGCGCTAGGTGATTTTTGCATGTGAAATAGCTTTCCTTGTTACCAGTGTTCCTCACCATCAGGTGAACCCACTGCGACTTCAAAGGTACTTGTAATTTACGTCCCCAAGTCAAATACGCGAAGTTAATATTTTAGTACAACTGACTGGAGTAGAGGTTGAACCCGCTACCTCAGCATCAGCACACCGGATGTTTAATAACTTTGTTCCATTCTGCCATGCTGACCTCCCTTCTCACATCTAAACAGCTTCTCAGTTCTTAACAGAGCCCCACATCTAAACAGAGTACCACATCTAAACAGCTTCTCACATCTAAACAGCTTCTCAATTCTAAACAGAGCCCCACATATAAACAGCTTCTCAATTCTAAAAAGCTTCTCAATTCTAAACAGAGTACCACATCTAAACAGCTTCTCACATCTAAACAGCTTCTCAATTCTAAACAGCTTCTCACATATAAACAGCTTCTCAATTCTAAACAGAACCCCACATCTAAACAGAGTACCACATCTAAACAGCTTCTCATTTCTAAACAGAGCTCCACATATAAACTGCATTTCACATCTAAACAGCTTCTCAATTCTAAACAGAGCCCCACATCTAAACAGAACACCACATCTAAATAGCTTCTCACATCTAAACAGCTTCTCAATTCTAAACAGAGCCCCACATCTAAACAGAGCACCACATCTAAATAGCTTCTCACATCGTAACAGCTTCTCAATTCTAAACAGAGCCCCACAGCTAAACAGAGCACTACATCTAAATAGCTTCTCACATCGTAACAGCTTCTCAATTCTAAACAGACCCCCACAGCTAAACAGAGTACCACTCCTAAACATCTTCTCAATTCTAAACAGAGCCCCACATCTAAACAGAGTACTACATCTAAACAGCTTCTCAATTCTAAACAGAGCCCCACATCTAAACAGAGTACTACATCTAAACAGCTTCTCAATTCTAAACAGAGCTCCACATCTAAACAGAGTAATACATCTAAACAGCTTCTCAATTCTAAACAGAGCCCCACATCTAAACAGAGTAATACATCTAAACAGCTTCTCAATTCTAAACAGAGCTCCACATCTAAACAGAGCCCTACATCTAAACAGCTTCTCACATCTAAACATCTTCCCTGTGTAATATTTCATACACGGCTGAGATTTACTAGACAGCTTAATTCACCACAATAGTTCCAGTCTCAACATATTCTCGAGGCACAGTCAACATTTCAGTCAAATTGACCAACGAGCGACATGAACCCACTACGTTGCTGTCACCAGATAAAGTTTAAGTGAGTTAAACCTGTCAGCCACAGCGACCTCCGGTGCTAACGTAATACAAGTGCCTAGTTAATTAACAAAATAGCAGAAAATTTGATATAACGTGGCATAATTTATCACAACCATAATTGGTAAACTCTCTTAATCTGACGATAAGGACACGGTGATACAAGTTTTGATTGTTTTCAATCATCAGTCAGTTAATAATCATTCAATGTCATAGTCGGTAACAATCAGTTATTCAATCAAGAGTAAGTTAACAATCAATTAATCTCACAGTTTGTAAGAGGTAGACCGCGATACAAGTGGGCAGAAAATATCATGAGATGGACGAACAGCAGTTTGACAGAATGTACAATTAATGCGAGAGACAGTGTTGGAGATCCATTGCAGCCAACCTTCATTGTAAATACGGCACTTGATTAATACTATAATAGTAGATATGTGTTGTTTGTTCTGTGTTTCTGTGTGGCTGAATCTCTGCATGCACACATTAGGTGCCTGTATTCTGCTAATGGTATTAGTAGCTTTGTGCATTGGTCAATTGTTGGTGCGGTTATTATGTTCAGGAAGATTGCTTTGTATATGTTAGATTTCTTGTTTGTGTGTGCTTCTATTAGTTGCTGTGGCGCTTTTTGTTTGGGTGTGACTGTTGGAAATGTATAGTATATGAGCTCTTTTGTTTGACATTAACTGTGAATGCATAACTGGTATTGTGCTGACTGTTTGAAACTGTTCGTGTTTTTATGTGGTTGATGTCATATTCCTTGGACTGTCAGAGTAACTAACAACGATTGCCCGAATGAGGTTAATAAAACTATAACATTATATACAACAATAAGAAAGAGAAAAGCAGCTTTCTTTGGTCGTGTGATGAGAAGAGAGGCATTGGAGAACATCGTGACAACTGGAAAGATCGAGGGGAAGAGAGGCAGAGGCAGACCAAGAGAAATGATGCTGGATGGATTGAGACGGTGGGATGGAGGAATTTTATCAAAAGAGTTGATCCATAACACCAAAGACCGAGATCTGTGGAGAGAAATGAACGTCTACGTTAGCTGGCAAGACCCTTGATGATGATGATGATGATGATGATGATGATGATGATGATGATGATGATGATGATGATGATGATGATGACGACGACGACGATGATGATGATGGTGTCATATTACAAAGTAGATAGTCTATATATAATCTCTTTGGCTTTGGGAGTGGTGTGTTTATTATGTCAGTTAGCGAAGGCAAAAGTGTAGTCTGCCATGAAGTTTTCATCTTGTGATTCGCATACACAGTGGTCGTGCTTATTGTGTCACTGCTTGTATTTCTACTTCATTATCCGTCGTGTTATGTGTTCATTGTCTTGTATTGCTTACATAGGTCTCTATAGAAGTGGGGTAATATGTCATAATAATGCGCTTTTGTGTTGCTCGAGTGAAGATACAGCTGTAGTCTGTCGTGTAGTAATTGTACCGGTTGTCATCCGAAAGTGTAATGGTGGTCCTTGTAATGCAATTACATGTGTGTATATCTGCTTGTTGTTTGTTTTGTTAAGTCTTCATTGCCTTGTATTCTTACATACATGTTCTAAAGAAGTGTACCAATGTGTCCCAATAATTTGGTTTTGTGTTGTCTATTTTCCTAAAATGTAAAGCACTAACAAGTACCCAAGTCAAGAAGATCGATCCTCTCGACTTCATTCCATTGGCTGTTACCCCATTTAGCTCGATCTCTTCATAAAAACGCCAGTTGCTTGCCAAGAGCATCGCATAAACACAAACTCCGTAGCTCCAGCGATGATCCCCAAGGAATCTATGGGCCAAGTCATAGCACAAAGCACGAACTCCGTAGCTCCAGTATGACCCCACAAAGTAAAAACTCCGTAGCTCCAGTATGACCCCACAAAGTACAAACTCCGTAGCTCCAGCCATGAACCCACAAAGTACAAACACCGTAGCTCCAGCCATGAACCCATAAAGCACAAACTCCGTAGCTCCAGCCATGAACCCACAAAGCACGAACTCCGTAGCTCCAGCCATGAACCCACAAAGTATAAACTCCGTAGCTCCAGCCATGAACCCACAAAGCACGAACTCCGTAGCTCCAGCCATGAACCCACAAAGCACGAACTCCGTAGCTCCAGCCATGAACCCACAAAGCACGAACTCCGTAGCTCCAGCCATGAACCCACAGAGCACGAACTCCGTAGCTCCAGCCATGAACCCACAAAGCACGAACTCCGTAGCTCCAGCCATGAACCCACAAAGCACGAACTCCGTAGCTCCAGCCATGAACCCACAAAGCACGAACTCCGTAGCTCCAGCCATGAACCCACAAAGCACGAACTCCGTAGCTCCAGCCATGAACCCACAAAGCACGAACTCCGTAGCTCCAGCCATGAACCCACAAAGCACGAACTCCGTAGCTCCAGCCATGAACCCACAAAGCACGAACTCCGTAGCTCCAGCCATGAACCCACAAAGCACGAACTCCGTAGCTCCAGCCATGAACCCACAAAGCACGAACTCCGTAGATCCAGCCATGAACCCACAAAGCACGAACTCCGTAGCTCCAGCCATGAACCCACAAAGTATAAACTCCGTAGCTCCAGCCATGAACCCACAAAGCACGAACTCCGTAGCTCCAGCCATGAACCCACAAAGCACGAACTCCGTAGCTCCAGCCATGAACCCACAAAGCACGAACTCCGTAGCTCCAGCCATGAACCCACAGAGCACGAACTCCGTAGCTCCAGCCATGAACCCACAAAGCACGAACTCCGTAGCTCCAGCCATGAACCCACAAAGCACGAACTCCGTAGCTCCAGCCATGAACCCACAAAGCACGAACTCCGTAGCCCCAGCCTAGACGATTAAATCCTCTGTAAGGTGGTGGATTTTCTCCTATCGGAGCAAAAAGAAAACCCCAACATGCCCAGTTCGCGGAGGCTGCACTAAGCCAGGCAGTCTTAAATCCTCAGGCTCATGGACACCCCCCCCCCCATACACGGTAAGGTATGTTAAACAGAAATAACATTTGGGGGTGGGGGGGGGGGAGGTTACACTAAGAGTGTCTCTGTTTCATTGCGCCAGGTTTTATCCCACATAGCTCGATTTCTTTTCGCACTTCGGCCTGCTGAAAGCGTTGCCCAGCCTACGAACTTTACAGCTGTAACGACGATCAGTATGAACCTGCCAAGACAACTGCACTTGTGACCTGAATGCCAAAGGCTAAAAACGAACCCACAACCTTCGGAGCGTGAAGCAGACGGCTTGATCACTAAAATCTCGCTCTACACCCCAGAGACACTAATAGCTCCCTTCAATTGTGCACCGCGTCAATTCCCTTCCATGAAATACTACGTCACTTCCCTTACACACACACACACACAACACACACACGCGCGCGCGCACACACACACACACACACACATTTTTTTTTTGCATATCCCTTGCAGGACGTTGCAGTCAACACCAGCATTTTTCAGCTGCTGTTGATGTACTAGGCAAATTTTACTTTCAGTAGTTTGCCGTTGCTGTCTGAACGACCGGCTCCCTTACCAAAACGTTATAACTCTAACGACACGGTCTGCTGCACAAATCGGTCGCGGCTGCGTTTCGAACGCCTGGTAAGCGGCTCACGAACTGCGTCGCAAGCCTTTGGCCACGGAGATCGATTATATATATATATATATCTTTCTAATTGAAGGTTTTCGCTTTCAGCTTTATTTTGTTCCAAGCTGTTTATTTGTATGCGGCAGTCATGACTTTCTAGTTGTGTTTCCTGGAGAACTTCAGATTCCTCTGGTATTTAGGATCAAAGATTTTACATTGAAGGGTATCTGGCAGACATTACGATGGATTTTATTTTAAAATAAAGTTTTACTCTGTACAAAACCATTATGTGTTTACATGGTGCATAGCATGTTTTCCTTTACATTTGCCAATAAAAAAAAATACATGTATAAGCACATATGATAATATTACATTCATTACATGGTGCAGTTACCAACACATTATATCAGTGTTTCTCAACCGGTAGGGAGTCCCAACGCCCAACCCCCTCCCAAAGGAGGAATTTTAGGGTTTCCGGTGCGGGGGTGGGTGGATTAAGATTATTTCAAGATCGCGTTAAAACAAGAACCGATTACTTGATATTGTTTTTTCCTCCATACTCTTCGGTTCTGTACTTCTCGCCCTTCTGAAATTCGTTTTATAACGTAAGTAGACCCGCAAAAGCCGGTCTCTCTGGCCGAGGGATTACAACACTTTCTCCGTAATCCCGTTTATCACACAGAGTCTCGTAGCGGGCGAGAACTGGGAGCGGTTCGTCCCCCGCTGGTGACTTGCGGGATAACTGAGCAGGCCGCTCAGAAAGCAATGGCAAACTACTGAGCGTAATCTTGCCAAGAAATCAACAGACAGCTGAAAGATGCTGCTGTTGACAGCTAAGTCCTGTAAAAGGATATGCGAAATTTAGACCCGCAAAGCACGTTTTATGTAGACGTCTAGACTTGGTCAAGTATGTGTTATTAAATTTAGCTTCCAATTTTACTTATACTGTGTAGAGGCAAAAAAGGGTTGGGGGGGGGTGTACAGGAAGGAAATACGAAAGGGGGGAATGACATTCTGAACATATGGTGAAGTGATGCATGGGCCAAAATAGGTTGAGAACCACTGATTTTCTCACACATACTAACATCTGTCTACAGATAGTCTTTTATACTGCAAGTATTCTCATTCACACCTAGAAAATAGTTAGACTGGACGTTACATTGAAATTACAACAAAGGATCATGGAAATATTTATCTTAACATTTAGCTTTATGAAAACTAGAAATGTTCAGATTTGAACAAGTTTAACGGTATCACTCAAAGGATCATACATTAAGGTCACCTCTGAAGTCAGAGTGGGTTTGCCTGATGGCGAGAGGCTTAAGTTTAAATTGATTGAATACATCAACAACAACAAATACATTATGATGTTTGCTGTTTTGGGTTATGGTTGGTATTGTTCTTTGATTGTGCCATGTTTATTCAATTTCACCCTGAAATTGAGTACCTATTTGATCGTCCTTTTGTGTTTACTGCATTCATGAGATATCTCTTGATTCACAGCGTCACTACGATTTTCAAATATGTTTGCTTATGATCTGTGAAATTGGTCTTTCTTCTGCGTTTTCATATTTCTATGGGCTCTATTCTATTTGTTGATTGCTTTTGTTCGTTTGTCCATATTGCTTAATTTGGACTTCCAATTCTGCACTGAAATTCCTTGAAGCAAATTGTCTCCTCTTCACAATACTTCCGACCGAACATGCGCATGAAGAAAAACTTTCACATTAAAATGTCCTGTCTTTGTCTGGCCATCGGAAAATACACAAAGACATGGAAAATGGCGGACGACAGTCAACCGCCGAATTGTTTGACCAAGCTTTCGCATGCTGCAGTGTTTTCCGATTTGTCTTTCCAAAGAAAAAATATGTCCCGCCAAACAGTTGATTGGGCTGTGGATTGGCCTTCGGTTGTTTGATCAAACAGGCGTTTGTTTATCAACTCGTGTTGTGCCATGGAAATTGGCAGGCGACGCTAAGCGTCTGCTGGCATGGCTTCAGACTAAACCCAATCAAAACTGAGCTACCGTTGTCAATGGAACAGGAAGAGAGCGGTCAAATAGGAGATCAGCATAAACTGCGACCACGTACACCTTTAGACCGATCAGTTGGTATCTCATCGACAAGCTTGTGAACAGTTTCGGATAAAAGATTTAGCTGTTTTCTTTACAGACCTCTCCCAAGGAGACACGCAACGATGACTTCAGCGTTGATGAAAAACGTTTTATTTCTTACACTAGCAGCCATTGCTATAACCTTTGCGTCTGCACAAGCGCCCCGAAAGGCGAAATCCAGAGCCACAGACACACAGAGCACATTCAAAAAGCCGGATCCCGAAAATGCCGTACCGCAGAGCCCGTTCACACCACCGCATGTGCTAGTAGTCAAAGAAGTCAGCACAAAGACACCGGAGACATCGACATCACCACCAGCTGTGGAAGTTGTAGATGTGAAGGCGCCTCACATCGTTGAGGAGGAGCCAGTTCCAAATGCTGGAAGCCCATTCAGCCCACCTCCCAATCAAAAATGGCAGGTACAAAAGCAAACTACACGTCCGAGTGAGGGAGAAAACAGAAAACTGCAGCAGCCGAAACAACACGTCTCCAACGGTAAATCTTCACAATGGCTTGACTCACTGGAAGGTTAGTGTTTGAACTTATTTGAATATCTTTGTTTCAGCTGTGAAGTATATTCCCCCCTCTGACTCGGACTCCGAAGGTTGTGGGGTTCGATTCCGGGCCGCATTTTTTCGGAGACTCCTGGGGGTCGTCTCTGGAGCTACAGAGTTCGTGCTTTGTGCGGCGCTTTCCGCGCTGCATAAAGAGACTGAGCCATATAGGATAAAATCCCAATGAAGTCGATCCTGTCGACTTTTAAGCGACTTTTTTTAAAGTCTATGTGAAGTCAATGTACGTCTGTGCCTCCACTCCGGACATTGAGTCAGTGTCTGCGGACAGTGAAACGCCTACACTTGTGTAAGGAACACCACCACCCTAGGCCTAACCCTTGCACAATGTATATGTCTCTCTGCGGATGTGACGTTCCAGTGCCCGGTCTTGCACAACACGCTGGCCTCTTAGCGTGGTCAGGGACAGGAGAGCTCAGCAATACAATTCCCGTGCTGTGGTGTTTTGTAACCGGGCAGGGAACAGTCTCACCACCAACCTCACTCTGATAAATACAGGCCATTTTGAGGGATCTGTGGCGATGAGGTTTTTTTTTTTTCATATCCTATTTACAGGACATCGCTGCCAACACCAGCACTGCTGTTGTTTATGTCTTGGCAAGTTTACGTTCAGTAGTTTGCCATTGATTTCTGAACGCCCAACTCCTATACCAACACGTTAAAACCCAGCGAGACACGGTCTGCTGCCAAATCGCCCGCAGCTGTGTTTCGAACGCAGGTAAGCGGAATTACGAACAGCGTCCGTATGCTTTTGCCATGGAGACTGGCGATGGGGTTACGGTGCAATTCGTAATCCCGCATACCGCGTTCGAAACACAGCTGCAGGCGATTTGCCAGCAGACCGCCTTGGGTTGGTTCCCTTACAAAGGTATGAGTGCTGGTCGTTCAGAAAGCAATGGCAAACTACTGAACGTAAACTTGCCAAGACATCAATAAAAAAAATGTTTGCATTTCCTTTACAGGACATCGCAGTCAACATCAGTATCTTTCAGCTGATTGTTGATATCTTTGGCAAGATTACGCTCAGTAGTTTGCCATTGCTTTCTGAGCGGCCGGCTCACATACCCCGTAAGTTACCGATGCGATTCGAACCACTGCTGATTCTCACCGTCGTCTCGTTACTTACGAGAGTATACGAGATTACGGAGAAAAGTTGCTAAACTCTAGGTCAGGAAGTCGGCAAGACATCAATAACAGCAATAAAATGCTGATATTGACAGCGATGTCCTGTAAAAAGGATATGCCAAAAACAAGTATGATAGTTAATTCTGAATACTTACACTTCTTGAAGACATTCCCCAATTCATTAATCAAATTCATCGATGTTGTCATCACAGTTGTCTGTTGTTGGTGCATAAACGTGTATGATGTTGACATCAAAAGGTCTGCTACTTAACTTTACTAGTAATATTATGACACAGGTTTTGGGATTGGTGAGTTAACGTAATCTGAGAGTTAAAGTAACAACTGTCTGAAATAAGAGGAGTTCACGTATTCTAAGATAGAATGAGGTAACGTATTGTGAGATAGAATGAAATAACGTATTGAGAGACAGAATGAGTTAAAATAACAACTGTTTTAAATCAAAAGGATTCAAATAATTTGTTAACAGTATTTCATAACAACAGTTAAATCACGTGTGATAAAAGGGGATAAAGTAATCAACTGTGTGAGATAGGAGTTAACATAAACAGCTTTACGAGATCAAAGGAATTAAAGTATTTTTTTTTTCCGCGTTTCCATCCTGTTTCAGGATATTGCGGTCAACATCAGTATCTTTCAGCTGTATGTTGATTCCTAGGCTAGATTACGCTCATCAGCACACGACGACTTTCTGAGCGACCGGCTCCATACTCTCATAAGTCACTGGTGCGACTCGGACCGCTTCCAATTCTCGTGCACTCACGTCAACCACGAGAGTATTCGGGATTACGGAGAAAGCTGCTAACCCCTAGGCCAGGGAGCCGGCAAAGTATGTTATGTCAGAAGAATTTAAAGTATTTTGAGATTGAAAGACTTAACGTATGAAGAGATAGGATGTGTTAAAGTAAAATGGCTGTTTGAAACAGACGGAGTTAAATTATGTTGACATAAACGGGGTCACATTATTTCGAGTTAGAAGGAGTTATAGTAAACAACAGTTTGTGAAAAGGAGTTACAGTAATATGATATAGAACGAGTTAAGGTAACAGCTATTTAAGAGAATAGGAATGGACAGTTGAACATTCAATATTACGACATAGATTCTCACATCTAAACAGTGTCTCGTGTGTAAACAGTGTCTCATATCTAAACAATGTTTCGTATCTAAACAGTGTCTCATGTCTAAACAGTGCTTCACATCTAAACAGCGTCTTATATTTAAACAGCTATTTACATCTAAACAACTTTACACATCTAAACAGTGTTTCATGTATACACAGTGTCTAACATCTAAACAGTGTTTCATGTATACACAGTGTCTAACATCTAAACAGTGTTTCATGTATACACAGTGTCTAACATCTAAACAGTGTTTCATGTATACACAGTGTCTAACATCTAAACAGTGTCTCATATATAAACAGCGTCTCAAATTTAAACAGTTGCTCACATCCAAACAGCTTCTCAATTCTAAACAGCTTCTCACATCTAAACAGCTTCTCATATCTAAATTACTCCTCACGTCTAAACAGCTTATATATCTAAACAACTTCTCACGTCATAAACAGCTTCTCCCATCTAAACAACTTTTCACGTCTAAACAGCTTGTTATATACATCTAAATAACTTTTTTCCACCTAAACAGCTTTTCACGTCTTATCAATCAGTTAGGTGCCGTCTCCAAAATGAAGGTTGTCTGCAAAGGATCTCCCACACTGTCTGTCTCATGCCTTGATTGTACAAGTATATTATGTCAGTTTAATGTTCGTCTATCTCTTGATGTTATCTTCCCACTTGTATCGTTGTCTACCTCTTGTTGGCTTGCCCTCAACCTTGCCCTCCAGTATTGTTTTTAAAAGAGTGTTATGTCTTTTAAAGTGGCCGAAATATTTCACTTGCCTCTTTTTAATTTGGTTCATCAACTCTCTTTTCATTTCCAGTTTTTCAAGAACCTCTGTATGTGATTGGTTTTTGTTTCCATGAAATACGACCTATTCGTCTGTATATCCTTATCTCCAGGGCTTCTATGCGACTTTCTAGTTGCTTGTTCAATGTCAGGCTTCCGCGCCATACAGTAGCGTTGAATACACATAGCATTTGACAATTCTCATTTTTAATACTTCACTTCTGCCATCATCTGTTATTACATGTCCAAGATAGGAGAAACTTGTTCTAGTACCCCCCCCCCCCCCCCTATTCCCTCCCCGTTTACTGTGTTCATTGGTGACATTTCCTTTCCACTGCTGGTTATCATAGTTTTCGTTTTTTTTTTTTTTTTTTTTTTTTTTTTTTTGGGGGGGGGGGGGGGGGAATGTTAATATCTAAGCCAGTCTGCACTATGTCTGTTTACTCGTTTCACTAGATTGGTAACTATTGCTCGTTTTCTGCTAGTAACAGCATACTTAAAATTGTTTATGATTTTTCCATTGATGTTAAGTCCAGAAAATTCAACTTGTTTCAAAAATTGTTTCTGTGTATAGGTTGAAGAGGCTTAGAGACAACAGATGGTCGTACTCCTCTTTTTATCTCTATGAGTGACGAATAGTTATTTCCGCATCTAGTTAAAGCGTCTTGTTCGTATTACAAGTTACTAAGTCTGATGTCATTTCCGTCTACTCCGATATCTTGAAGGCATGTAATTAATCGTTCATGTTGTACTCTATCAAAAGCTTTCTTTTAAAACAAACATGTATATTTTTTCTGAACTTCTCTATATTTTTCAATTAACATCCTCAAACAGATTATTGCTACTCTGGTGCCGCTGTTTTTGCGGTACTTAAATTGTTCTTCGGCTACTTCCTCATCTTGTTAATTTGAAGTCATTCTTGTGTAACCTTGAGTAGTATCTTAGTTATTTGGCTAATAGTTCTGTAATCCTCACAATCAACAGCTCTTGGCTTCTTGGGTAGTGTGATGAAATGGATGTTTTCAAATCCTTGGGAATGTACCCAGTATTATATACTAGCTGACCCGGCCCGGCTTCGCCCAGTCCTTGGTGGGGAGCATCTCATTTAATTCATATAAGTAGTCATATAAGTTCCCGTTCCCGTTACCGACTATCTGTCTGTCTGTCTGTCTGTCTGTCTGTCTGTCTGTCTGTCTGTCTGTCTGTCTGTCTGACCCGGCCCTGCATCGCCCAGCTCCTGGTGTGGAGCATCTCATTTAATTCATATAAGTAGTCATATAAGCTCCCGTTCCCGTTCCCGACTATCTATCTATCTGTCTGTCTGTCTGTCTGTCTGACTCTCTGTCTGTCTGTCTGTCTGTCTGATCCGGCCCGGCTTCGCCCACACCTGATGGGGAGCATCTCATTTAATTCATATAAGTAGTCATATAAGTTCCCGTTCCCTACTGTCTGCCTGTCTGTCTGTCTGTCTGTCCCTCCCTCTCTGTCTGTCTGTCTGTCTGTCTGTCTGTCTGCCTGTCTGTCTAATCATTTATTGGTTGCAGTTAGAACAACCTTAGATAAACGAAGACCAACTTACAAAAAGCATTAGAAAGAGCACTTGAAAGATCTTTACATCTTCCCCAACAATTAACTTGGGTAAATGGAACGGCGGCGGCAGCAGCAGCAGAAGAAGAAAAAGGAGGAGTAGGAGCTGGGAGGAGGAAGAGATAGGCGGAGAGAGGAGGAGGAGGGAAGAGTAGGAAGGAGGAGGAGTAGTAGGGAGGAATAGGAGGGAGGAGGAGGGATTACGAGGAGGAGAGAGGAGGAGGAGGGAGGAGGAGGAGGGAGGAGGAGGAGGAGGGGAGGAGGAGGGGGAGGAGGAAGAGGGAGGAGGAGGGAGGAGGAAGAGGGAGGTGGAAGGAGAAGGAGGAGGAGGGAGAAGGAGGGAGGAGAAGAACGCAGGAGGAGGAGGGGGAGGAGGGAGGAGAAGGAGGGGGAGGAGGAGGAGGGAGGATGAGGAGGGAGGAGGAGGAAGAGGGAGGAGGAGGGATGTGGAGGGAGGAGGAGGAGGGAGGAGGATGGATAAGGTAGAGGGAGGAGGAGGAGGGAGGAGGAGGAGGGAGGAGGAGAGAGGATGAGAAGGGAGGAGGAGGGATGAGGAGGAGGGAGGAGGAGAGGGAGGAAGAGGGAGGAGGAGGTGGAGGAGGAGGGAGGAGGAGGAGGGAGGAAGAGGGAGGAGAAGGAGGAGGAGGGAGGAGGGGAGGACGTAGGAGGAGGAGGGAGGAGGAGGAGGGAGTAGGAGGAGAGAGGAGGAGAAGGGAGGAGGAAGGAAGAGGAGTGATTAGGAGGAGGGAGGAGGGCGAGGAGGAGGAAGAGGAAGGAGGAGGAAGAGGGAGGAGGAGGGAGGAGGAGGAGAAAGAGGGAAGAGGAGGATGGAGGAGGGAGAGGGAGGAGGGGGAGGGGAAGAGGAAGAGGGTAGGAGGTGGAGGAGGGGAGAGGAGGAGGAGGATTATAACGCATATGCCTGCAGATTTAATAATGGCTGAAGTTGTTCCATGTCTTCTTAGAGTTGGCGACAGTGTAAAGAAATATAAAATCTTCAAACTTGGTAGAGATAAGGTAACTATTATTTATTTATTCTTTAAGCATGAAACGATGAGTTACAATGTTATGCATTATGCATTATTTTTATGAAAACTTTGAAAATGCCTTAAAGATTGTACCACTATTTATTATAACTCATATGCCCGTATATAACTATAGACAAAGAGTTTATAAATCTTTGAAAACGATGCAACAATATGACTATAAGTTATACAGAAAAGGTATGCCCCTTGAAATAACTTTTCTAGAGTTAAGTCCCCTCACTGTATATAAATTACAATGTAAAATGAAAAATTAAATAATATTAAGTAAGCAGCCGATTTCACACTAAAAAAATATCACAGTTGGCTGCGCTGGAATGAAAGGAAGACGTATAGAAAATTTCATCTCAATCGGATGGACCGTTCGCGAACGCATAAAGGACATACATACAGACATACACATCCACACACATTGCCTTTTATATATAAGACTAGCTGACCCTGTCCGGCTTCGCCCAGACCCTGGTGGGGAGCATCTCATTTAATTCATATAAGTAGTCATATAAGTTCTCGTTCCCGTTACCGACTGACTGACTGACTGTCTGTCTGTCTGTCTGTCTGTCTGTCTGTCTGTCTGTCTGTCTGTCTGACCCGGCCCGGCATTGCCCAGCTCCTGGTGTGGAGCATCTCATTTAATTCATATAAGTAGTCATATAAGTTCCCGTTCCCGACTGTCTATCTGTCTGTCTATCTGTCTGTCTATCTGTCTGCCTGACCCTGCCCGGCTTCGCCCAGTCCCTGGTGGGGAGCATCTCATTTAATTCATATAAGTAGTCATATAAGTTCCCGTTCCCGACTATCTGTCTGTCTGTCTGTCTGTCTGTCTGTCTGTCTGACCCGACCCGGCATCGCCCAGCTCCTGGTGTGAAGCATCTCATTTAATTTATATAAGTAGTCATATAAGTTCATGTTCCCGTCTGTCTATCTGTCTGTCTGTCTGTCTATCTGTCTGCCTGACCCTGTCCGGCTTCGCCCAGTCCCTGGTGGGGAGCATCTCATTTAATTCATATAAGTAGTCATATAAGTTCTCATTAAATTCATACAACAAAAAAAGTAACTTAAAAGAATGTCCTTCCACACACCATCCATTATTTTTAATGAAAACTCTTTTTAATCACCTGCATGACTACAGTAACTTCATAAGCGAAAAAAGATGAGTTACAATGTTATGCATTGTGCATTATTTTTATGAAAACTTTGAAAATGCCTTACAGATTGTATCATTATTTATTATAACTCATATGCCGGTACATAACTATGGACAAAGAGTTTATAAATCTTTGAAAACGATGCCACAATATGACTATAAGTTATACAGAAAAGTTATGCCCCTTGAAATAACTTTTACAGAGTTAGGTCCCCTGAAATATATGAAATTATAATGAAAAATGAAAAATGAAATAATACTGAGTAAGCAGGCGATTTCACACTAACAAAATATCACAGTTGGCAGCGCTGGAATGAAAGGAAGGCGTGTAGAAAATTTCATCTCAATCGGATGGGCCGTTTGCGAACAAATAAAGGACATACATACGTACAGACAGACAGACAGACAGACAGACGGAGATCCTAATTTATATATAAGATATATCATTACATAATTCTGTGATAGTTTCAATGCCAAAGCTGGATAACGATTTCATCATCTCTGTTGTTGACTCGTCAGAATCTACAGCCTTTCCTTCTTTGATTTTTTTTTTTTTAAATAGCCTTCTCTATTTCACGTCTAAACAACTTTTCATATCTAAACTTTAATTAACAAGTTCTTTTTTTTTTTTTTTTGCTCGCTTTCTTCTTGTGTGTAGTCCATACACGTGTCACTGCTACTAGTACAGGGTGTATTTTTAATGACTGCAGTGTTTGAAAATATTGCCGGTCCCAGATTTATATTTACCTATTATGTTGCATGAACTTTACAGAGGATGAATACAAAACTTGGACCGGCAATATTTGCAAACACTACACAGTCATTGAAAATACACCCTATAGTTGCCACACTGTGGCATGCAGTGGGCTGATGATTCTTTGCGTGTGGATTAGCTTTCCCTATTACCAGTGTCCCTCGCCATCAGGCGAACTCACTCCGACTTCTGAGGTACTTATAATTTACGTCCCCAAGTCAAGGACAAGAAGTCAACATGGTAGTCCAATTTACCACTGTAGGGGTTGAACCCGCTAACTCAGCTTCAACACACCGGAAGTTTTAGAGCCAGTGTTCTTATCCATTCAGACACTCTGACCTCCAGTTTTAGTTTGACTATGTCTATCATCATCACTCGGAGGAGAAAATGGATCACCATGGTCTGGCAAGAATGCGGCAGCGAGGAGTGACGAGGGGATCTGGCCGACGCTCAAAGGAAAGGCGAGACGGACATATAATCAGATTGCTACTGGTACTGTTGGTGTTGGAACTCTTCGCTGGCTGCTGAGGATGGGGACGGAGCGCTTATGGGAATGCCCCGAATGCTGTGATGTCGGTTCCTAAATCAATCAATCAGTCATCATCACCACCATGTGACCAGCTCCCTGCAGAACGTCGCTCTCATCAAGACCCATCGAAAAAGTGTCTCTATCTCCTTCATCATGCACCCTCATGTCCGAGGATTCCGCAATGCCCTGTGTCCACCTTCACGCTAGTCGACCCCACTCCTCTTCTTCAATTAGCCATTGCTGGTAGGCCCTTCTATTCGTCGCTTCGGTTTACGTCGTTTAGCTGTAACGTCGTTGTCACAATGTGACATAACTTCACTTTACGTCGCTACGTTCCGCCATAACGTCGTCACCTGTGTATACACCTGTATAGTGTTTCGCTATACGTCGTTTCGCTTAAAGTCGCGTTTTCCAGGAACGCAACCCCGACGTTAACCGGGGCCTTTCAGTACTTCCATTACTCTTCTTATCAAACCATGCAACGAGGTCAGCATGGCTGAATGAATAAGAACACATGTCCTTAAACATCCGGTGTGTAACGAGGTCAGCATGGCTGAATGAATAAGAACACATGTCCTTAAACATCCGGTGTGCTGATGCCGAGGGAAGGGGTTCAACCCTTACATCGGACAGTTGGACTAAAAGGTTGACCTCTCGTCCTTGACTTGGGAGCGTAAATTACAAGTACCTCTGAGGTCAGAGTTGGTTCGCCTCATGGCGAGGGACACTGTTAATAGGGAAAGCTAATCCACACGCAAAATTCAGTCCAGCACTACTAGAAGTAGTATATATGGACTATGTTTTGAGTTCAAAACGAGCGAGGAAAAAAAACATGTAACGTTTACTATGGCCAAAGTACAGGGTGTACTTTTAATGACTGTGCAGTGTTCGAAAATATTGTCGGTCAAAGTTTTCTTTTTACCTTTTATGATGCATGAACTTTACATGGGGTGAATACAAAATTTGGACCGGCAATATTTTCAAACACTGCACAGTCATTAAAAATACACCCTATATTTCAGTGTCCGAGACATGGCACTGTTTATAAGTCATTTGTCTTGGATGTTCAGATCTGGTAGATTGCCTGTGTCTCGTCTTCTGCTTGTTCCACGATATATTCAGAACTTTTCTTAAGTTAAACAAAGAGTCTCCAAGGCGAAGTCCTTACGCCTAAAGATTTTGCGCTCCGAAGGTTGTGGATTCGATTCCGCACTACGTCCTTCGATTCACGAGCGCAATTTTCTCGGAGACTCCTGGAGGTCGTCGGTGGAGCTACGGAGTTCTTGCTTTATGAGAGGCTTTCGGCAGGCCACCCTGCGGAAAAAGACCGAGCTATATGGGATAAAACTGGGTGCAATGAAGCCGATCTTCTCGCCGTTTACACCATATTTTTAAATCTGAAGATTTAATCTGAAGATCCCCAAATGTCTTCTGTAGTGATGGTGAAATGGTCCATGACTCACATTCATATGTTCCCACGTGACAGATGCGTGTTCTCAGCAACTTTACTTGTTGGATGCTCTACCACAACCACCACCATTATCATCATCATCATGTGCCATGCCGATAAGCATGGTCTGTTATGTTTCGCCATCTCACACGATCACCAGAGTCGTGGAGCATCTCTGTGTTCTGGTCTCGGCCATACCACGTGGCCAAGCATCCAGGTATTTACTTCTCTGTCTTCTCTTTATTCTTTTCCCCTCAATCTTTCCAGTTGTCACTAAATTGTCTAATTTATTTCTTCTCATAACGTGTTCAGAAAACTGTGACTGTCTACATCTAATCTCTCTAACCAATTTACGGTTGTCATTTGTTTCGTTTATGACTTGGTCATTGGTTTTTCTGTCTGTCCATGGTATTCTTTGCATTTCCCTCAGAAACCACATTTCTACTGCCATCCGTTGTTTTTCAGCTTGTCTGCTCATTGTCATATTACCAGTGTCCCTCCCCATCAAGCGAACCCTCTCCGACTTTAGAGGTACTTGTAATTTACATCCCAAATTCAAGTACGAGAAGTACACATTTTAGTCCAACTGACAGATGAGAGATTGAACCCCTACCTCGGTATCACCACACCGGAGGTTTAAGAACAAGCGCTCGTAACCATTCGGCCATGATGGCCTCCTAGAATCTATGTTGATTACTTATGTTGGAGTATCTAATGCCAGAGGTTTTCAAACTGTGTCTCTGTTGATTACTTATGTCGGAGTATGTAATGCCAGAGGTTTTCAAACTGTGTCTCTGTTGATTACTTATGTCGGAGTACGTGATGCCACAGGATTGTAAAACTGTGTCTATGGTGATTGAATAAGTCCTGGTGTGTGATGCCATATGTGTTTTACACTGTGTGTCTATGTTGATTGATTATATCCTGCTACATGATGCGATCGCCTTTGCAGAGAGGCAACGTGACAACTTCGACAGCATTCCACCATTGGCCAACATCGATGTCGGTGACAGTGACAAGTCCAAGAAGTGGTTCAAGGGCAAGCCAAAGACCAGCGTGTATCAAGAGAAAGGTCAAAGGTAACGAGTTCAATAGATTTCTGTAGTAAACAGATTACCGTATTTCTCCGAGTAACGGACGTGGCAGTGGCGACGTCGCCAGCCTTGAGCTTCGAAGGTTGAGGGTTCGATTCCCGGAAACGTCATTCAGTTTTAGGATTAGACTTCACAGAGAGAAAACGGATACAACAAATTTTAGAACTAGACCTCACAGAGAGACAATGAATACAACAAATTTAAGCACTATACATCACAGAGAGACAACTTATACAACACAGTTTAGAACTAAATCTCACAGAGAGACAACAGATACAGAAAACTTTAGAACTAGATCATACAGAGAGACAACATATACAACAAATTTAAGCACTATACCTCACAGAGAGACAACAGATACACACTCTTTAGAACTAGACCTCACAGAGAGACAATTTATACACCAAATTTTAGACCTAGACCTCACAGAGAGACAACGGAAACATCAAAGTTTAGAACTAGACCACACAGAGAGACAATAGTTACAACAAACTTTACAACTAGACCTCACAGAGAGACAACAGAAACATCAAAGTTTAGAACTAGACCACACAGAGAGACAATGGTTACAACAAACTTTACAACTAGACCACACAGAGAGACAATGGTTACAACAAACTTTACAACTAGACCACACAGAGAGACAATGGTTACAACAAACTTTACAACTAGACCACACAGAGAGACAATGGTTACAACAAACTTTACAACTAGACCACACAGAGAGACAATGGTTACAACAAACTTTACAACTAGACCTAACAGAGAGACAATGGTTACAACAAACTTTACAACTAGACCACACAGAGAGACAATGGTTACAACACACTTTACAACTAGACCACACAGAGAGACAATGGTTACAACAAACTTTACAACTAGACCACACAGAGAGACAATGGTTACAACAAACTTTACAACTAGACCTCACAGAGAGACAATGGTTACAACAAACTTTACAACTAGACCACACAGAGAGACAATGGTTACAACAAACTTTACAACTAGACCACACAGAGAGACAATGGTTACAACAAACTTTACAACTAGACCACACAGAGAGACAATGGTTACAACAAACTTTACAACTAGACCACACAGAGAGACAATGGTTACAACAAACTTTACAACTAGACCACACAGAGAGACAATGGTTACAACAAACTTTACAACTAGACCACACAGAGAGACAATGGTTACAACAAACTTTACAACTAGACCTCACAGAGAGACAATGGTTACAACAAACTTTACAACTAGACCACACAGAGAGACAATGGTTACAACAAACTTTACAACTAGACCACACAGAGAGACAATGGTTACAACAAACTTTACAACTAGACCACACAGAGAGACAATGGTTACAACAAACTTTACAACTAGACCTCACAGAGAGACAATGGTTACAACAAACTTTACAACTAGACCTCACAGAGAGACAATGGTTACAACAAACTTTTGAACTAGGCATCACAGAGAGGCAACTAATATCGGAATCGAACCCACACTGCGTTTTTGTTTGTTTGGAAGACATGTTCGCAAATCGAATTTTTTCTGCTCTTTCTCCAGATCTAACTCCATTAAATTATTACCTATTAGGTTTCTTGAAAGGAAATGTTTACAAAAATAATTTACACACAATTAAGGACCTGAAAGAAGCAATCAGAATTACCTCTCAAGAAATAACAACAGACACGTTGCAGAAGGTATTTGACAATATGAAGAGACGTCTACAGTCTTGTCTCGAAGCCCGAGGTGGATATTTCCAACACCTGTTATACATGATGAATACTTTATTTGTACTTTCCAGCTTAACCAAAACAGCGTTAGACCATACCAGTCCCTATTGTAACTAATTTAATGAATTTTTAAGCACATTTTTTAAATAACGTCCTCTGCTTCATTTTTCAAATTTGTTCTACATAAAACGTGTAGTGAGACTTTACAAACACTCGGTAATATCATATACAAGATTAACTTATTTTGGAATATAGTGGAAGAAACTGAACAATTGAATACTGTTCGACTGCACGTTCAAGGTAGAGTACGCCACTGTACACTTGGCGGGTTACACTGCTGTAGTTTGGCGGGTTAACTTCACCTAAGTAACTTTTGAATAATGTGTATATAGCTGTATCAGTGCCGGTCTCTCTGGCCGAGGGGTTACACCACTTTCTCCGTAATCCCGTTTATCACGCAGAGTCTCGTAGCGGGCGAGAACTGGGAGCGGTTCGTCCCCCGCTGGTGACTTGCGGGATAACTGAGTCGGCCGCTCAGAAAGCAATGGCAAACTACTGAGCGTAATCTTGCCAAGAAATCAACAGACAGCTGAAAGATGCTGCTGTTGGCAGCGATGTCCTGTAAAAAGGATATGCGAATTTAAAACAAAAACAAAAAAAGCTGTATCAGTATCGGTGTGTTGTTTGAGTGCTGAATGCTGGGTGGCGCTTACCAAACCCGACACCCCACATTGTGCCAACGGCTTTGGGCGGAGGGTACAAGCCTTACCCTAGTGCGAGAACATGCAACCTAAAGGCTACATGGCATGGCAGGGCAGACCAGGCTCTAAGCCTTGGTCGGCAACTGGTCTAAAATACAAACTCCGACAGGTGGATAGTTAGAGATTGCTTTGCTGATCCGGCAGCTTCTGTGGCTTATCTTGTGCCAGATGTATTGGTGTTACCTTTCCTCCAGAGTAAACTAGACAGGCCGAGAGTGTGATCATACAGCATGGGAAACACATTGTCTCTAAATTCAGCCCAGACTTTGTGCTATGGACAGGTAGAACTCCATTTTACAAATTATGGTATGTTAAGGCGGCCAAGTGTTAGCCATGCTGACAATCGCTCTAGGCGTAACACCAATTTTTTTTTCAATTGTGATTGTGTTCTACTAAAGCTGGACCATTCTACTTTTCGTTGTTTTACTCAGTGAGGCAAACTAGCATGTCCATATCCCTATGGCTATATCCACAGAGATATTCACGACGCAGAGCCGGGCGCCACTCCCTGGACCAGGTATACGGACAAACCGCGAGTCAATGAAGAGGTTTCAGGGTCTGGTAAAGCCAACGGTAAGAGAAATAGGGCAAGGAGGTTTGCCAGTTAATATCTCCCACCGTGCTAATCAGTTGTCACATTAACCTATTTTGTGTTAGTTATTACTGAGATGTTGATAGAGACGTTTGACTGTCCATGTCCTAGCCTGTTGTCACATTAACCCTGCCCTACACAGTTGTCACATTAACCCATTTTGTGTTAGTTATTACTGAGATGTTAATAGCGACGTCTGACTGTCCCTGCCCTATCCTGTTTTTACATTAACCCACTTTGTATTACCGTAAAAGCTAGAGTATAGTGAGCAATTTCCTGTATTCCAATCTTAACTCCAGTTACGGGTCGGTATTATAATACTGTACTAATATTTAAATATTGAGCACAACCCACTACTGGCAACGCTGATTGTATTCTGGTTTGAACTAAGGCCTATCCACGTCAATGTGGAAGCACTAGACCCGAGTTTCGCTCTCGTTTGAGCTCGTCAGTAGTGCATGATTAATGATGTACTAATATTGTTTCCCTTTTGGCATTATTCTTCTTTCGTTTGTTTGAAATTTGTCTATATCTGCAATGTTGTCTTTTGTATGAACTTCAGAATATTTTAATATAGTTCACTCCGAAGTTCATACAGTTTATCTGCCACAGTTGTTTCTCTAGGCCAGAAGGTTTGCCTAGACATGTCATATTTTGGGCAGTCTTGGAGTACGTGAACTTCCATCTGCGACGCAAATCCACATGTCTGACGGGCCTATTATGCCATGATCAAACAGTAAACAGCCACGATCAAGCAATAAACAGCCATGCTCAAACAAGTTGAGTTGAGTTAAGAACCGACATCACTGCACTCAGGACATTCCCATACGTGCTCCGTCCCCTCGTTCAACAGCCAGCGAAGAGTCATACTACTAATCGTTCCCACCGCTATCTGATTAAAAGTTCTCTTGGTCTTCCCTCTCAGTTTTGAGATTCTTTAAGAACCCCTGCCGATCCCCCGTAATCTCATTCTTTCCACATATGGGTTCTCAATCTGTCCCTCCGATTTCTCCACCTGGTCCCACAAGCGCATGACCACCTTCCCCTTGTCCATAGGCAAACTACCACCAAGAGGTGCATTCCCTGCTAGCCTATCAGCCTGTTCATTCCCCCGTACCCCCGCATGACCAGGGCAAAATATCCATACAATTCTCACAATCCGTGACCTCTGAAGCAACGAGAGCCATTCCACACGAAACATTCCTTTCTCCACCTTACTAAGCATACTCTTTGAATCCGTAATGAATACAACGTGTGTTGCAGTAGTCTCCTCTAGCCACCGGAATACTGCTCTTACTGCCTCCACCTCCATTCTCATGCTGGAGGTCGTAGTCTCATATGCCAGGCTCTCCTTTATCAAGACTCGCCAATTAGCCTTTGCAATAAAGCCCCAGCCACTACGTCTGTTTCTCACCACTGACCCACCGGTGTAAATGACTATGTAACCTTGATGTGTGTTGCTCTGGATCAGCTGTTGCACTTCAAACTCAGTGCGGCCCGCTGCCCATTCTCTGCACTCACGACTCAGTGTTATTATTACAACCCAAACAATAAACACCCAAGATCAAACAATAAACAGCCATGAGAGTAATCGTGTTCAGTGGCCATAAGCATATATATAATAATGTATATTTGGAGTGAATATCTCTTGGACTCGTTCAAATCAAGTCAACTCTCTTAAATGTATTTCCCATTTTAAAATTGGCCCATCCATCCATCATGTGCCATGCCGATAAGCGTGGGTGGTCATGTTTCACCATTTCATTCGATCACCAGAGTCGTGGATCAGTTCAGTGTTCCTGTTTTGACTATGCCACGTGGTCGGGCCATCCAGGTATTTACTTCTCTACCTTCCTCTTGCTCTTTTCCCCTCGATATTGCCAGTTGTCACTAAAGTCTCCAATTTATTTCTTCTTATAACGTGACCAAAAAAAAATTGACTATCTACGTCTAATTTCTCTAATCTGTTAACGGTATTCATTTGTTTCTTGTAGGATTTGTTCTGTGGCTTTTCTGTCTGTCCATGGTATTCTTTGCATTTTCATCAGAAACCACATTTCTACAGCCATCAGACGTGTTTCAGCTTGTTTGCTCATTGTCTACGCTTCACATCCATACAAAAGTACAGGTTCTATGTAGCACTTCAACACTCTTTTTCTCGTTTCAAGTGATATCTTTTTATTGGTCAGTATATTTTTCATCTTGCAAAAGGCTACCTTAGCAATAGCAATTCTTGTTATAATTTCTTCAAGGCATCTCCCATCAGATGTTATGACTGTTCCGAGATAACTGTACCGATTCAGTTGTTGAAGAATATGCCCATTTACTTGAAAATTACATTGTAGCATTTCCTTCTTCTCAGTGACAACCATAATCTGTGTCTTCTTACACTGTAAAATATCTGAATCATTTAGATCCTCTGGCCACTCCCTGCGGCACCCTTATCTCCAGACAATCATGAATTATGTTTATTTTCACACTGTACACATGATCCCAAAGGGCGTCGATCACTTAGGCAGTATTGTTTCAGCTCAACTACCTGTAAACAAGGTAACTGCATTTACGAGTTCAGGATGTGCATTATACTTGAGAAATTCAACGTTACCTTCAAATCTGATTAACAATAAAGCTTGCGCATTAGACTTCTGTATGGCGCGCGCGCTGGCGAAGTTGAAGGGGAACTGCGTTGGTAATGTCATGAGCACGGTCGGACGTGTGCTCGACACCTGGGCTCTCGTCGCTTGCCAAACTGAGGGAAAGATGGTCACCTATTCCTCCCTGCTATCACACCTACAACATGTGCTGGTCCTATCACACTACAGACCTATAGAGTGGAAACTACCACGGGACAAACTCATCACTATTATTATGACTAAACTCATGTGCGCATTATAGTGGAGATTTTCCACGGGATTCTAACAACTGTCCAGGATGAGCGGCTGGCCGAATGGCTAAGAAATCCGGGGCCTCTCCCGAGAGACCCAGTTCGAATTTTTTTTCTGTTGGGAGCAAAAAGAAATTCCTAACCTGCACAGTGTTGGCGGCGAGTGCATTAGCCAGGCGGCCTTAATTCCTCAGGCTCAAGCCCCCCCCCCCCCCCCCCCAAGACAATTCAAAATAAGCAAACAGCAGAAAAATGGAATAGGTCAGCTTACCAACAACACAATCACAAATGCTAGAATGGACGTTGTAAATAAAAAGCCTACGCCAGAACATGAACAAAATTAAAACTACAAAACGGTACAATATTTAAAATTATTGTAAAAAGTTACTTAGCTGAGGTCGCATGTATGTTTCAATGGTTCACAGAAATTGAACTGAATTCTCAAGCTGAGACATTCCAACTGAATGTCATGGGTCAGCTAACAGGAAGTGACATATAGGTGTCAGCCAATGGGAAATAGAGGTGGAGGGACAGGTCGATCATTATAGGAAAGGCATGAGTAGTTAAGCTGAGAGCAAAGTGTACACAGAATAAGACGGAAGAAGATAGATAGTTAGTTAGTCATGGTTCCAACTTCACGGCAACGAGTCGTCACCATATTGCTCCGTTCCTGTGCCAGTGAATATCACACAAAATGCTTCACACTGACCAATGTGAACAATGGAATAGACAGGAGTATCGACAAGTCAACAGCCCGCACAGGTACACTGCATAATGCCGCCGCCAGAATGCCAACACAAAAGTCCTCCATGAAAAAATACGGTTCATCGTCAATGGAAACAGCAGTCACCAGAAAGACTTCATTGGCCCGGGTTTTATCCCATATGGCTGGGTCTCTTTCTGCAGGACGACCCGCCGAAAACGCCGCACAAAGCACGAACTCCATAGCTCCAGCGGTGACTCCCAGGAGTCTCCTGAAAAATGCACCCGTGAGCCGAAAAACCAGTCAATCCAGCAACATCCGGCCGCCATCGTTCCAAACATGCAGTTCACGCTACAAACAGAAGACAGATGAATAGGGCGAGGAGGAACAATCAAATAGTTAAATGAATTTATAGTGAAACATTTAAATTCAAAAGCCTCAACTGTCTTTAGTGTTTATGAAACGGCTCACGCTTCACATTGACTGTTGCCAAAGGAAAGATGAATTTAATGTTCTCACTAATGTCATTAGATAAAGAAAACTAAGTGTAGCAATAATCCCAACACGCCAAGGGTTCAGGACCTTTTCAGACCTGTGTTTCTGAACCCAAATAACTAACAATTGACTGGCACTTTGCCATCTTGACAGACGAAAGATTACATATTAGATTCAGAAGTAAATATTAACACAACACAAAGCCAGGGCTGAAGCTAGAGACCAAGTGATGCCCATGCAGCATGATCCCTCTCTCGGCCTGCCTAGTTTACTCTTGAGAAAAAGTAACAATAATATATCTGGAACAAGACAAGCTGCAGAAGTTGCCGGATCAGCAAAGCAGTACTCTAATTGTCCGCCTGTCAGAGCTTCCATCCTAGACCGGTTACGGATCAAGGCTTAGGGCCTGGTCTGCCCTGCCATGACATTTAGTCTTTAGGTAACATTTCCTCACACTAGGTAAGGTTTGTACCCTTCCCATTGCACTTTTCTGCCCGAAGCTGTTGGCACAATGTGGGGGTGTCGGGTTTTGGTGAAGTGTCGCCCAACATTTGAACGGTAGCTCAGTCACACCTGACTAAGACTTGACTTCAATTCTTCAACAAAGATGTGATAAATAACCCATTCTTCAACAAAGATAAATAACTAACAAATAATTACAATAATCTACAAATGTTTTCTTTCTATTAATCTCTGGCTGCAGCCCGATGTGGAAGATTCAAGTATAATCCACGGAACCAGATCTGCTGCGAAGGAAGGGTGGTGCGTCGTCATGGAGTCAGCCCTGCCTGCTGTAAACAAGATGTTTATGACACCGTGTTCAATAAATGCTGCAAAGGTGTCATCTCTGTTCGGACTAATGGCCAGTCTGACTGTTGATGTTGTAGAAGTGTGACCCAGCAGCGTCATCATGTTGCTGTGTGTTAAACAGCGGGGGGAAATAAAACTCACAAAACATTTATTGATTGGTATTCAATTTAAAATGAAGCTTGCCTTTCCAGTTCTTTTTGCTAGAATAATGAATTCTTTGTCATGAAGTGTACTCTGTTGACTGATAATGTACTGTTTATGAATAGTTTAGTTTAGTTTAGTCAATGGATCAACATCACGGTACACGGGTGCAACCCATAAGTGCTCCGTTCTCCTCCTAACTCAAACCTGAGTCTGGAGAACCTCAGCTCAGTGCACGAACTCCGTAGCTCCGGCGAGGATCCTGAAATACTGTGGGTAGATTTTTAACTCAAAATTTTGCCCGGGCAGCGCCGTTAGGCTACTCTTTTCGATTTCCAACTGCCAAGGGATTTTTTATATGCGCAGCAATACACACGGGCGTCCAATCTCACTACCCAGAGACCAGGGGAAATTTTATTACTAGAAGTCTACGAGAAAAAATCCCGGTCACCACCGGGACCTGAACCCGGGACCTCCAGCACTCGAGGCGGACACCATACCTCGAGACCACGCAGCCCCCCTACTGTTTATGAATAGGTTTGTACTAACTGTGGTTCTGTGTGTCAATGTACTAACTGTGATTCAGTGTGTCAATGTGCTAGCTGTGGTTCAGTGTGTCAATGTACTAACTGATTCAGCGTGTCAATGTGCTAGCTGTGGTTCAGCGTGTCAATGTACTAGCTGTGGTTCAGTGTGTCAATGTTCTAGCTGTGGTTCAGTGTGTCAATGTACTAGCTGTGATTCAGTGTGTCAATGTACTAGCTGTGATTCAGTGTGTCAATGTACTAGCTGTGATTCAGTGTGTCAATGTACTACCTGTGATTCAGTGTGTCAATGTACTAGCTGTGATTCAGCGTGTCAATGTGCTAGCTGTGGTTCAGTGTCAATGTGCTAGCTGTGGTTCAGTGTGTCAATGTACTAGCTGTGGTTCAGTGTGTCAATGTGCTAGCTGTGGTTCAGTGTGCTAGCAGTGATTTAGCTGTGAAACACACACAGACAAGTAAGGTAACACTAAGAGACAGATGTGTCTTGTCTCCTTGTTTATTTAATCTTACAGAGGTCACAGTGTTGCACAAGGGTTCAACACCAGCTGTCAACATTTGCTAGTGAGGAAAAACAGGCTGCTTATTCCACCATGCAGGCATAAAAACTGATGGCCCTAGCACTTCATATACCCTCAACAGGCTCCAAAAACATACTAACATATAAAAGCACGTTTGCCTCTCTAAGACATCATCTATAACAACACCGTAACATAACATAGCACTTCTGACATAGCAAATTAGTACCCTTAATGCCATAACTGCTCGGCACTTCTGGCCCAACAACAGCAATTCTGACTCAACAACAACAGCACTTCTGGCTCAACAACAAAACATGTTCTAAATGACAAAACCATTTAATAAAGTGACCAGAATTCTGTAGGCGCTAATATAAAATCTTAGTTGGATACACACCATACTTTTCGGCATATAGAATTGAATAATATACTGACTACTGAATTTAAGAATCAACACACAATTGCACTTATAGATGTTGAACAAGTGGCAGTAGCCTAAGGGTTGGTCCAATCACTAATGCATAAAATAGCAAGTGGGAGTGGCTTGTGGGTATGGCACAAATCACTAATGCATAAAGTGGCAAGTGGGAGTGGCTTAAAGGTATGGCATCAACTACTAACCAATAAAGAGGCAAGTGGGAGTGGCTAAAGACAATGGCACCTTGGAAAAGCAAGAGGCTATGTCAAACATTCTGTGAATGCCAGTCTTCCACGTGCAATGTGTTAGACCATCACCTATACTAGATTCAGGTATTGTGGGGGTGAGATGACCAGTTTTCTTTTCTGCATATTTTTCTCCGCCAAACTTTCTCTACAGCCCATTTTATGAATGCCAAGCTTTCCAGACTAATCGTCAACCTATTAGACTAAATTTTCTGTTGACTATGAGCTGTGCCATTTGTCCTTGGATCATCATCATCATGTGCCAAGCTGATAAGCATTGGCGGTCATATTTCACCATCTCACACAATCACCAGAGTTGTGGATCACATGATTGTAATAGTAAACATTTTCTGGTTGACAAGATTTCTGGAATAGTAAACACACATACTAACATACACACCAGTAGCATTCCCAATGAATCCTATTGTATCCCTATACTCTCCCCCTGGCTATGGAGTGGAGTCTGTTGACATAGAGCTGCTACACCTCATGGAGAAGACTCGCCCACCCTGGGCCCAACCCCAGCCAGCCCATACATGCCATGCTAAATCATGACCCAGTTACATCCTGACATGCCTGTCCACAGATGTGAAGTTCCAGTACCTGTCTTGCACACCCCACAGGTTTCTGAGCTTGGAGAGGGGCAGGAACACTTTGTAGCACAGTTCCGGTGAAGATGATGCTGTAGTAGTGGGCCAGGCTACTTCAACCTCACTCCAATAAATGCCAGACCTTTCTGCGGCTCAAGACAACCTGGACACCAATGCATCTGACTTCAAGAGTTCCAAATCACATTCTTCCAGAAGACCCACGAACAACTACAATAACAACAAACATACAACAACAACTTAAACACATAAGAAACAAACAATATGTTGCACGATTTATGCCTGGCATATTTCGCAGCATCTCATCAGGTACTTACTGCAGAGTTATATATCATATGGCATGAGTAAATGAATAATACTTTAGCTGAAACAATTAAAACACAAAGTTGCAGGTATTGTTCAAATGTGGAACATCTGTGAACCTCACGGTAATTTAAAATTTAACACAAAACCAAAAGACCGGTGGCGCAGCTTGTAGTCAAAAGAAAAGTTAGTTGCATAGCTTTTACAGGACGTCGCAGTCAACCCCAGTGTTTTGTGGCTGTTTATGATTTCTTGGCTAGTTTTTTGTTCAGTGGTTTGACATTGATTTCTGAATGACCGGCACTCATACCATTGCATGAAAACCTACGCAAGGCGGTCTGCTTCCAAATTGCTTGCAGCTGTGTTTTCAACCCAGTATGCGGGATTACGAATTGCATCGATAACCCCCTCGCCTCAGAGACAAAATAAAATGTAATCTAAATATTGCCGATTTATTCACTTCAAATGATATATAACTCTGCAGTATGCACCTGGCGAGATGCAGCAAACTATGCCAGGCAATAAATCATGCAACATATTTTGTGGGACTTCTGTGTTTAAATTCACTTGGTTAATACACTGTTTTAAACAAAAACAATCCATATACTCAAACTCACTTAAGGATCTAACAATACCACAGATACAACATGTGAGTTAAGTATGTAAAAGAACAATTAATCAAAACTAGTAATGAGTTTCCTCTGAGACTACTTCAGTCTCTGTGTTCGGTCTGCCCAGACAAGTCCACTTGTAGGAGCTGAGCCAATGAACTGTGTCAGCCTGCGCTTCCATGGGTTCAAATGTGGGAGCTGAACCAGAGAGCTGTGTTCACCATGCAGTCAGCCTCGGCCTCCACGTCATCGATGCTGTGGTTGTTGCCAGGGTAGGTCTGCAACCTGGAACATTCCGGGTGCAAGTGAATCAGAATTGTTTGGAATATATACACAAGTGTAGTATTTAATTGATTCAGTGCTGAAGGATAATATATGTGTCCTCCCATTTGGACAGAAGGATGAAATATCACCACACCAGGGTCATAGTCTTATTTGTTTTGTCTGTTTTTTGCATCTTCCACAATTTCAATGCTCACCATCATCAAGTGCCGTGCCGACTGGCGTAGGCGTTCATGACTCTCCACAGATCTCGGTCTTTGGTTTTCTGGATCAACTCTGCTGCTGATATTCCTCCACGCCATTGTGGCGCAATCCATCCAGCATCATTTCTCGTGGTCTGCCTCTGCCTCTCTTCCCCTCGATCTTTCCAATTGTCACGATGTTCTCCAGCGCCTCTCTTCTCATCACATGACCAAAAAAAGCTGTTTGTCTCTTTCTTATTGTTGTATATAATGTTCTAGTTTCATTAGCCTCTTTAAGGCATTTCTTGATAGTTACTTTGGCAGTCCAAGGAATTCGCAACATTCTTGTCAGGAACCACAACTCTGTTGCTTCCAATATCTTCCTAATTTGTTCATTTATATTCCAAGATTGACAGCCATATAGCAAAACAGGTTCTATATAGCTTTTTAGCACTCTCTTTCTTAGGGATACATAGAAGTGAATAATGCAAGTAGCAACATTAGGTACAGACAAGAATGAAAAATGTGTCAGTAACATTACAGATAACAACACAGAGCTGAAGAATGTAACAAGTGACATAATCAGAGCAGAAGATTGTAACAAGTGACACAAGGAATACAAACATGACTGAAAAATGTGACAGTAACATTAGAGACACCAACACAGAACTGAAGAATGTAACTAGTGACATCATCAGAGCTAAAGAATGTAACAAGTGACAAAGATATACACATAATTTTCAAAGCTTCTTTTCTCATTACACAACCATAGAACACTGTCTCTTATAATTGAATATAATGCCCTTCTTTCATTATCCTTTTCTAGACAATCATTAGTTATTCTGGCTGTCATAGATATTCACAACATTCGTCTCATAAGCCACATCTCCAATGCTTTCAAGCTTATTACAATTTGTTTGTTCATATTCCAAGATTCACTATTAAACAGCAGAACAGGTTCTACTACACAAGTTTTCAGTACTCTTTCTGAATGCCATTAAATTACGTAAAACTTATTTTGGGGTTGAACCACTGACAATCATTTGTTTAACTTGTAGGCAAAAGTAAGGGCAATACCACGGTAGATACCTCCATTTAAGGGTGTAATGGTGTTAGATAAGTCCTAAAATTATGTGGTGAAGCAACCAACTCTGTTCCCCACAAGCATTTTTGTTCCCTGGGACTTTCTTTGATACTTATCTGAACTGACTGGCTTGACCACAAAGGCTTTTCTTGTTTCTTCTTATGTCCTTTGTTCCCCAAAGAAGCATAAGTCTTCAACTGACCTATTCCACGCCATCCTATCTTTTGCTGTCTCATGCTGCTCCATCCACATATCTGGATGGCTAGGTCACATGGCATGGTCGAGACAAGAACACAGAGCCCAACCACGACTCTGGTGATCGTGTGAGATAGCAAAACATGACTGCCCACACTTATTGGCATGGCACATGATGATGATGATGATGATATACATCAGGAAATAAGTTCTGTGTGGAGGGCAGCTCAACAAGACAAAGGTCAAAAGCATATCAAAGATTCTCTATACAGGGCATGTATGTGTAGGAGGAAATGAACAGGCTGGTAAACTGGCTGCTGCGCCTCTGAGCGACAAGCTACTTTATGACCAGGCAGATGTGGTGAAGGTTCTCAGGACCAAGAGGAAAGTGCAGCAAAACAGACAGAAGAGGCTGATTCTTCAGCAGGAAGTCAGCAGTGGGCCTGGATGACACTGAACATGCAGGGCAGACTTTGGATGTTGGATCAGGTTGCCATGGATATCCCCAGCATGGGAACTCTTCTGTGGGTACTGCAGAAGGAGACAGAGCACTTGGGGCATTGTCCTGAGTGCAATTATGTGGATTCTTAAGATTTACTGATTCAGTGCCGAAGGATTATATATTGCCAAATGTGTACTCCCATTTGAACAGAAAGATGATATATCGCCAAATATGCCCTCCCATTTGAACAGAAGGGTGATATATCGCCATACTAAGGTCATCGTGATATACGTTTTGTTTCTTGGTATCTTCCACGATTTCAATGCTCAGTGAATGGAAATTTACATAATACTTGTTCCGAGGTCAGCATGGCCAAATGTATAATCACGCTCATTCTTAAAATATCCGGTGTTCTGAGGTAAGGGGTTCAACCCCATACACCGGTCAGTTGGACTAAAATGTGACTTCTCGTCTTTGACTAGGGGACATAAAAGGATCTCTGAAGTAGGAGTGGGTTCACCTGATGATGGTAAGGGACACTGGTAATAGGAAAACTAAACCACGCACAACATTCAGTCCAGTGCCACTAAAAGTAGCATGTATGGAGTACGCTTGAGGTTAACCCTTTACAGGGCAAAACGTCCATTTGCGGCCGATCGCTTAAACGAGCAGATCGTCTGAAACCGCCCGATACTATTATGCATTGTAAAAATGCGATCTCTCGGCTTTCCGACACTTCTGACGGCTACTTTCGCTTTCGCCAATAGCTTGACAACGGCGCCGCCATTTGTAAGCGCCTACTATGAATTTGAACGGACTTTTACGGACTTTTTTTGATAGTTTTCGGGATTTTTATGCTTAGTTTTTCAAAATGGATTTCAGCGATTCTTCAAGTGATAGCCGAGATTTCGCTAGGTTCAATTTAAGTGACATTAAAGAGCACGAAGTTGACTATTAATCGCAGCTAGATATCAGTGCAAAGCGTTACTTTGCATTAGCAGTCGTGAGTCGGACTTTAAAGAAAGTGATTATGATTCTGAAAATGTGTTTGTAAATTTCCGTATAGATGACGAAAAATCACAAACAATATGCTGTATTTCGTAAATATATGTGTTCATATATGGATTACCGACAACAATCACGTGAGTAACATATTCTGCATGCATTTCCCTTCATTGTGTTGTTCATTTAACTAAAATCGGTTGACTAACACCTTATTTGTGATGTTTTTACTAACGCAACCCGAAATTTTACCGAACCTGAAAAAATCTTGCCCGTTCAGAACTAAAAAACGGACAAGCGTCTGCCCGGTAAAGGGTTAAAGTGCGCGAGCGCCAAAAAGAACATTTTTCATTTGATTGTGCACCATGGTTGGTCCAAACCTATTGTTTGTTTGGCACTGAATCAGTTACAGCATGGTTGTTGTATGTTTTGTCAAGAAAATTCAAGCCACAATACCCCTACAAACCATATGAGGTGATTTTAACAAGGTCATTAAACAAGAACACAGTGCATGGCTTACCTAACTGGAACCTGCCGAGCTTTCAAAGCACGTAAATACTCTAATCCTTGGGTGTTTGGAACCCGTTTGTCATCTTGTCCAAGCATTATAAGTAATGGTGTCTTGACCTGTAATTGCAGATATCATAGAGATGAAACATCTTACATCATCTCAGTTCTTACACTAATACAACACATAATCACATAAACTCACATAGTTGTTACACTACTATTCCTCAATAAGTCAAATTTTCCACTTTCTACAACCACTGTATCTATCATTTCCTCTAGTTCCTTCTGACTTGTTGCTATTAATACTATCATCAGCTTAATGTAAATGATTTATATTATGTTCACCAACCAGGATCTCATATTTTCTGTAGATATTGTATGTTCACTGTACAATGAAAACAAATCAGGAGATATTACACATCCTTGTCTACACATCCATGCACTGAAATGTTCCTAAAAGGTAGTTGATTCTTATGTCTGCTGTCTATTCCAACATATGTTCTTTAGTATTTGCAGATCTTAGCCATAAATGTTTAGTTGTTCTAGCAGTTTCATTATTTCCTCATATTTCACATTGTCAAATGCTTTTCTGAAGTCTGTGAAGCATAAGTACAGATCTGTTTTTTCCTTCTTTAGCTCTTTGTAATTGTGTTCTGAGAATGTGTTTGGCATTGTGCACATACATGGCATACCAATCAGCCCACACTTACACCAACACAAGAATACCACATACACACAAGAACATCACATTTACACAAGAACATCATATCCACACTAAAACATCACAACCTATCTCCACATACATGGCCCACCATTCAGCCTACCTGATCCACACTAAAACATCAAAAACTATCTCCACATTCATGGCCCATCATTCAGCCTACCTGATCCACACTAAAAACATCACAACCTATCTTCACACACATGACCCATCATTCAGCCTACCTGATCCACACTAAAACATCACAAAATATCTTCACATACATGGCCAACCATTCAGTCTACCTGATCCCCACTAAAACATCACAAACTATCTCCACACACATGGCCCACCATTCAGCCTACCTGATCCACACTAAAACATCACAACCTATCTCCACATACATGGCCCATCATTCAGTCTACCTGATCCCCACTAAAACATCACAAACTATCTCCACATACATGGCCCACCATTCAGCCTACCTGATCCACACTAAAACATCACAACCTATCTCCACACACATGGCCCACCGTTCAGCCTACCTGATCCACACTAAAACATCACAAACTATCTCCACACACATGGCCCACCATTCAGCCTACCTGATCCACACTAAAACATCACAAACTATCTCCACATTCATGGCCCACCATTCAGCCTACCTGATCCACAAAGGACAATGGTGATCGACTCCACAGGTCATTGAGATGTTTATCATCAGCCAGAGATGCATACTCAAACTGCAGGCCAGACTGAGCAAACACCCTGGAGAGGTAACCGCACACATCAAACATGTTCACTCAACAATGGAAAGTGCATAAAAACCTGGAACTGTGGCAGTATGAAGTGTTAGTAAGTAAATAAAATAGTGTAATAAGTAAATAAAATAAAGTGATAGTAAGTAAATAAAATAAAGTGATAGTAAGTAAATAAAATAAAGTGATAGTAAGTAAATAAAATAAACCATTAGTAAATAAAATAAAGTGTAATAAGTACATAAAAAAAAAGTGATAGTAAGTAAATAGAATAAAGTGTTAGTAAAGTAAATAGAATAAAGTGTTAGTAAGTAAATACAATAAAATGATAGTAAGTAAATACAATAAAGTGATAGTAAGTAAATACAATAAAGTGATAGTAAGTAAATACAATAAAATGATAGTAAGTAAATACAATAAAGTGATAGTAAGTAAATACAATAAAATGATAGTAAGTAAATACAATAAAGTGATAGTAAGTAAATACAATAAAATGATAGTAAGTAAATACAATAAAGTGTAAGTAAGTAAATACAATAAAGTGTAAGTAAGGAAATACAATAAAGTGTAAGTAAGTAAATACAATAAAGTGATAGTAAGTAAATACAATAAAGTGTAAGTAAGTAAATACAATAAAGTGATAGTAAGTAAATACAATAAAATGATAGTAAGTAAATACAATAAAGTGTAAGTAAGTAAATACAATAAAGTGTAAGTAAGTAAATACAATAAAGTGATAGTAAGTAAATACAATAAAGTGTAAGTAAGTAAATACAATAAAGTGATAGTAAGTAAATACAATAAAGTGTAAGTAAGTAAATACAATAAAGTGTAAGTAAGTAAATACAATAAAGTGTAAGTAAGTAAATACAATAAAGTGATAGTAAGTAAATACAATAAAATGATAGTAAGTAAATACAATAAAATGATAGTAAGTAAATATAATAAAGTGTAAGTAAGTAAATACAATAAAGTGTAAGTAAGTAAATACAATAAAGTGTAAGTAAGTAAATACAATAAAGTGATAGTAAGTAAATACAATAAAGTGTAAGTAAGTAAATACAATAAAATGATAGTAAGTAAATACAATAAAGTGATAGTAAGTAAATACAATAAAATGATAGTAAGTAAATACAATAAAGTGATAGTAAGTAAATACAATAAAATGATAGTAAGTAAATACAATAAAGTGTAAGTAAGTAAATACAATAAAGTGTAAGTAAGTAAATACAATAAAGTGTAAGTAAGTAAATACAATAAAGTGATAGTAAGTAAATACAATAAAGTGTAAGTAAGTAAATACAATAAAGTGATAGTAAGTAAATACAATAAAATGATAGTAAGTAAATACAATAAAGTGTAAGTAAGTAAATACAATAAAGTGTAAGTAAGTAAATACAATAAAGTGATAGTAAGTAAATACAATAAAGTGTAAGTAAGTAAATACAATAAAGTGATAGTAAGTAAATACAATAAAGTGTAAGTAAGTAAATACAATAAAGTGTAAGTAAGTAAATACAATAAAGTGATAGTAAGTAAATACAATAAAGTGTAAGTAAGTAAATACAATAAAGTGTAAGTAAGTAAATACAATAAAGTGTAAGTAAGTAAATACAATAAAGTGATAGTAAGTAAATACAATAAAGTGATAGTAAGTAAATACAATAAAATGATAGTAAGTAAATACAATAAAGTGTAAGTAAGTAAATACAATAAAGTGATAGTAAGTAAATACAATAAAATGATAGTAAGTAAATACAATAAAGTGATAGTAAGTAAATACAATAAAATGATAGTAAGTAAATACAATAAAATGATAGTAAGTAAATAAAATAAAGTGTTAGTAAGTAAATACAATAAAATGATAGTAAGTAAATACAATAAAGTGTTAGTAAGTAAATACAATAAAGTGTTAGTAAGTAAATACAATAAAATGATAGTAAGTAAATACAATAAAGTGTTAGTAAGTATTTACAATAAAATGATAGTAAGTAAATACAATAAAGTGTTAGTAAGTAAATACAATAAAATGATAGTAAGTAAATACAATAAAGTGTTAGTAAGTAAATACAATAAAATGATAGTAAGTAAATACAATAAAGTGTTAGTAAGTAAATACAATAAAATGATAGTAAGTAAATACAATAAAGTGTTAGTAAGTAAATACAATAAAGTGTTAGTAAGTAAATACAATAAAGTGATAGTAAGTAAATACAATAAAGTGTAAGTAAGTAAATACAATAAAGTGTAAGTAAGTAAATACAATACAGTGTCAGTAAGTAAATACAATAAAGTGATAGTAAGTAAATACAATAAAATGATAGTAAGTAAATACAATAAAGTGTAAGTAAGTAAATACAATAAAGAGATAGTAAGTAAATACAATAAAATGATAGTAAGTAATTACAATAAAATGATAGTAAGTAAATACAATAAAGTGATAGTAAGTAAATACAATAAAGTATCAGTAAGGAAATACAGTAAAGTGTTAGTACGTATATACAATAAAGTGTCAGAAAGTAAATACAATACAATGTCATAAAGTAAATACAATACAGTGTCATAAAGTAAATACAATACAGTGTCATAAAGTAAATACAATACAGTGTCAGTAAGTAAATACAACACAGTGTCAGAAAGTAAATACAATACAGTGTCATAAAGTAATTAAAATACAGTGTCAGTAAGTAAAAACAATAAAGTGTCAGCAAGTAAATACAACACAGTGTCAGTAAATAAATACAATAAAGTATCAGTAAGTAAATACAATAAAGTATCAGTAAGTAAATACAATAAAGTGTTAGTAAGTAAATACAATAAAGTGTTAGTAAGTAAATACAATAAAATGATAGTAAGTAAATACAATAAAGTGTTAGTAAGTAAATACAATAAAATGGTAGTAAGTAAATACAATAAAGTGTTAGTAAGTAAATACAATAAAATGATAGTAAGTAAATACAATAAAGTGTTAGTAAGTAAATACAATAAAATGATAGTAAGTAAATACAATAAAGTGTTAGTAAGTAAATACAATAAAATGATAGTAAGTAAATACAATAAAGTGTTAGTAAGTAAATACAATAAAGTGTTAGTAAGTAAATACAATAAAGTGATAGTAAGTAAATACAATAAAGTGTAAGTAAGTAAATACAATAAAGTGTAAGTAAGTAAATACAATACAGTGTCAGTAAGTAAATACAATAAAGTGATAGTAAGTAAATACAATAAAATGATAGTAAGTAAATACAATAAAGTGTAAGTAAGTAAATACAATAAAGAGATAGTAAGTAAATACAATAAAATGATAGTAAGTAATTACAATAAAATGATAGTAAGTAAATACAATAAAGTGATAGTAAGTAAATACAATAAAGTGATAGTAAGTAAATACAATAAAGTGATAGTAAGTAAATACAATAAAGTGATAGTAAGTAAATACAATAAAGTATCAGTAAGGAAATACAGTAAAGTGTTAGTACGTATATACAATAAAGTGTCAGAAAGTAAATACAATACCATGTCATAAAGTAAATACAATACAGTGTCATAAAGTAAATACAATACAGTGTCATAAAGTAAATACAATACAGTGTCAGTAAGTAAATACAACACAGTGTCAGAAAGTAAATACAATACAGTGTCATAAAGTAATTAAAATACAGTGTCAGTAAGTAAAAACAATAAAGTGTCAGCAAGTAAATTCAACACAGTGTCAGTAAATAAATACAATAAAGTATCAGTAAGTAAATACAATAAAGTATCAGTAAGTAAATACAATAAAGTGTTAGTAAGTAAATAAATTAAAGTGTCAGTAAGTAAATCAAATAAAATGTTAGTAAGTAAATACAATAAAGTGTAGTTTAAACAGTTAGTTTCATATCCTTTACAGGACGTCGCAGTCAACACCAACATTTCTTGCTGTTGTGATCTCTTGGCAAGTTTACGTTCACTAGTTCCATTGCTTTCTGAATGACTGGCACCCATACCATTTCATAAAAAAACAATGCAAGGCATTCTGCTGCCAAATCACCCACAGCTGTGTTTTGAACGCAGGTATGCGAGATAACGAACTCGCCCATAACCTCTTCGCCACGGAGCCGGCAAAGTGTTAGTAAGTAAATAAAATGCTGATGTGTGTGGGTGGCCTTAGTTTGCCATCTCACATGATCATCTGAGCCTTGGTTTAGGTCTGTGTTCTTGTCTCAATTTTGCCATGAGGCCAAGTTGTCTAGATATGTGTCTTTGCCTTCCCTTTGTTTTTTTCCCACAAGTATAGTTTTGAAGGACAAAAATATTCATGGACACAAGTAACTGTAAGATTACAGCATATATGAATCTCAATGTGGAACGATGTGGAAGCAACTAACTTGAAATCTGAAACATATATCAATCTCAATGCGGAACAAATGTAAACTTCAAACATATATGGATATCTATGTGGAAATATCTAAACTGAATCCTCAGACATATATGAATGTCAATGTGGAACAATATGAAAGCAACTTGAAACCTCAAACATATATGAATCTCAATGTGAAACAATGTGGAAATATCTAATTTGAAACCTCAAATATATATGAATTTCAACGTGGAAACTATAAGCTTCAAAACATATTTGAATTTTGGTGTGAATTCAACTTTAAGCTTCAAACATATTTGAATTTCAGTGTGAATACAACTTTAAGCTTCAAACATATTTGAATTTCAGTGTGAATACAACTTTCAGCTTCAAACATATTTGAATTTCAGTGTGGATACAAATTTAAACTTCAAACATATATGAATTTCAATGTGAAACAATATGCAAGCAACTAACTTTAAGCTTCAAACATATAAGAATATCAATGTGGCAACAACTAACATTATGCTGCAGACAAGTACACATTCTCCACTACATCACTTTCCGTCAGCTGACCGAAGGAGTTTGTGCCACTCAGTTTGGCTTTTGTGCCATAGGAATCTGACGTCTCCAGACCTCAGCTTAGTGACATTTTCAAAGTTCTTAAATATACATCTGTAACAATGTCTGTTTTTGTGCGCTGAGAAAGGCTTTCTAGATGCAACATCCATTCTGTCACTTGTGGTTGTGTTCTTGTACAACTGTACAATTCCACTTAATGTTTTTGTTGTTTTACTCTGTGTCCCAGATAGTTGCCACTTTAACCCACTATGCCCCACATTTCCCTTTGTGTCCTATTATTTTACGTCCTGGAGATCCAAGCATTAATTATTTAAATTATCCGAGACTTAGGATAAGGTGAGTTAAAGTTCCAGCTGCCTCAGACTAAATGAGTCAAAGATATTTTAAAGTTAAGCAATTCTTTTAATGGATAATATGTTAATACAGAGGCTGGGAAAAAGACGAGCATTCTGAATAAAATAAACTTTTAAACAAGCAATATAATTTACAAGCAACATCTGTCAATGAATTGAAGTGATTAAGAAAACAAACAGATATTAACTGATTCAGTGCCAGACAAACAGTAATTATGTACCAACCATGGTGCACAATCAAATGAGCAAATATTATAATGTAAATTTCCATTTCTAGGATTTGAAATTGCGGAAGTTGGCAAAACAAAATAAATAGCGCGATGACTCGAGTATGGCGATATAATTCTGTCCAAACGGGAGCTCACATCTGACGATATTATCCTTCGACACTGAATCACTTAATATACAAGCTAGAAGAAAGATGCACATTCTCAATAAAATAAGTCTTTAGACCAGCAAATCTTTTACAAACACATTTACCGCATTTCCCCGAAAATAAGACCTACCCCTATAATAAGCCCTAGCACGATTTTCAGGATGTTTTTAATATAAGACCTACCCCTAAAATAAGCCCTAGTTAAGATTGTCAGCTAGAATGAGAGACTTGTTGCCGAATGGCCAGTCGGAATACAGACGCCACTGGTGCGCACTTGATAATGGACGGATGTGGTTCATAACTCTCACTAGTCACTCATGGGAAATAAAGTTACCAATGCACTATAAGCAGGCTACGAGAACAAGAAATGCTCATTTAAGGAAAGCTTTATTTGCTGGAATGTGAGACTGGGGCCAATGGTTCTACAGGAAATGGAATTGAAAGAAATTCAGGTCAGAATTTGGGATTTGGAGAGTTATGACGGTGTTCCAGAAGAAGATGACATGGCTGTATTTGAATAAATGTAGGAATTTTGTACATGAATAAATTGTAGATTTTTGAATGTGGAAAAAAAAATATATAAGACATCCCCCGAAAATAAGCCCTAGTGCAATTTTTATAGCTAAAATTAATATAAGACCCGGTCTTATGTTCGGGGAAACATGGGAGCAAGATTTGAAATGAGCGTGGGCACTTACCAGTCATGAATGTCTGTTGTTGAAAACATTGCTGAAACAGCCAAAAATGGAAATAGTGTCATTTAAATAAACAGCTGTAATTTCCATGTAAGAGGGACAGTGGAACAGAAACATGAGTGGGAGGATAATGATTTAAGTGGAAGGATAAGTTCAAGAAATGGATGAAAAGGAAGATATCTAACCATGCAAGAAATGGTAAGATTATCCTGGAGATTCATTTGCATTTGGAGTTACCATGGTTTGAGAGGATTTCCAATGTGCCTAGATGAGAGAGAGGATTTCCCATGTGCCTAGATGAGAGTGATATTCTGCAAACGACCTGCTAGACAATGATGTTAACATGGGATGTGATCTTCTCCGATTGTCTAGAGGAAGATGACAAGGGATCAGTTTCACGACCAGACAATGTCACATAGGTTTCAGTGCCTGTAAGCCTTGGTAGAAGATTCTAGTTGAGACAGACTGGTCTCACCCAGTCAACAAATGTCAGGAAGAAGAAGGATGCCAACAAGTACAACTATTGCAGCTCTACTATAAACAAGCATAAGGTGAATACTGTCTAACAAAAATATACTGGCCAAATTTAGATGAAGAAGGAGAAGAAGCAGAAGAGGAGGAGGATAAGGAGAACAATCGAAATGAGAAGAAGCAGAAGAAGGGGGAGGAGCAGCAGCAGCAGCAAAATGGGGTCCTAGTTTAGGTTCTGTTAGAGCAACACCAAACAACCTATGAGGTTCTGATGACTAGACTAGACTTAACCAGACTGCGATGGAAGCAGGTGACATGATTATCTAGACATCTCTGTAGATGGCCTCTACAAGCCAAGGTAGATGAGAAGTGACAAACTCAGTAGGTACTTGTATAAACAGAAGCTGTAAAGATGGCCCTGCCGAAGATACTATGTTAGTTGGTTAGTTTAGTCACAGTTCCAACTTCAAGGCAACAGGTCACCCCATACTCAAGGCCTTAACAGATCTCTTGCCTATCTGCCATAGTGGACCAGAAGGTGGAGTGTGCAGTGCTTGGACTTTGCATGTTCAAAACACTTGGCTTTAGAAAGTAATAATTTACTTAAAAAGTAAAACACTTGGCTTCGGAAGTGATACTTGACTTAAAAGGTAAAACACTTGACTTTAGAAAGTAATAATTTACTTAAAAGGTAAAACACTTAAATTCGGGGAGTGATAATTTACTTAACAGGTAAACAAACCTCACATCTAATAATTTCTCAGGATTCTGATTGGGCACAAAAATGGAAGTAATTCCTCCCTTGAAGATTCACCAATGTAAAGACTTATTTTAATAACACAGCAACCAGTACTTGTCAACCATAGGCTAAGGTCTTAAGTCAAAGGTCAACGAGAACAAATGAAGGGTGAGTGGTTCCCAAGCAGTGTAGAACAAGGGGGCAGCAGACATGCAAACACAATAAAATATGTGTATATAATAAATAAACCTGGTGTTTTGTCTTTAAGGTGTCTCTATCAATAAAACTGGTGTCTTGTCTTTACGGTGTTTCTATCAATAAAACTGAGTGCCCTAATACATTTTCATTCCAAATGTGCACTTAAGAAAACTGTCTGGGAACCAGTGGTATCATACATGATGATGATAATAAATAAATTGCAAGTTGAAAAATTGCCAGTGTGTCAACAGGGTCCTTAAGGCCAGCTATGAATAGTAACACTGTAACCTACCATGCATGCCCCAGCAGGCAACTAAGGAGGGTTGGCATGGGACTGCCTATTTTATTCCACAGAAACTTGAGCTATACAATCCAACCAACAATGAACACGTAAAAGAAAAGGAAAGAAAAATAACAGCCAAACAAGATGCAAGGAGGCTCTTCTCCTAGAAGAAGTTTGGCATGAAGGGGAGAAAGCTTTGTGCGCCTCAATTTTCAAATGTTCCCCTTTCACCTAAGACAACCTCCATAGTTGGCACCTACAATGTTAGAACTATACATGAAATGGAAAAAGGCTGGTAGTCTTAGCATGAGGTGGCTGAGGGCCTATGCTCCTAAAAAGTGTTAAAAGTCGAGAGGATCGACTTCATTGCACCGGGTTTTATCACATATGGCTAGATCTCTTTCTGCAGGACAACCGGCAGAAAGCATCGCACAAAGCACAAACTCTGTAGCTCCAGTGAGGACCCCCAGGAGTCTCAGAGAAAAATGCACTCGAACCCACAACCTTTGGAGCGCGAGGAAAACAGCTTGACCACTTCGCTACGGAGACTCCAGGCAGAAGAAGAAAACTTATGGATTCAGGGAAAAGAAGAAAAAGAAGTAGAAAACCAAAACAGTCTAATGCCACAGGGATGTCCCTACAACCATACATGGCAAATTTGCACATAAGCATTCTTATATTTTCCTTGGTACAATGTGGGGGTGCCAGGTTTGTTGAGGAACCCCCCCCCCCCTCCCAAACATTCAGCACTAACAGAAAGCAGGTAGTACCATCTACTGTCATACGATCGCTCAGTCAGATTTGACTGAGACCTGAATTTTGATCAGCAACAGTATCTAAATAAGACCTAACTTCTGATCAGCAGCAGTACCGATATTAAACAAGTAGAAATAAAAGACTCTTCTACACAACTAAGGCACATTGTATGTTTATGGATCAAATGGCAGTCAGTGGGTGATGTAGTTGGCTGCCTTTACTTCCCAAAACATTTGCTGGTAGCCATTTTAGGTTGGGTCAAACTTGGAGCCAAGGTCAATTTTTTAAATTTGAAACCGCCCTGATGCAGATCAAACCCAAGACCACCCATATATGGCAGGGGAGCGTCTAACTGCTACACTGTCACGGAACTGATACTCTAAGAGACATTTTTCTCAGTAAGACCTGAGAACAGCACCATTTCACCTGCATCTAGAAGCTTTTGTCTACTTCACTCCTTGCTCCACATAATTCTGAAGCGCTAATCATATAATTTTCTATTTCTTCTACCACCTGTGCTGTCTTTCCCAATTCGCATATAGTTCTACTATTTCAGGTCCTAATACTGGGGATTTCCCTGGATGAAAGGAGGTTGATGGGCAATCCTTCCAACCTACTCTCCATTGCTTCACACCTCTGCTAGAAAACCCTATTTTAATTTTGGCTGTTGAGGTATTTTTATTTGGAAATCCCCAGTATTAGGACTTGAAATAGTAGAACTATATGCGAATTGGGAAAGACAGCACAGGTGGTAGAAGAAATAGAAAAATTATGCACCTGGTTTTCTATGGGATTTAGTAGCCAGTTTTGTTCGTTTGTTCGTTCGTTCCTTAAGTCTCCTCTTACAACATGCACAGCAGGTTAGTGTTCCTATTCCTTGCTTCCCTTCAAGTCTAGGTAACACACGGGCCAAGCAATCTTACAATACAGATTATAGAAAGCAGAGAAATGAGAAGAAAAAAAAGCCTTACGCATCAGGGATGTCTCCATTACTGTATTTGGCTGCAAATGTTCACACAAGTATTCTTATATTCTACTGGTTAAAGGAAGGTAAGGTAATTAATTCAACAGGACAACAAAATATTCTTCTTCTTCTTCCTCTTTTTCTTCTTCTCCTCCTCCTCATTCTTCCTCTTTTTCTCCTCCTCCTCCTCCATCCTCTTCTTCGTTCACTGCCTGGTCTGAAGTACACACCAGCGATCATGACTCAAATCCTCTCTCTAATTAACTTTAAGTCACATCATTCTTTGCAATAGTACTAAAAGTAGGTTGCAATTATTTTCTACATGCTGCTGGAGACTGCATGATGTGGAGAAGCATGATTTGTCTCTCGCTAGTTGATAAGGCATGATGATGATGATGATGATGAATTACTTTCTGAGACCAGTTTCCATATCATATAACGCAAGTTATCCTTACCACTGTACCTATAATTGCACTACAATTTGTCCTTGATATCTCTAATTGCACAAGTTGTCCTAGGCACCACACCTATAACTGTATCCTCAGCCTAAGCCACCTAAAGCAATGACCAAGTCTGTTACAATATTCAGCTGCACCTCGCTATAACAATCCTGTCATGACTTCACATAACCCTGACTGGGGCCTAAAAGGGAACTCCACACCTGTCCCTGAGCTGTCCTGCAGACTAGCAAAGCAAAGGAGGTATCTTACATCATTTATTGATAGGTTTTACTCTATTCCACTATCTATATTCCAGAATATTAATGTCATACATATATTTTGCCTGTTCTCTAATTGAAATCAACAAACATGAACAAACAAGCTATATGTACCCAACAGAGTACTGGGCAGTCAACAGCTTGCCACAACAAGCAGTGATGTACAGACCAGATGGAAACAGAGGAAGAGGCCGACCACGTAAACGTTGGACGGAGGGAATAACAGAATCCATGGGAATGTCGATATACGAAGCCCATAACCGGGCACTCTCACGAAGTTTATACTTCACCTCGACACCGCAAGGTACAAGAGGAACATGATGAGAGAGTACTGGGCAGGTAGACACATCTAAAATACTTTCCTTTATGTCCCTCAATTCATACATCACTTCATTCTCACATCTCCTGGCATGTTCATCATCATAATGTGCCATACTGAGCAGCACAGCTCATCATGTCCCTACACAAACACATGTGATGTCGGTTCCTAATCAACCAATCAATCAATCAATCAATGTCCTCGGTGTTCTTGGTATGTTCTATGGTTGTTCATCTTCCATACCACTTTACTGTCACATTCAGAGATGTGCTCAGTACATTAGACGTCGACAAGCATTTTTTCAGGTTTGTTTTCCCTAGTCTTTGACACCCTCCTCCCCCCAGTCCACCCACAAGGCAGTAGGTTTGTCTCTTTTCATCTGGTTCCCATCCCTAGACCTGTCTGACATGTGAGGTCCTACCAGTGGAGTGGCTGCGCAACTGTCAGCACAGCTCTTGGGGTCATTGGAACACACACACACACACCTCTACCTCTACAAACGCATCAGAGGGGGAATAATAATATAACCAAGACTGACCTCTGACCTGACACTATACAAACACACACATGTGGATCAATGAAATGGTAGCACTCCAACCACTCATGACTTAGACAATCTGATGTATATTATGCTCCTCCAACTCCCATTCCATCACAGTGAGAACAATCATAAACCAGAAGGTCATCAATAGTTTAGATGATGGAGAGAACGGTTTTAAAAGGCAAGAGAACTTCATAATTGCAACGGGTTTTATCCCAAATAGCCCGGCCTCTTCTGCAGAGCGACCTTCTGAAAGCGTCACATAGAGCACGAACTCTGTAGCTCCAGCTTTGACCACCAAAAGTCTCTGAGAAAACTGCACTCATGAACTGAATGATGCAGACCAGAATCGAACCCACAACCTTCAGAGCGTGAGGCAGGTGACATTACTTTGCCACGGAGAGAAAGTGGGGAGTAATGATCACTAATGCCTGCTGCCAATAATATATCTCAAGAATTGCAGATGATAACTGCTACATTGAAACAACTGGAAATATATATGGGTAAAGAGATAGAGGACAACAAAAGAAAAGTCCTGACAGCCTTTCAACATAAATAAAAACTATGTTTAAGACACATGGGCCTGTGATGTGATAACACCCTCACACGTTTTAAGCCTGAGAGGAGGAATAGGTGATCAGTCTTTCCCTCATATTTGACAAGCCTTGAGCCCTGGATTCAAACCCATGCTCATTACCAGCACAGTTCACTGCCAACTTCGCTAGAGTGCCCATGGCCTTTTAACATGGTAGGGACAAATAGCTTAGGAAATTATGCCCTCTGCTAGTGACCATGATGCGTGGAGATACATGATCATCTATACCAGTTGCAATGCACCTGATGATAATGATTACTGTTGCTATTATTATTATTAGTTTTATGGCAATAATAAACAGATGAGAGGCAGTACGGTTAACATAAACTTACAAACAAGGTTCACCACAGGGTTTCTTGTAGCTGCAGCTTTAAATGTGTCCTGGAAGAAATGTTAGAAATGATGATCAATTTCCTCATGGAATGATAGAACTGTTAGAAACGATGATCAATTTGCTCGTGGAATTATATAAATGTTAGAAATGATGATCAATTTCCTCATGGAATGATAGAACTGTTACAAATGAAGATCAAATCACTCGTGGAATTATATAAATGTTAGAAATGATAATCAATTTCCCCATGGAATTATATAAATTTTTAGAAATAATGATCAATTTCCCCATGGAATTATATAAGTGTTAGAAATGATGATAAATTTTCTCATGGAATCACAGAAATGTTAGAAATGATGATCACTTTCCTCATGGAATTACAGAAATGTTAAAAATGATGATAAATTTCCTCATGGAATTATAGAAATGTTAGAAATCATGATCAATTTCCTCATGAAATTATATAAATGTTAGAAATGATGATCAATTTCCTCATGGAATTATATAAATGTTAGAAATTATTAATTTCCTCATGGAATTACAAAAAGGTTAGAAGCATTACTTCAACCTGATCTATCCTAAGCAGTTGTTACTTTAACCAGATTGATCTGTCTTAGTAGTTGTTACTGGCAGTATCAAGAGTTTTCTGGAAAGGAAGACTGACGGACTACCCCATTTTATAATGTATGACACAATATATGTGAATGCCTACAATCTCATTTTCTTAAGGTAGTGTCACCGCCTCACCGTTAGATAGATTATTTAGAGGGCTACAACTCCAGCCCAAGGGAGAGAACAGAGCCCGAGTAATCTAGAGCCTTCTAGAAGGACTGGCCAATAAGTCCAGGGTTCCGTGGACACTGATGTGGCCCGCCTATTGCGGGGTCCACGAGGAACTCGGACAGAGTTACCACCCGTGTCGGAATGGGACACGTGTGGACCGGGAGAGGACAGACGGACTTGAGAGAGGCAACAGGGCCTGCCTTTGAGGGACTCTATAGATATCAATAGATATATAGACATATAGACATAGGCTAGATAGTTTGCTAGACTGTTGAATGATACTTATGTGTTTGATGTTCACTATTTGGAATATGTAATATAGCGCGGGTCTGTTTACCCACTGCGCCAATGCATACTGTATATGTAAATACAATAAATATTCGATCTCATAACGAATAGATTTATTGTTGCCTGTATGAACCCAAAGTTTAGTTACCTAGATACGAGCAAGACTATGACAGGCTTTTTGGGGGCTAGTTTTCCGGTTTTGGCATAAAATGTTTTGTGAAAATTCTGTTAATTGCCATGTAAAATTACTTAATTGATCATATCACATTGAGTTGTTTAAACCAAAAGAATTGTTAACTTACAAGTTTACAAAAATTAGTAGCTATCTAGCAATAAAGTAGGATTAATCTGAGTCCCTCAGCAGTATCTCAGCAGTGCCTAAGCAGTGTGCCTCATTATTGTGATTTGTACACTATTTTTGACATGACTGTGACGTTTTTTGACTGTTACTAATGTTTTCTCACTCTACGAGCAGATTGTTCCGCGAATAGTGCCGCGTGCAACCTATGTAACCTTTACAACAGTGGTGAGATTACAAGACAAGCTTTCTGGGACAACATCGGCGAGTTCTCTATTTGAAAGCTAAGTTTCATGTCATACCCATTGTAACTCTAAGCTGTACTTCTCATCTTTCATCAATGTATTATGTTGTTTCATATTGATTTGGTTGCATATTCATGACCTTATCACCAACATAACCTTGCATTTTGATTTACACATTAACAATTAAGGGAGTTAACCAAATTTTCGACTACACAACATTTTTTCTAAGGGATTTAACTTTATAAATATTACAAACAAGTGAAACACAAAATGTCTACCTTAGATAAATGCATTGAGCAAGGAATAAAGCTAGGTTATAAAGAAGAGAAATTGTCAGAATGGGCACAGAAAACGCACGCAGAAAACATTGCCCATGAAGAAAGAGCGATAGAACGAGAGGAAAAGAAATTGCAGATGGAGGCCGAAGAAAAGAAACTGCAGATGCAAATGCAGGCAGAGGAAAAGAAACTGCAGATGCAAATACAGGCAGATGAAAAGAAAATGCAATTGCAGGCTCAGGAGAAACAACTGGAGCTTGAGGCGGCGGCCAAACAGGCCCAATTGAATGCCGAAACACAAATAAAATTAAAACAGATGGAGCTTGAGTCTAACGCAGAAATATCTATAAATAAGCTAAGAAGCAAAGAGGAAGAACAAAAATATAATAAGTATAAAGGCCTCGTGAAAGCGTTCTGCTCAGGAGATTCCATCAGCGCCTACTTGGAAAATTTCGAGTGTCTCATGGCCTACCATAAGATCATTAAATCAGATTGGGCATTTATTCTAATGAGGAACTTAGCTCTTGAACCACTAAAAGTAATAGAGACAGTACCACAGGAGATGCGTAAAGACTATGATTACTTAAAACAACGCATCCTCCAACATTTTTCTTTAGATACTGCAGGTTACCAACAACAATTTGCCAAATTATCACCACAACCAAACCAAACCTTTATAGATTATGTCAGTACAGTTCAAGACGTATGCACAAAATGGATCAACTCGGCTAAAACCAACAATAGCCATGACAAACTTAAAGAGCTTATTATTATAGACAAAATAGTTAGCACCATCCCCACACCTTTTGCCAAGTTCTTAAAACAAATGGATTGCAAAAGTATTCAGGAAATAGAGGCCAAGGGGAATGCATTTTTCACAGCAAATAGGGATATTTTTCAGCTGAACATAAGTCACAACGATACAGCAGCTGCAGTAGTAAACACCAAATACTCCAAACAAACAGAGAGTAAATTCAAACCTCGCTCCAATGTCAGTAAACTTGTTAAATGCCAATATTGCGGTTTTAATCACGACAGTTACGGGATGTGTGACAAAGCACCCACCTACCCTCACCACCTTAAAATGATGGTGGAGAAACAAAAAGCTAAACGCAGTGCTTACCACAGAGCGGTTAAATGTTATTTTTGCAATAGCTGGGGCCATTTTAGTCGCAATTGTGAAGGCCGTAAATTATTAAAACAGGCCAATGCTGCATTAGTAGAAACGTCGTCTGACGAAGATCTCGAATCACTGAATGAATGTGATAATCTACACGACAATGAAAGCGAGCTTGGGAATGCTGTACACATTATAAACACCATTACAGACAGTAAGTGCAACACCTGTACGAAGTTCCAACTAGACACAACACTACATTGTGGCCACACGATCCCTATTTCAAATGAAACAGCTAATGCTGCTTTGTCATCTACAGGCAAGCTAGTTTTTTTTTACAGGGTTTGTTAACAACAAAAAGTGCACATTAATTCGTGATTCCGGCGCAACTCTCTGTGGGGTCAAGAAAACATTAATAGACACTAAAGACTACACGAACAAACATGTGACTTGTCGCACATTCTCAGGTACGATAGAGAGATACCCCCTTGCTCTGGTCGAAATTCGAACACCGTTCATATCTGGTCAAGTGTTGTGCGCTATCCTTGACAATCCAGTCGCAGATATTATTCTTGGCAATTTACCCAACATACATCCATGCTCTGAAAAGGAAATCAAAGAGTGGGAGCAAAAACACGGTATCCACCACAAAAACAGCGACACTAAAGAGAAACACCATTCTTGCTTGTCTCATTCTGCCAAAATACCAAGGGAGACAACCACTGAGGTAATTCAAAAAGAATTCACCGAGGTGTACAATGCAGGGGCGGTCGAATCTATAAGCGAAACGACCAAATTAAAACCTCGAATTGAGGATGCTACCAAGCTACCAAGTATCAAACCTGTAAATGTGCAGCAAAACACACAACACACAAACGCAATAACACGACAGACAACCCACAAAACCAACACTGACCAACTGCAGGAATCCTTAGAAATAGTAGCGCCTAACTTAACTAACATCAATTTTGGAAATGAACAAAAAAATGACCCTACACTTGCACCATACTTTAAGTTAATAGGACTTAAACCGAAATTAACAAAGAACGCATCGTGGACATTTAAGCTACAGAACAACATCTTAACTAGATTTTACACAACAAAGCAGACCACGATACAGCAAGTACTGTTACCACAAGCACATCGAAACAAAGTTCTAAAAATAGCTCATGACTCCCCTTTTGGAGGTCACATGAGATACGAAATGACCAGGGCTATTGTCAGGACCCAGTTTTATTGGCCAAAGGTCAACCAAGACATTAAAACCTTTTGTACATCTTGTGTTATATGTCAGAAACTGGTCAACAAGGGGAATAACCCTACTGCATTCTCTTTAAATAGAAACTTGAAATTATCCCATGTAAATATGTTGAAACCATATTATGTTAGACAGGACAATGAGACAAAGGAACTGACTCAACGAACTAATGACGGAGACGAAACGACAAGTTCCCAACGAAATGACACCTCGACAAACGAAGCATCGTTAACGACACACTCTTACGACGAAGACATATGGACATTACCGACAATCTGTGATATCGACAACGACGACAAATTTGACGACATATTGACAACGATTGATCTCAACAACGACGACAATGACATTGAAGACAATTTACAAACGGTAGCATCTGTGATAAATCAGACAGACGTGGACAACACTGAAATCCCTGTACCAATCATGACTGACGACGGAAGTATAAATGACATACATATCTCTGACACTTTGACACAACAACAGCGACAAGACATTTTGACTATCCTTGACGAGTATAAATCTATCTTTTCTAATAAACCTGGACGCACTGATAAAATAACACATTCAATTGTGCTGACAGATCTGAGACCGGTCAAATGTAGACCATATTCTATTCCTCTCCATTACAGATCTAATTTAGATAAGGAAATTTTAGATTTAGAGAAGAATGGCATTATTCAAAAATCGATGTCTCAATATTCGTCACCGATTGTTCTGGTGAAAAAAAAGGACCAGACAATTCGCTTGTGCATCGACTATAGAGTATTAAATACAAGAACAACAACGGATGCAGAGCCAATGAACAGCTGTGAAGATCTTATCTTAAATATGGCTCAATCATCCTTATTTTCCAAGACCGATTTAGCGAAAGGATATTGGCAAGTTCCACTACACCCTTCTTGTAGACATATAACAGCATTCGCAACACCTCTCGGCTTGTACGAATGGCTATATCTTCCGTTTGGGCTCAAGAACGCACCGGCCACATTTGTGAGACTAACAAGATTGTTATTACACGGAATGAAAGATGTAGTAGCCTATATTGATGATATATGCGTCCATTCTTCTGATATGACTTCTCATCTACTTACCCTCAAACAAGTCTTCAACCAAATCTCTCTTTTTGGACTTACTATCAAACCTTCCAAGGTTGAAATAGGTTATACACAAATAGACTTCCTTGGTCACAGAATTTCTGAAGGCAAATTGTTGACAGATGATAAAATTGTTTCTAAGATCCTTAATCTAGAAGTGCCTACCACCAAGAAACAGATTAGAAGTTTACTTGGCCTTATCAACTATTATTCTAAATTCATTCCACATTGGGCAGAACTAACCTCAGTCTTTTCTGATATGTTAACTAAAAATCATCCATCAAAAATTTGTAAAAGTACCAGCTTAGATGATGCAATGTGTAGATTGAAACATATTTTTTCGAATCCACCAGTCTTACGATTACCCAACATAAATTTACCCTTTATTTTGACCACAGATGCGAGCGCTATCGCAATAGGAGGATGCTTGATGCAGGAAGTGGATGGCATAAAACACCCAATTCTCTATGTGAGCCGCAAACTAAAGAAGGCTGAGACTCGGTATGCCACGGTTGAATTAGAGTGTTTGAGCCTATTGTTTTGTATATTGAGATTATCGAAGTTCCTCTTAGGGAGTCACTTTGTGGTCCTCACTGACAGTTCGCCATTATTGGTCCTTAACCAGGGGTCGCCTAAAAACCATCGGCTACAAAGATGGCGTCTTCTACTTCAAGATTTCGACTTCGAAATCCGCCATATCAGAGGCACTGACAACATTGTGGCTGACCTTTTATCACGGCAAATAAATGCGCCAGTAGAATGACTCTGATCACATCGACCATTAGCCATACTATAAACTGTGATACTTTTAGTCGGTTGCATATTACAGTGGAACTCTACACCTGCTAGAGTAATCTCAGTGATTAGTTTAATTACGACACCCAAGAACATGATACATTACTTTGAGAACTATACCATCAAGTGCCTAAGCGCTAGAACGATTCCAGCAAGAAACAGTAACTGTGTTTGTGTCAACCAATAAGATCAACCAGCGAACTAACTCCGAATTCTGTAAGAACTCGTTATATGGGACATTAAGAACATTCCATACTTGCTGTTACTACGTAACTTTACAAACAGCCGAAACAGAACGACATCGACTACAACACTTAAGAGACAGCCATACTAGCTTTACCATTCATGGCATAACACGCTAGCAACAGAAGGACAACGCGCACATCATCGTTGGATTTAATTAATTAATTAGTTTAGGATTAAATATGTATTATATTTCCATTATTGATGTATATAAATTGTATTAACCTGTAAGTTGTACATATTCGACATTAATATTACAGGCGGTACCATTCCTAGGCTAAAGAACCGTCCTATACAATTGTCTCTGTTTAAATTATAACCCATTTTTTGAGTCATCGTACAAGAAGTACGTATTTTCTTAAAGGGCAAATATCGCCTAGCCCATTTTTTCTAAGGGCAATAATACTTACCTCATCTTTAATTATATATTTTAACCAAATACTATTTTTAATGAAAAGTGAGTGAATGACTGTGTGAATGTATTAAATGAGAGAACGATACACTTGGCGGACAAATTGTACGCAAACCGTATTTATTTTAATTTGTCTGCGTCTTTCATGTAAATTGCATGACTTGTCTAATTTGTGAATACATGTGTAGTACTTAGTTTAATAGTGAGTTAATATACTTAGTTTAGCAGTTAGGATACATCTAAGCACCACTACTTGGAATGCCTGTTCATGTATTGCACACAGTGCAGTAGTTCATGATTGAGGTTATCCCAACTCGTGACGCTTGGAAATACGCCACACATTCAGCACACACAGTACACAAACCTTAAAACTCAACACTATCAAGTTAAAATACAGTCACTTTATTAGAAACATCAACTTATTAGTCAAGCACACTAACAAGCCAACAGGGACACTTGTAGTATGAGGGGGATAAAATAACAAGGTAACTACATATTTTGCATTAGATAACATACGAGAGTAAAAGTGTATTGAAATGCACACACAAATCAAGATTTGAAGGTGTACTTAATTAGCCAGGACTTCGGTCTTGTTAACTCTCTTAACAGAGGTTAATTGTCTGGGTACCAGTTGGGTACAATTGAGAAGGGCGGGTTGTAAATACAACTACTTAAACGTCACGTAACTTCGGTCTGATAAGCATTGTTAAGGACACAGGAGACAGAGTGATCTCTTTACCAAATCAGAGAAGTGGTGTATGGGAGAATACATGAGTTTTAATGCCAGTATGTAGCTTACCAGGTTACTGTCCACCAATCTACAAACACCAACTTTATGTGATTCGGTGACAGAATTAGAATACATCTAATTACCCAATAACAAGCCATATTAGGGGGGAGGGGGGAATCCTGTCACCGCCTCACCGTTAGATAGATTATTTAGAGGGCTACAACTCCAGCCCAAGGGAGAGAACAGAGCCCGAGTAATCTAGAGCCTTCTAGAAGGACTGGCCAATAAGTCCAGGGTTCCGTGGACACTGATGTGGCCCGCCTATTGCGGGGTCCACGAGGAACTCGGACAGAGTTACCACCCGTGTCAGAATGGGACACGTGTGGACCGGGAGAGGACAGACGGACTTGAGAGAGGCAACAGGGCCTGCCTTTGAGGGACTCTATAGATATCAATAGATATATAGACATATAGACATAGGCTAGATAGTTTGCTAGACTGTTGAATGATACTTATGTGTTTGATGTTCACTATTTGGAATATGTAATATAGCGCGGGTCTGTTTACCCACTGCGCCAACGCATACTGTATATGTAAATACAATAAATATTCGATCTCATAACGAATAGATTTATTGTTGCCTGTATGAACCCAAAGTTTAGTTACCTAGATACGAGCAAGACTATGACAGGCTTTATTTGCCATGGGATAATTGTTACTCTTTTCAAATGCAAATCTCAAAGATGTTAAACATGAATAGTTAAAGTATGAATAAAATTAGTGGAACTGCTGTAAAGCTGTGGAAATGTAAACAATATAAAATAACATAAAGTAATGCAGCTTTACAGAACAGAATTACAAAAAACACAGGACATTGCGGCAGCTTCATCAGCATACAGATATGTACACAAAACCCAACATATAATCACAGAGAAGATCCTCCAATGACTATATTAAGGCATAAGAACAGAATGGGAAGAATGAAAAGGTGAAAAAATGACAACAATGAAGAGAAAATAAAAATCTGAAAGAAAATGTTACTTATCTTAGAATACCAGGCGGTAATTCTGTTCTGTAAAGCTGCATTACTTTGTGTTATTTTATATTGTAAACATGAAAAGCAATACTTTTGAACAGAAAAAAAAAACATCAGTGCACTTGCAATGATCTCATAGGTGTCATTCTCTCTAAGACAAAAAATAAAGTATAACTTATTCTCATAGTGAGTAAATTTCACATATACTGGAATCAACATCTTATGCATTCCCTGGCAATTTAAGCATCATACAAGCAAAACAACGATAAAATAATGATCTTACAGGATACTGTCCAATCAAATGTGCCGTCAGAAAGCCACCATGAGATCCACCAAATGCCAGTATGCGGTTGCCATCGGCGACTTCTTTAGCCAGAACTTCCACCATAGCGCTCTGGGACAGAAAACACAGGCAGCATATCAGTTACATTGTAAGAAGCCGACACAGATTATGGTCATCACTAGGAAGAAATAAATACCACATGTAAAATACAGGTAAATGGGAATATTTTTAAATAAGTGAATAGGTACAACTATCTCAGAACAGTCATAACATCTGATGGGAGATGCCTTGAAGAGATTGGAACAAGAATCGCCATGGCGAAAGTAGCCTTTTACAAGATGTAAAACATACTGACCAATAAAAAGATGTCATTTGCAAAGAGAAAAATAGTGTTGAAGTGCTACATAGAACCTGTACTTTGGTATCGATGCGAGATGCGAACAATGAACTGACAAGCTAAAAAACATATAATTGTAGTGGAAATGTGAATTCTGAGGAAAATGCATAGTACCATGGACAGACAGAAAAACCAAAGAGCAAGTCCTAAAAGAAGCAGATGAAAATCTTAAACTGATTAGAGAAATTACACGTAGACAATCAACATGTTTTAGGCACATTATAAGAAGAAATAAACTAGAGAACTTGATGACGATTGGCAAGATTGAGGGAGTAAGAACAAGGGGTAGGCAGAGAGATAAATACTTAGATGGCTTGACCCTGTGGCATGGTCAAGACAAGAACACAGAACTGATTCACGACTCTGGTGATCATTTGATGTGCTGAAACATGACCACCCACTCTTATCGGCATGGCACATAATGATGATTATAATCAGTGATACAATGATTCATGACACTTCTTCAACCACCCTGATCTAGCATCACAAATATTTTAACAGATAATATATATACAGACCTACAAGCACTTGGAATCAACGACTGGCAAGAGAAGGTCAACCAGAGAGACGAATGAAGACGGATTGTATCTGCAGCAAAGAACCTCAATGGCTCGGAACGCTGAAGAAGAAGATAATTATTCTGCAATGAGCCCTTGCCACTGTAGTCAACCAGGAAATGAGAGGCCTGACAAACTGGTTAATGAAGGCTATGGGACCCAAACACCAGGTTTTTCAGTTACATATAACCAAAAGAATGCTGAAAATTAACTGGACAGCCAAAATGAGCAATCGGGACGTTTTAAGGGAAGCTCAGAAGCAAAGACAACTTATCACAAATATCAGAGAAAGAGGCTGTCATCGTTTTTTCGCCACGTTATGAGAAGACAAACTGGACCATGTCGTGACAACCGGAAAAATTTGCGGAAAGAGAGATAAGGGGAAGAAGGCATGAGAAGATTCTTGACAGTCTTGGATCATGGCACGAAAGGGAGTCAACACACAAATTGATCCATGACGTCAAAGATCGTAATTTGTGACGAGGCATGATTGCCCACGCCAGCCGACAAGGCACTGGATTATGATGATGATGATGACGACAACCAACAGCAAAAAATAGAAAGTTGTGCAGCAGATAGCACCACCCACTTAAACACACATACAAGGTAAAACTCAATCACTGAAACATACATTTTCACTAGATGTTTGCAACATTAAAAAAACACCACACAACACATGTTTAGAACATAAAAAGACACTTCACATTACATGTTTACAACAAACAAAGACACCCCACATTACACATTTACAAAATACAAAGACACCCAAAATTACATGTTTACATCATATGAGGGTAAGTCAATAAATAAGTCACACAGTTCTGTGGTCTGGCAGGTGAATGTAGTTGGTGTTTTCTACAGGTGTCATTAGGTAACAGCAACATAGGTGTCTCATGCGCATGCGCAGCGCATAAACAAAATGGCGACTGTACTTATGGAGTGTACAACCAAAGAGCAACATGCTGTTGTGCGTTTTTTGTGGGCAAAAGGACTGCCTGCAAAGGACATTCATAAGGAAATGATTCCTGTTTATGCTGACACATGTTTGTCCCGTAAAGTGGTGCATAGCTGGGTAGAAAACATTTTCTCAACGACGCTCTAAAATTGTTTATGAAATCCGATCTGGTCGTCCTGTTCAGATTCCAACATAAGCATCTGAGCAGCGGGTGGAGGAGATGATTAGGTGACAGGCGAGTAACAATAGACTCTGTAGCATCTGCAAGAGGGTGCTCACATGGTTCAGCATACAGCATAATGCAAGATCGATTGAAATTTCCAGGACTGCTGACTAGAGGAGTGTTGCTTCTTTGTAACAATGCCAGACCACATACGGCTCGATTAACTCAGGAGAAAATTAATCAACTAAGGTGGGAAGTTCTGGAACACTCATCTTACAGCCCCGACTTAGCCCCTAGCGATTTCCACCTTTTTGGTCCACTGAAAACCCACCTTGGCAGGAGACATTTCACGAATGATGCCGAAGTTGAATGTGAAGTGAAAACATGGTTTAGAAAACAGAGCACACAGTTCAATGCAGCCGGTTTGGGAGGACTGATAAATTGATGGGATAAGTGCATCAATGTTGGTGGAAATTATGTTGAGAAATAAAGGGACAATGTATGTATAAAACTAAACTGGTTTCAAGTTGTTATCATATTTAGTTATTTTTCTACAGCCATTTGTGACTTACTTATTGACTTCCACTCATACAAAGACACCCGCATTACATGTTAACAACATACAAGACACAAGACACTCCACATTACATGTTGACAACATACAAAGACACTCCACAGATGGAGCAAGGAAACCCATCTCAAACACAACACCAGCAAGTGTCGTCAAGTTACCTCCACATCTCTGACATCCTGTGTGCCAATACTGCCAGTCAGGGAGAGAATACTGTTCTGTCCAAAACCTGTCGACCCCCTGTAGTTAACTGCAAACATAACAATGTAACGCACCCATTTACACCACCTGAAGTCATATGTGACATACTGTAAGTAAACAACATATCTTAAAGACCCATTTTCATGACTTAAGCCATATTTGACATAATCATCATCATGTGCCATGGCGATAAGAGTGGGTGGTCTTGTTTCACTATCTCTAATGATCACCAGTCGTGGATCAGCTCTGTGTTCTTGTCTTGACCATACCATGTGGCCAAGCCATCCAGGTATTTACTTCTCTGTCTTCCCCTTCTTTTCCCCCCAATTTGGCAGCTGTCACCATGTTCTCCAATTTATTTCATCTCATAGCGTGCCCAAAAATGTTGTCATTGTCTATGTCTAATTTCTCTAATCAGCTTACGGTTTTCATTTGTTTCTTGTAGGACATTGGTTTTTTTTTTTTTGTCTGTCCATGGTATTCTTTAAATTTTCCTTAGAAACCACATTTCTACAGCCATTTGATGTTTTTCAGCTTAGCTACCCCATGCCTCACATCCATCCAAAAGCACAGGTTCTATGTAGCACCTCAACACTCTTTTTTCTCATTGCAATTGCCATATTTTTATTGGTCAGTATGTTTTCCATCTTGCAAAAGGCTACCTTCAACATGGTGATCCTTGTTCTAATACCTTCAAGGCATCTCCCATCATATGTTATGACTGAAAGCTATATTTAACAACAGTATATTAAGGATGCCATATTTGGTATACGATAAGTAAATAAATAAAGTATGTAAAGGCCTCAACTAGACACCTTAAGCCATATCTGCCATACGGTAAGTAAATAAAGTATGCAATGGACCTTTTAAGATACCTCCAGACATAGTGGGAACATGGTTAAAAAGATTAGTTGCATATTCTTTACAGGATGTTGCAGTCAACCCCAGCATTTTTTTTGCTGTTTGTGATTTCTTGACAAGTTTACATCATGTAGTACTTTAAAAGTGTATGAATACCAACTACTCCTGCCACACTCTAAAAGTGCATGGATGCTAACTACTCATGTCTCACTTTAAAAATGGATTAATGTTAACTGCTACTGTGGCACTCTAAATGTGCATGGTTGCTAACTATTAATGTCACACTCTAAAAGTGCATCTGTGATAACTACTCCTGTCTCATTCTAAAAATGGATGGATGCTGTCACACTCTGAAAGTGCTTGTATGCTAATTAATCCTGTTACACTCTAAAAGTGCATGTATGCCAAATACTGTCACACTCTGAGCTAAGAACTGACATAACTGCACTCAGGACATTCCCATACATGCTCCGCCCCCTCTTTCAACAGCCAATGAAGAGTCACACTACTAATCCTTCCCACCACTATCTGATTGAAAGTTCTCCTGGTCTTCCCTCTCAGTTTTGAGATTCTACCAGAACCCCCTGTCAATTCCCCGCAATCTCATCCCTTCCACATATGGGTTCTTAATCTGTTCCCCCACTTTCTCCACCTGGCCCCACAGGCCCACGACCACCTCCCCCTTGTCCATAAGTAATCAACCACCAAGAGGTGCATTCCCTGCCAGCCTATCAGCCTGTTCACTCCCGAATAGCCAGGGCAAACAATCCATACAGTTCTCACAATCTGTGACCTCTGAAACGAGGTGAGCCATTCCACACGAAACATTCCTTTCTCCACACCTTACTAAGCATACTCCTTGAGTCTGTGATGAAGACAATGTGTGTTACAGTGGTCTCCTCTAACCAAGTGAAAGCCGCTGTGACTGTTTCCACCTCCCTTCTCATGCTGGAGGTTGTAGCCTTTTATGCCATACTCTCCTTTGTCACTTTAAAAGTACATGTATGCCAACTGCTCCTGCCACTCTAAAAGTGCACGTATGCTGACTACTCCTGTCACACTCTAAAGGTGCATGTATGCCAACTGCTCCTGTCACACTCGAGTTGGATGCACATCTAACACATCCACATAACTGACAGCACTGAGTACTACTGGGTTTTATCCCATCTGGCTTGGTCCCTCTTCACAGAACAGCAAGCCGTCTGCCAAAAGCATCGTACAAAATCACAAGTTCTGTACCTCCATCAAAGATCCACAGGAGCTTATGGTCCATTAGGAGAAGAAATCAGAAGAAGCTGAAAACAAGATGACAAGGAAAGGCTCTCACCCATAAGTACGGCATAGCCACATCTGTTAAAGAATGCAGCAATGATGTTGAAGGATGTGTCAAATGCTGTATTCGGGCCGCCTGGAAAAGAACACAAAGATGTCTTTGCTAACTGTATACAACAATGATAGGCTACTTCAATCTGAAACCCCTGGAATTATCAACAGATTGTATTACTTAACTAGGAGGTCAGCATGGCAGAATGGATAAGAGCACTAGCTCTTACAATTCTGGTGTGCTGATAGCGAGGTAGAGGGTTCGACCCCTCAATTGGTCAGTTGGACTAAGATGTTGACTTTTTTGTCCTTAACTTGAGGAAGTAAATTAAAATCCCTTTATTTTCTGTATAAGTTATTATCTCGTAAATCACATTATCTACAGATATAATTATCAAACATTTATTATACAAGATCAAAAATACTTAAGTATTGGAAAGGTCGGGTTGTGTGGTGGTTTTTTCCATGTAGTATGGATAGGACACATTGGGAGGATGGACAATGGACATCATTTTTAGTGAATTACAAATAGGTAAAAGATCTCTGGATCGTCTTCTTCATTGTTCGTCCGGAATATTGTTTTGGATGTAATTGTGTTGTGCCTGTTTACAGCAGAGCTGCGATATTTGCACCTTTTGGCCAACACATCTGATTTCTTCAGGCATTTGTTAACCAGGTTAACTGGGTGATCTCAGGATCGACCTATACTACGATACAAAGATGTGTGTAAGCGGGACATGATTGATACACGCTTTGATATCGCACCATGGGAGCAAGTTACCCCTGATCACGTTGCATGAAGAGACCAGATCAGAAATGGAATAAAGACAAAGGAAAACAATTTTGCAGATAAGTCGCCCACTGAAAATGTGAGATGTCAGATGATATGTGACGGTAGAAATGACCATGTGCTCACATGCATCCATTGTAGACGAACATTTACTGTGTGAATAAGTCTGACCAGTCACATTCGATACCACCATGGATTGTAGTCATAATGCCATTTTTTGAAGCACAATGTAACAAACTATGGTCTTTCAAGACAGCAAGGTGCCAGTTCACTATTACCAGCAAATGTAATTATTTTCTATATATTTAATTATTTTCTATATATTTAATTATTTTCTATATATATTTAATTATTTTCTATATATTTAATTATTTTCTATATATTTCATTATTTTCTAAACACCACATTATTGTTGAGGGGGCTGAGTGGTCTTGAGGTATGGTGTCCGCCTCGAGTGCTGGAGGTCCCGGGTTCAAGCCCCGGTGAGGGCCGGGATTTTTTCACGTGGACTTCTAGTCGGATGCCTGTGTGTATTGTTGTGCACGTGAAAAATCCCTTGCCAGTTGGAAATTGAAAAAGAGCAGCCTTAAGGTGCTGCTCTGAGTTAAAAATTTACCCAAAGTATTTCAGGATCCTCACCAGTGCTACGGAGTTCATGCACTGAGTTGAGATTTTCTGGACTCAGGCTTGAGTTAGGAGTACAATGGATCACTTATGGGTTACACCAGTGTGCCGTGATGTTGATCCATCGACTAAACTGAACTATACACCACATTATTATCCTCATCTTCTCCACGTGCCAGATCTGGAGTAGAGACAGGCAATCATGAACTCCCCCCCCAACCCTCTCTGTCAGCTGACATTGTAATGACGTTGTTGTTGCAAATATTGTTGCCGGTTGCCCAGTTGTTTCAGCTTCACACACACATTTTGTCTGTCCTCCTCTGTCTCTCTTGCCTACTATTTCATAATTAAGGGGTCTCTGTAGAGAGGTGAAGACTGGCCACATATTCCTCCGTGCACCCAGGCCTACAAAATGTGATGACACTACCACATCATTGACCCATCACAGGAAACTGCTTCAAGACATGTTTAATTTATATTTCTTTTATTTGCAGTGAAGTGGTAAAGTCGTCTGCCTTGTGCACTGAAGGTAAAGGATTCGTTTTCATACAGCATCTTTCAGATCATAAGTGTGATTTGTCCACAGACACCTGCAGGTCATCACTGGAGCTTGGGAATTTGTGTTTTGTCAGGTGTTTAAGAGTCAGATTTGAAATATTTGTTATGTTGCCATTACTTGATCATCCTTAATAACACCATGACTGAGATACACAGATGGATCCAGTCAACAGACCTACCATGGGAAAACACAATGAGAGGTGGCAGGCTATCCTGCTGGCTTCTCGTGGGCAGAGACAGGATGCTTTCATAGTCCAGGGCAGCTGGAGATGAAAAACATGGCACCATTATAAAGAAACAAAACTTACAGTAATGTTTGTTTCACTTTATGCTGGGAGTATGTGGGGGTTAAAGTTTTTACTTTGTCAGAACTTTTTATCCACACTGACATCACAGCACCTGGGACAATCCCATTGTCGTAACTTATCATAAGAAAGACAATAATAATGATGACTGTGTCGGAAAAGCTCAGACATGAAGGAATGATGTGAACCAATGAACCGGACTCAGTGTCCTAGCAAGGCCATCAGTTCTGTGCAATGTTTGACCCACTTACTCCATGGTTCCACTCTGTTGTGTATGGACCTCTTTTGTTCATTGTGATTTACTCATGGATGTGTCATGTTCATTGGCTCGCATTATTCCTTCGTGTCTGAGCTTATCCGGCGTGTTGTGTTCATTGGCTGGCATTATTCCTGCGTGTCTGAGCTTATCCGACACAATCACCATCGTCATCTTTCTTAATATGGGTTATGACACCCATATTTGGCTTGTCGCCCTCAGAAGATGTCTGGATTCAAACCAACAACCTTCACAGCATGAGGCTGGCAGCCTTACCATTTCACCATGGAGACCCCATAGCACGTTCATATAAGTATGCTTTTATTAACTTCTGTCTCCATCTCTTGTGAGTTGAATTCCAGGTGCCCCAATGCCCTATTTCAACTTCTGAAGACCTAAGGATGTATTCATCAAAGATATGACGGAGGAGAAGAATAGGACTGTTTAAGTTCTGGTGAGAATCTCCTATTTGTCAGTGACATGTAAATAAATCAACAGGACATGGTGTATGATACATCAAAGATATGATCGAAGAGAAGAATAAGACTTTGTTTTGGTTCTGGTGAGAATCTCCTGTGTCTTGTCAGTGACATGTAAATAAATCAACATGACATGGTATATGATACATCAAAGATATGATTGAGGAGAAGAATAAGACTTTGTTTAGGTTCTGGTGAGAATCTCCTATTTGTCGGTAATATGTAAATAAATCACATGACATGGAATATAATACAAAACATAGTGGATGCAAAAAATTTGCTTGCCTTCAGCCTGGTAACCACGTGTTTGAATTCGCTTTGTGCAGGGATTTTTTTTTCACTGACTTGGCTCCCAGCCTAAAAATGGGTCGTCGTCATCATCATGTGCCCTGTCAGTATAGACATTCATGTCTCTCCACAGATCTTGGTCCTTGGTGTTCTGAATCAACTCTGCTTATGATATTTCCCCATGCCACCATCTCAGTCCATCTAGCATCATTTCTCTTGGTCTGCCTCTATCTCCTTTTCAGCTGTCACAATGTTTTCCAATGAGACCGACCATGTAAACGATGGACAGAGGGAAAAACAGAGTCCACGTGAAGCTGGATATATGAAACCCATAAATGGGCACACTCCTGCTATTTATGCTTCAGCTCGACACCGCAAGGTATAAGAGGAACAAAATGAGATGATGGGATGATGAAAGAGTGGAGTGTCATGATCATAAATGTCTGCTCCAGATCAGACACCTGCAGCTTTAAAAGGCAAGAGTGTTGACTTCATTGCACCGGGTGTAATCCCATATGGCTCAGTCTCTTCTCGCAGGGCATCCTGTCCAAAGCATAAACTCCATAGCTCCAGCAATGACCCCCAGGAGTCTCCAAGAAAACTGCACTTGTGAACCAAATGACATGGCCTAGAATCAAACCCCAAACCTTTGGAGTACGAAGTGGGCAGCATAAACACTTGACCACGGAAATTCTTGGGCAACAAATAATAACACAAGCAATACCAAGTTCATTAAATATCAGATGGCAAAGAAAAGGGATTCTCATAATCACCAATGTCGGCACCTGATCGAGAGGAAGAAGAGCTACACTGTGAAGTGTATAACAACCAGAGAAGAATACTCACGGAACTTTGGATGTTCCCTCTTCTTCGATGGCTTATGCTGAATGACCTGCCAAGTTAGCCAGTCTAGTGGCTCAGGGATATCATCCAGGTTCTTCCACACACAGCTGGAGACATTTGCTGGATCTGCTACTTGACCAAACAGCTAGAAGTATTGTAAATGACTTTCTCATAGTTAAATGACAAAAAGTAGCTATATGAATACAACCTATAAAGCTAATATCAACAGATGTATTTATCAATGGAAAGAAATCATAGAAAGTGAGCAGTTTTGAAATATTTTGAGCATGTAAAAAGACATGAATGTCTGGGAAAGACAACTATGGTGGGATGTGTACTGGGGAAGACGACTATGGTAGGAAGTGTACTAGGGGAAGACAACTATGGTGGGAGGTGTACTGGGGGAAGACAACTATGGTGGGAGGTGTACTAGGGAAGACAACTATGGTGGGAGGTGTACTGGGGAAGACGACTATGGTGGGAGGTGTACTGGGGAAGACGACTATGGTAGGAAGTGTACTAGGGGAAGACAACTATGGTGGGAGGTGTACTTGGGAAGACGACTATGGTAGGAAGTGTACTAGGGGAAGACGACTATGGTAGGAAGTGTACTAGGGGAAGACAACTATGGTAGGAAGTGTACTAGGGGAAGACAACTATGGTAGGAAGTGTACTTGGGAAGACGACTATGGTAGGAAGTGTACTAGGGGAAGACAACTATGGTAGGAGGTGTACTTGGGAAGACGACTATGGTAGGAAGTGTACTAGGGGAAGACAACTATGGTGGGAGGTGTACTTGGGAAGACAACTATGATAGGAAGTGTACTAGGGGAAGACAACTATGGTAGGAAGTGTACTAGGGGAAGACAACTATGGTGGGATGTGTACTTGGGAAGACAACTATGGTAGGAAGTGTACTAGGGGAAGACAACTATGGTGGGAGGTGTACTTGGGAAGACGACTGTGGTATGAAGTGTACTAGGGGAAGACAACTATGGTAGGAAGTGTACTAGGGGAAGACAACTATGGTAGGAAGTGTACTAGGGGAAGACAACTATGGTAGGAAGTGTACTAGGGGAAGACAACTATGGTAGGAAGTGTACTAGGGGAAGACAACTATGGTAGGAAGTGTACTAGGGGAAGACAACTATGGTAGGAAGTGTACTAGGGGAAGACAACTATGGTAGGAAGTGTACTAGGGGAAGACAACTATGGTGGGAGGTGTACTGGGGAAGACAACTATGGTGGGAGGTTACTGGGGAAGACATCTATGGTGGGAGGTGTACTGTGGGTAAGTGAGAAGAGGAAGACCACAACATAGATGGATTTACAATGTCATAGATAATTTACACATGACAGCGACAGAGGCAGGACATCTGGCTTATGATAGGTAGGACATTTGAAAGACTGGTATGAGGGTGATGTTCTACATAGGGCAAGCCACTCAAAGATATATGATGAGTCATATAGATATTAGCATTACTACAGAGTTAAGTTTAGTCTAGAACCGACATCACAGTAATTCACTCTCATCTTCAACAGCCATCAAAGAGTCCCATTACTAATGGTACCGGTAGCAGTCTATGTATTCGTCTGGCCTTTCCTTGAAGTCATTACTACAACTAATCTACCTGTGTTGAAAGAGGCTAACACAACAAAACAACTGAGAACAAACATAAGGAGGAGGCAAAAACGTCAGGAGGAGGCAGACATTTAAAAACATGTCAATTGCAATAAGACAAAGAGTGTTGAAGTGTTGCATGGAACCTATACCTTTGAATGGAAATGAAACATGGAAATGAGTAGACAAGCTGAAAAACATCTAATAGCACTGGAAATGCAGTTTATGAGGGGAATGCAAAGAATACTATTGACAGACAGAAACCCAATAATCAAGTCCTACTAGAAAGAAATGAAACCCGTAAACTGATTAGAGAAATTAGACATAGACAGCCAAGAATTTGTGGGCAAATTATGAGATGAAATAAACAGGAGAACTTGGTCACAACTGGCAACATTGCAGGGAAAAGAACCAGAGAAAGGTAGAGAAGTAAATTTCAGTATGGCTTGGTCACGTGGCATAATTGAGACAAAAACATAGAGCTGATTCACGACTCTGGTGATAATGTGAGATGGCGAAACATGATAGTCTACACTTATCATCATGGCACATGATAATGAAGACACATTTGCTGTTCACATTATAAGAAGAGAACAACTAGTAAAATTATTGGAAAAAGTGATAGAGGAAGGCTCTTGACAATCTTTCTTCAAGGAATTGAAAGGTATCAGCACAAGAGCACATACATTCTGCCGGAGAACGGGAGATGTGGCGAATCACTATTCCCCATGCAGTTGGTAAGGCATTTAATATGGCAGATGATTACCATACTGACCAATATCTGTAGCTATCATCAATAACAACAGTAAAATAATTCTAAGGAAACAAACCCAAACTTACCAAATGATATGGCTGGCTGAGGGAGGAGCATGACAAAAGCAGATAATTATTCTTCACACACAATAATCCCAGTGAGCGATTCTTGGAGCCTGCAGAAGTAAGAAACTTCATGTGAACATGAACAAGACATCTAGTCAGTTCTATAGTGTTGCTTCTCTGTTCCTTATTCCTTTTCTATACTTGTCAAGTTAGCGGCATGTCCTTTACTTGGTGTCTCAATTAATGCCAGCAATTATTGGCCGTTTGTGATTTTCTAGGCAATTTTACATTCATTCAGTAGTTTTCCATCACTTTTTGAATAGCCAATGCTCATACCATTGTGAAAATCAAAGCAAAGCGATCTGCTCCCAAAGTGCCTGCAGCTGACTCTGAACCTGATATGTTGGAATTGTGAAACAACAATCATTACCCTAAGCAAAGATGCCGACTTCTACACAGAGCTGTAGAGATTAACTGTCTTCTGTTCCTTCAGAATTTTTGCATAATTAAACACACACCATGAAGATTTGCAATCAAGATTCAACAATTCAGGTACTTTAGGCATACAAATAACACACAAAATGGTCACATGTTAAAGCTGGAAGAAGCAATTACCATACATTTACAGAAACCAATATTATGTAAACAAAAAGATATGATAAAAAGTTTTAAATTACTGTGGTAGACAATTCACATTACTGTGTGAATGTGTGTGTTGTATATTTTAGCTTGAAGGATTTATCTAATTATTTTAGTTTATGTTGTGTGATTTCTACATTATGTACCTTTATGAAATAAAGTGTCAGGTCTTAGTCAGAAATGTCTGAGCTGCCGTATAATAGCAGATGTTACTACCTGCTTTCTGTTAGCGCCGAATGTTGGGCGGCGCTTACCAAACCAGACACCCCACATTGTGCCAATGGCTTCTGGTGGAGGAGCGCAATTGGGAGGGTACAAGCCTTATCCTGGTGTGAGGAAATGCAGCCTAAAGACTAAATGTCATGGCAGGGCAGACCAGGCCCTAAGCCTTGGTTGGCAACTGGTCAAGGATGGAAGCTCCGACAGGCAGAAAGTTAAAGCATTGTTCTGCTGATCCGGCAGCTTCTGCAGCTTGTCTTGTTCCAGATGTATTGGTGTTACCTTTCCTCTGGAGTGAACTAGGCAGGCCGAGAGAGGGATCATGCTGCATGGGCAACACTGATCTCTACATTTCAGCCTTGGCTTTGTGCTATGGGAAACACAATGTAGCAAACTACTGTCTATCAAGATGGTAAAATGCCAGTACCTGATGAGATGCAACGAAATATGCCTGGCAATAAATTGTGTAATCTATTGGTTATGTCTTCGTTATTCAAATATTGAAAAAAGCAACACAGCTCATTGTTAAAACATGTGATGGAAGGAAAGAGGTGAGAAAAGATAAAATTACATGGGGTGGAGGACAACTTCAAGAGATGGACTGGAAGAAGGCTGTATAAGTGCAATATAAAGACACAGAATGGGCATTCACGACTTGCTCCAGCCAATCTTTAATGTAGAGGTGACGCTTAATGACGATGATCATGATATGGGAACAAAGGAGCAAGTGAATGAGGGGTTATTTTTGTGTGTGTTAGCTTGCTCTGAACTCAAGCGTAGTCCATACACGTCCTACTACTTCTAGTGCACTGGAGTGATTTCTGCATGTGGATTAGCTATTATCCATTCAACTCAAAATGAAAAATCAGATGTTTCTTGTTGTTCTGTTGTTTCTTATTGTTCTTGTTGAAAGACAGTCAAGTATCTTCTCTCACTGCCTTCGTCTATCACTTTTTCCATTGATCTTACTAGTTGTTCTCTTCTTAGAATGTGAGCAACAAATGTTGTCTGCCTCCTGATGTTTGTTCTCAGTTGTCTTTGTGTTTTAGCTTCTTTCAACACAAGTAGATTAATTGTATTAATGAGGTTACAAATCTATGGACTTATGGGAATGCATAAACCAAGATGCATGACACTGGCTTCATAACCCCTTATTGCAGTCAGCATGGCTAAATGGGTCAGGGCACTCACTCTTAAACTTTCTTTGTGCTTATGGAGTTCAACTCATACACCGCTCAGACTAAAATGTTGACTTCTTCGTCCTTGATCTGAGGACGTAAATTCAAAGTACCTCAAAAGTTGGAGTGGGTTCGCCTGAGGTGAGGCTCACAGGTAATAGGGAAAGCTAGCCTACACACAAAAATCAGTCAGGTACCACATTACCCAAGGGTGTCCCACTAACTAGAGTAGGGAAAGAGATGCCTTATGTCTATTATAGTGGACACTCCCTACCCCGCCACAAACATTAATTTGCATTCATAGAAGACATGGGAAAGAAGTACAAATAAGAAGACACAATAAACAACACAATATGAAGAACTATAAGCAAATTAGGATTTAAACCTGTTGCCTCTAAATAATGACAATGTATAGCTTAAGGGATCAAATATACATGGAAACACAAGCATGAGCCAGCCTATCACAGTTTACCTACATATTTCAAATTGATTAATATGTCTTGTTATGCCTACTTCAAGGAATGACCTCTTTCCATCATATATTTGATTGCAACTAGACTACTTATTAACACAGCACATAACAAACACTAAAAGACACCAAGTAGACACTGTCTTCAGCTGGTTCTGCATACCTGTATGGACCCTTTGCAATTTCCCCGTGTCTGTGTTCACAACAACGACAGCCTAACACAGGAGCAACAATATTCAAATTATTATAAATACATACACAAAAGAAGATCTAAGTGTCTTCTTCTGCCTTCCATCTCCTAAAGAAATCTCAACCAATTCACACCACACCAAGCCCTTTCTAAACCAGTCCATGACTGCCTGGATTTTACAGCTAAAGTTTTCTAGGAGATGAGTTAGCCAGTGGTATGCCAGCCCTCCTTTATCATCTCCTACAACATGTATGGGTGGTTGCAGTATTACTATTCTGTGCTTCCCTTGTGAGTTTGTTAACCCATGAGCGAGATACAAGTATGAAAGCTAGCAACGTCCCACGGACTAGCAGCGCAGTAGATGCTGCAAATGACATAGAAATTACAAATAATTTACTCATGTTCATCAATGATCATAAAGCCTTCTGAATTTGTTAGCAAATAAACCAGCAAAATGTGCCTATTCACCAATCCTCTATTAATCTGTTTAGTTTTTTGTTTTTTTAGTTTAGTTGACAGATCAACATCACGGCACACAAGTGTAACCCATAAGTGCTCCGTTCTACTCCTAACTCAAGCCTGAGTCCGGAGAATCTCAGCTCAGTGCACGAACTCCATAGCACCAGTGAGGATCCTGAAATACTTTGGGTAGATTTTTAACTCGAAATTTTGCCCGGGCAGCGCCGTTAGGCTACTCTTTTTCGATTTCCAACTGCCAAGGGATTGTTTACGTGTGCAACAATACATACGGGCGTCCAATCTCATTACCCAGAGATCAGGGGAAATTTTGTTACTAGAAGTTCAAGTGAAAAAATCCTGGCCCTCACCGGGGCTTAAACCCGTGACCTCCAGCACTCGAGGCAGGCCTGGTGTGAGTTAGTTGAGGGTCTATACTCCATTGGAGGATAGAGGGAGAGGGGAGGAGGAGTAGGAAGGGCAGAAGAAGAAGAAGCAGAAGATGATGATGATGAAAATGCTGAGCTGTTGTCTTACAATTTAATTCTAACTCAAGTTGTTCACTGCGTATAATAACCCCAATTATAAACTGCAGCAGATCGTGTTCGTTTGCAATCAGTACTGTATCATCCGCATATCCTCTATTATTGATGTTATGTCCTCTGATGGTGATTCATCTCATATCTTCTATTATTGATGTTATGTCTTCTTATGGTGATTCCCCTCATTTCCTAAATTATTGATATTATATCCTCTGATGGTGATTTCTCTCATCTCATCTCATCATGTTCCTCTTGTGCCTTGTGGTGTCGAGATAAGTATAAACAACGGGAGAGTGCCTGCTTATGGGCTTCATGTATCGATATTCCCATGGACTCCTGCATCCATCGCTTACGTGGTCGGTCTCTTCCTCTGCCTCCATCTGGTCTGAACATCACTGCTTGTTGTGTTAGTTGGTAACCTACTTGCATCGCTAAACCATTTGACTTGCTGCCTTCTAATAAAATCTAGCGCAGCTATAACCCCCATTTAGTCCTGATGTCTTCATTTCTGATTTTATCTCTTCTTGATGCATTGAGTATTCTTCTCAGGAATCTCATTTCTGTTGTGATTTTTCTTTTCTCTTTTTCTGTCATTGCCTAGGTTTGGCATTGGTAACATAGAGTTGGTAAGAAGATTGTGTTGTAAAGTGCTTTCTTAGTAGTTATTGATACATGTTTGTTCTTTAGTATTGGTGCCATTTGTCCAATGAGTTGGTTTGCCTTGTTGCATCTATTTTCGATCTCGTCTTCTGATCTGCCATTTGATTATATTATACTTCTTAGGTACTTGAAACTCTGTACTTGTTTCAAGGGATGTTCATTTAGGTGAATTGTTGTTGTTTGTTGTTCTTTAGTTACAGTCATTACCTCTGTTTTACTTGTGCTAATTTTCATGTTATGTTCCCTACACATTTCGTTTAGACTATTCATGTGGTCTTGTAATTCAGCTTCTGATTTTGCTATTAGTGCTTGGTCATCTGCGAACAGGAGTTCTCTAATGGTGTAATTTGCAGAAGGTTCTTCTTCTGTGTTCTTGTTATGCAGTGTTCTTGGCGGTCTCTGTTTGGCTGGTTTTATTGATGTTATGTCCTCTGATGGTGATTCCTCTCATGTCCTCTATTACTGATGTTATGTCCTCTGATGGTGATTCCTCTCATATCTTCTATTATTGATATTATGTCCTCTGATGATGATTCCTCTCATATCTTCTATTATAGATGTTATGTCCTCTTATGGTGATTCCTCTCATGCTCTCTATTACCGATGTTATGTCCTCTGATGGTGATTCCTCTCATATCTTCTATTATTGATGTTATGTCCTCTGATGATGATTCCTCTCATGTCCTCTATTACTGATGTTATGTCCTCTGATGGTGATTCCTTGCATATCTTCTATTATTGATGTTATGTCCTCTGATGGTGATTCCTCTCATATCTTCTATTATTGATGTTATGTCCTCTGATGGTGATTCCTCTCATATCTTCTATTATTGATGTTATGTCCTCTGATGGTGATTCCTCTCATATCTTCTATTATTGATGTTATGTCCTCTGATGGTGATTCCTCTATCTTCTATTATTGATGTTATGTCCTCTGATGGTGATTCCTCTCATATCTTCTATTATTGATGTTATGTCCTCTGATGGTGATTCCTCTCATATCTTCTATTATTGATGTTATGTCCTCTGATGGTGATTCCTCTCAGATCTTCTATTACCAATGTTATGTCCTCTGATGGTGATTCCTCTCATATCTTCTATTATTGATGTTATGTCCTCTGATGATGATTCCTCTCATGTCCTCTATTACTGATGTTATGTCCTTTGATGGTGATTCATTTCATATCTTCTATTATTGATGTTATGTCCTCTGATGGTGATTCCTCTCATGTCCTCTAGTATTGATGTTATGTCCTCTGATGGTGATTCCTCTCATGTCCTCTAGTATTGATGTTATGTCCTCTGATGGTGATTCCTCTCATGTCCTCTATTATTGATGTTATGTCCTCTGATGGTGATTCGTCTCATATCTTCTATTATTGATGTTATGCCCTCTGATGGTGATTCCTCTCATATCCTCTAAACTTCTCATATGTTCACAGTATAGGGAACAAGGTCTGCAGACATTTCACATCCATGTTGTACACCAAGTATATTAAAAATGTTAGTTGCATATTCTTTACAGAATGTGGCAGTCAACCCCATTATTTTTTGGCTGTTTGTGACTTCTTGGCAAGTTTACTTCCAGTAGTTTGCCACTGCTTTCTTAACAACCAGCATTCATATCATTGCATGAAAACCAGAGGGTCTGCCACCAAACGCCTACAGCTGTGTTTCGAACATGGATATGCGGAATTGTGAATTGCATTCGTAATCCCTTTGCCCTCATACAGGATGTATATACTAAGTATATACATCCTGTATAAACAAGTATACATATATAAATATATATAAATGGCCACATGGCATGGACGAGACAGGAACACGGAGCTGATCCACGACACTGGTGATCTAGTGTGTCAAAGATCTGGATAAGAGGTTACAGAGTTAAGAATATAAGAAATAGAGCTAAGACAGAGACCATTAGAGAACACAGACAGAAGAGACACAAGCGCTATAAATAGCTTTACAACAGGACACACTTGTGTCAACCAAGAGGGCATTGAGTGTAAGTGAGCGAGGGTTTCCCAAGACACTAGGAAACTCGCCTCTACGAGTAACCATGGAGTACAGGTTACTCTAGTTAACTGACCAGCGTGCTGGGACACCACGCACGCAAGACTCGCCAGCGCACGGAGGATCCAACGTCCGTGTTTGAACACGCAACTAGAAGCGTGGCTCAGACTGCGACTGAGACGGCTAGAGAGTAGACGTGTTCCTTATGAATACTATAAGTTTATAGACAATAGTGATTGTTAGGCTTTAGATTCCATTCAGTGATTAATAGTATCATTATCACCTCTTCATTGCATCTGTGTAACGTACTATAATGTTTATTGTCAATGAAGTATTCCGCTCGCGGAGCTTGTTTGTAATCAGCTCTAAATAAATTGTACCCTTTTGCAAATGACACGAGTTATTATTTCGTGTGGTGCAAAAGTAGGGGAGTCCTGAAATACCTGTCGCAAGTAAGTCGCTGACAGGCAGGACCCCATTTGGTGTCAGAAGTGGGATCTTTGACATAGTTAAATGGCGAGTCATGACCGCCCACACTTTCCGGCATGGCACATGATTGATAAACAAGTACTTATCAAATTTGTTTTATATACCCTAGCTAAACGTTCAAAATACAATCACATAAGACACACTGTCTGGTACATATGATGCACTGATAAAGAGAGGATGAGTTTACTTACAGTTTCACTTCTCCAGCTTGTCTCCAGGGCCAGATGTATGTTATCATCAAACCACACATGTCGGACAACGGCAGATGTGTATATGCCAGGAAACTCTGGACCTGCCAGGTAACAATATAAATACAAATTTATGCGTGGGTTCTTACTGGTTCATCGTGTCAACCCTCACCTCTTTAGTTACAATGTAAGTAAAGTAAAACTCTTTTAAACATCTTGAGATGTACTGGGTATATATTTGCTCCACATCTTTTAAAAACCAATTAACATTGGGTATATGATACTCACTCCACATTTTTATAGACCAACAGACATTGGGTATACGATACTCACTCCATATTGTTATAGACCAACTGAAATTGGGTATACGATACTCACTCCATATTTTTATAGACCAATGCATGGGGCATTTGATGCTAAACCCAAATCTGTATACGCCAATCCACAGATTTTTTGTATTTCACTCTCGACAGACCCCAACCCACAGCCCAGGAGGAATAGAGACATCAACGATTACAAAAGTAAGGCAACAAACAATTCAACCCACCTGGCACAAATGCAACTTCATCTACAACAACCTTCCTCTCCCTGGACGGCCATTCAATCTGAAAACAAGAAGAATGATTTCATGATCTGAATGAAATGTTGATAGAACAAGACGTCTCCACTACACAGGAAATAGAGCAGTGGCTGGCCAAGTGGCTAGATTGCTGTGTTGTCCTTATGGGGACCAGGATTTAAATCCTCGGTAAGGTCTGGATTATCTTCTGTTGGTGGCAAACAAAAAAACACACAGCAGTTTGCAGTGACAGCACTAGCTAGGCTGCCTTAATTCCTCAGGCTCAAGACCCCCCCCCCCCCCTCCTCTACAGTGCAAGGTACTATAGGCAGTAGTAAACAGTGTTGACAAAGGGAATAATGATTCTATCTTCTTCTTTTAGTAGCATGTCCTTTACAGGACTTCACAGTCAACCCCAGCCTTCTTTGGCTGTTTGTGATTTTTTGGTGAATTTATGTTTAGACGTTTGCCATTGCTTTCTGAACAATCAGCACTCATACCATTTTATAAAAACCAACACAAGGTGGTCTGCTGTCAAATTGCTTGCAGCTTTGTTTTGATCGTGTTAAGCGGGATTAGGAATTGCGTCTGTAACACCTTCACCACAGAGCCGGCAATGACTCTATACAATCTTCACAAATACTATACACTGTCCTTGTCAGACATCACAACTGCTGTAATGGTTTGTGTGTCCTCGTGATAGGTTGAGAACAACACTGTGACATCACTCTGAAGAATGGAGTTGCAAATGGAGAACGATATTTCTCAGAGTTGGGGAAGAAGTGAACATGATGAAGGAAACTGGTCACTTCACCACAAGATGCAATAACAATATGTATGATGTCTTTCACATCTCACCCTCTACTGCAATTTTAGTCATAAGATTAATATTTTGTATACCTGGTCATAGTGGGGGGGGGGGGGGGGGGGAATGACTTAGTTGCACAACATTCACCTCTAACTCAGGGCAACTGCACACAAATACTAAGTTTCTCAGAGTTGGGGAAGACACTAGATGTTACTAACGGAATGAGATAAAAATGTAGAAAATAATTATAGCAATCATATTGAAAATAGAAAATAGACTTCCATTAAGAAAGAAAATAAGGAAAGAAAGCATCTAATTAAATTAACATGTGTGTCACAATTGTATGTCTGTGTGGCAGGGTAATAGGATACCTGCCTTAAATGTTGGAGATCATATGTTCATTCCTATACCAGTCTCGCAAATCAAGATTGTTCACCTGCCTCTCTCTGCCATATCTCTATATATCTCTTTTTGTCTTTCTCTATTTATCTGCCTGTCCTTACCTTTCACTGTCAAGGTGAAGACAGGCATGCTTCAGGCAGAGTGGCAATCAACAAACAAAATTAGAGAGCATCTTTTCCCCCCCAGGACATGCTGGAAACGAGCAGGTGGAGATATTGGCTGGGTGTGCACCGCTCAGTGGGGTATTGTTGCATGATAAGGTAGACATGGTCAGAGCATTCTGGGATTGTGTGTGCAGTGTGGGAGAACAGATAGATCATCACAGCATGGAGAAAAGGCAGTCCAAGGAGTGACCAGAAAATCTGGCCAACACTCAGGACTGAGAGGGCACATAATCAGACTGCTACTGGTATCGTTAGTAATGGGGCTCTTCACTGGCTGTTGAAGATGAAGACACAGCACGTATGGGAATATCCTGACTGGTATGATGTCGGTTCTTAAATCAACTCAACTTTAGATTCTATAACTGACTGTGAATGTGTACATGCATAAACAATTATTTTCCCTTGCGCCCAAATGTAGAAGAGGAATGACAAGGAAACCTGTAATAAGGAATTAGACACAGGTGTAGACTACGGCCTATTACCTTGACTAGCCTGGAACATTGGTTGTGTGCACCTCCGATGGGTAAATCCAGGTAAATTAGCTTGCTAAGATCCGGACTGAAACGTGGAAACCTAACAGCTCGGCCCTCCTCACTCAGTATTTCTGAAAGTACCAAAAGCATTCTAATTGTCAAGCAATTAATGTTTGCAATCTGTGTTAGTCGTTAGTCATGGTTCCAACTTCATGGGAAAAGATCACTCCACAATGCTCCATTTCTCTGCTAGTAAATATCACACAAAATGTTCCGCAATGCCCCACGTGAAAAGTGGAACAGACAGCCTACCCAACAAACCAACAGTATGCAGAGGCGTACATGCATAAGGCTGCTGCCAGAATGCCAACACAATAGTCCGCCATTAAAATTACATTTCATCAAACGCCAGTCACTAGAAAACCTGCAGATGCACATACATTACTGCATAATGCAAAACCAGCTAATTCAGCAAACGGCCACCCACCATTTTTCTGAACATGCAGTTCACATTACAAACAACTGCAGACAGATGCAAAAGCATTCCACATTAAATTCACAGCTCAAAGTGTCGCTCCACTCAGTTAACTAAGTAGCTGGGTGACGGAACCATGTACTATCTGTCTAACATGAGCAAAATGCAGAAGCAAACCATAGCCATAAACATTCCAGGGACCTTAACAGCTCAACAGCCTATCCGCCATATTGGACAGCAAGTCCGCGACAAACTGTGTTTCGACTCTTAATGAACTTGCTAGAAACTGCCCTTTCACAAGCTCATTTTAAGGTGAGCATTTTGGGTCATGAATAGTAATAGTATTGTAAAGCTCACCATTTTAAATCTACCTCATCATCATGAAGCAAGTCCTGTGCAGAACGTCGCTCTCATCACGGCAGGAGCCCACTGTGGGCATGTGAAGTGTTAGCACCATCCCATCAGTGTTAAGACCATCATATTTTTAAGGGCTGAACACACAGATTATTAGTGGCCAGTCTTTCCCTTCTGTAGCTAGCTGCGAACCCAGGTATCGAACCCCTGTCCGATCTTGCTTATGCCACTATCAATGCAACTTCCTAACCATTCCGCTAACATACCCTTTGATATTAGGTTTTTGGCTTATAATAATTAGGTGAGCAGTTTTCTTCCTCATTGCCTTCTGTCCCTAAAACAAGTTATCTATTATGTGACATCAATATGTACTTCCACCTGGTTCCGCAGAAATCATAATTATGACAAAAGCCACATAACCAAATTGCCCAGACATTAGTAATAAAGAGATTTTAACCCTTTACAGGGCAGAGCGGCCGTTAGCGGCCGATCGCTTAAACTAGCGGATCGGCCGATTACGTCCGATACTATTATGCATTATAAAAACGCGATCTCTCGGCTTTCCGACACTTCCGACGGCTACTTTCGCTTTCGCCGTACAGATGACGGAAAATCACAAACAACATGCTGTATTTCATAAATATTTGTGCTTATATATGGATTACCAACAACAATCACGTGAGTAACATATTCTGCATGCTTTTCCCTTCATTGTGTTGTTTATTTAACTAAAATCGGTTGACTAACACCTTATTTGTGATGTTTTTACTAACGCGACCCAAAATTTTACTAAACCTGAAAAAATCTTGCCCGTTCAGGGCTAAAAAACGGACAAGAGTCTGCCCTGTAAAGGGTTAAAGGGTTCAACAGTGAGATGATCGACTTCATTGCACCAGATTTTATCCCGTATCGCTCGGTCTATTTCTGCAGACTGGCCTGCCAAAAGTATCCCACAAAGCACAAACTCCATAACTTCAGTGACAACCCCCTAGGAAACAGAAAATTACGCTCGTAATCCAAATGATGAAGCCCATGACCTTTGCAGTGCTTTGTAGGCAGTTTAACAACTTCTCCATGAAAACCTACTGGCTCAGTAACAACAGACAATTTACTATTTTGTGCTACACACAGAAAACTCACCATAAGAATTCTTCTGAATGTCCAGAAAGTACAAGTAACTCCTGAAATCAACAGAAAATATGAACTTGTTACAAAAGTTACAGGTAATCCTATGACATATCTTGCTGTAGGGGTGTGAAAGTGATAGTAAGGAACCTTTTTACATGCTCTATAATGTATTAGACCAGTGGTTCTCAACCTTTTTTAGCCCGTGCCCCCTTTCACCGTATTTTCAAAACGTCATCCCCCCCACCTTTCGTATTTCCTACCTAAAAATGTGGCCCGTGCCCCCCTTCACCATATTTTCAGAACGTCATTCCCCCCTTTCGTATTTCCTACCTAAAAATCCCCCCCCCCTTGCCCCCGCCCCTACACAGTGTACGTAATAATGGAAGCTAAATTTAATAGCACATACTAAAACAAGCCTAGACGTCCACATAAAATGTGATTTGTGGATCTACTTACTTTATAAATTGAATTTTAGAAGGGTAAGATGTACAGAACTTTACAGTATGAAGGGAAATACAATATCAAGTAATCAGTTCTTGTATTAACGCAATCTTGAAATAATCTTAATTTCCCCCCCCCCCCCCCCCTTCCCCCCCCCCCCCCTGGAAACCCTACAATTCCCCCCTGGGGAGGAATTCTCCACCGGTTGAGAACCACTGTATTAGACCAATGGTGCTAGAACATTTCTTCATGGACCAAATGCCACTTGAGAAGTAATGTGGTCAATATCACACAAAGAGATTCCTCATCAATGCTGTCAAAGGTCGTTTCAAAGTCCACAAATAAAGTGGCTAATTAAATTCACTGTTTTGCTACACAATTATATGTAATGTGGCTATCTGGTCACTGCAAGATCTGTTTGGTCAGAAGCCAACCTCTTCATCTCTTAGTTGTTTGTCAAAGGCATACCTTAACTCTCTCAGTTCCCAAAGGTTTTGCAGCAGATATCCAAATAGGGACAAGACCACGATGAAAAATCACAAGTACATGACTTTCAAAGAAGCTTGAATACAAAATTTTATTGCTAGAGTTCACAGAAAAAGAACCCATGACAGTTCACATGCTGCTGGGACTGCAAAGTTCATTCTCCAGAAGGATTTCTGGTAACACACTGTAAGGGGATATGTTGCCATGCTCATATTTTATTGTCCAAATAGCATTTGTTAGATGATGTGGTGAGTAACACATACCGTCACACTTCCCAGAATTGAGGTCAGCATCGCTGAACTTAAACGTTTGGTGTGCTGATGCCGAGGTAGCAGGTTCAACCCCTGCACCAGTCAGTTGGACTAAAATGTTGACGTCACGTCCTTGACTTACGTTAAAGTTAGTTGCATATTCTTTACAAGATGTTGCAGTCAACACCAGCATTTTTGCTTTTGTGATTTCTTAGCAAGTTTACGTGCCATTGCTTTCTGAATGACCGGCACCCATACCATTTCATAAAACACCAATGCAAGGCGGTCTGCTGCCAAATTGCCAGCATCTGTGTTGCGAATGCGGGTATGCGGGATTATGAACTGCGTCTGTAACTCCTTCGCCACGGAGCCGCTGGTCCTTAACTTGGGGACATAAATTAGCAGTACCTCAGAACTCAGAGTGGGTTCATCTGATGGTGTGGGACACTGATAATAGGGAAAGCTAATTTACATGTAAAAATCAGTCTAGTGCACTAGAAGTAGTAGGACATGTGTGGACTATGTGTGAGTTCTTAGGCTACGCTCGAGTTCAAATACAGCGAAATCACACACAAAAAAACCTTCCAGAATATTCTCTAGCGCTCATGAGGCTGAGCAGACCTTCTCTGGAGACATGCGATCACAAAAACCCTCCACATGAAGGAGATGTGAACCAGACACACCACAGTAGCAGGTTTATGTCATTTTGCTACCACAGCATAACAGGGAAGTGTATTGCAAATATAAAAATCATACTTTCTCTGAAAACAGAATTTTAGACCCAGTCTGTAGGGTTCGTGATTCCAGGCGCACACAATCACACCGGCATCGTCCGGGGTCCACAGTGCCTGTTGACACAGAAAAACAGAATCATTCACCATTTTCCACAATGAAATACATAAATGGGAATTCTTCCTTATTGCATAATGAGTTAACATCAAGATTCAAGTGATGTTCTTTAGGCCCTTCGATGAATATACTGTTAGACGTATGCATTTGCTTCAATGAGTTTAGAGAATATCTTGAAATTATTGCTGGGCTTTTACATACAGGCTATTTACAGGCAATGTTGTTGTGTGCTTGGAGAGCTTTGACGTTACAATGTTTATACTGAAAACTGTAAAATAAAGTAGTCTGCTGCTACATGCTTTGAGGCTATAGGTATATGGTGATAAAGTACAAGTAAAATTAAAGTTAGTTGCACTTCCTTTACATGACATTGTGATCAACCCCAGCATTTAGCAACTGTTGTTATTTACTAGGCAATGCTAGTTCAATAGTTTGCTATTGCTTTCTTAATGGCTGACATACCATACCATTGAAATCAACACAAAGCTGTCAGTTACAAGATCATTTATCAAAACTATAAGGAAAAGAATGAAACATATGGGGCATATCAGCTGCACTGGATAGGAATGAATGATCGAACAAACAAACTTTATTTTCAAAGGGTCACAAATTGGGCATGCAGGCCCGTCTTACATTTGGCCCTTCCAATCACTCATCATTCATTCATCAATTGTGCATGTTACATTTACATAGGAAAAACAACATTGTCAAATGAAAGTTGTAAACATAAACAATGCATATTACCTTAGTAATAGGAGAGACACAGAGAAAGCCAGTTAGTAATATAACCAGAAAGTCCTTTCTCTGACCCGGTGGTCGTGGGTTCGATTCCCAACTGAAACATGTACTCCTTTGTACTTTGACATAAGAAAAATCATCATGGAGGACATTGATTGGCACCTTGCCATCTTGATAGATGATACTTTGTAAAATGGAATTATACCTCTCCATAGCACAAAACCTGGGCCAAATTGTGAAGACAATTGTGTTGTCCATGCAGCAGGTTCCCTCTCTTGGCCTGCCTAGTTTACTCCAGAGACCATGTGTTGTCCATGCAGCATGTTCCCTCTCTCCGCCTGCCTAGTTTACTCCAGAGACCATGTGTTGTCCATGCAGCATGTTCCCTCTCTCTTGGCCTGCCTAGTTTACTCCAGAGACCATGTGTTGTCCATGCAGCAGGTTCCCTCTCTCTTGGCCTGCCTAGTTTACTCCAGAGACCATGTGTTGTCCATGCAGCATGTTCCCTCTCTTGGCCTGCCTAGTTTACTCCAGAGACCATGTGTTGTCCATGCAGCATGTTCCCTCTCTTGGCCTGCCTAGTTTACTCCAGAGACCATGTGTTGCCCATGCAGCATGTTCCCTCTCTTGGCCTGCCTAGTTTACTCCAGAGACCATGTGTTGTCCATGCAGCATGTTCCCTCTCTTGGCCTGCCTAGTTTACTCCAGAGACCATGTGTTGTCCATGCAGCATGTTCCCTCTCTTGGCCTGCCTAGTTTACTCCAGAGACCATGTGTTGTCCATGCAGCAGGTTCCCTCTCTCTTGGCCTGCCTAGTTTACTCCAGAGACCATGTGTTGTCCATGCAGCAGGTTCCCTCTCTCTTGGCCTGCCTAGTTTACTCCAGAGACCATGTGTTGTCCATGCAGCATGTTCCCTCTCTTGGCCTGCCTAGTTTACTCCAGAGACCATGTGTTGTCCATGCAGCATGTTCCCTCTCTTGGCCTGCCTAGTTTACTCCAGAGACCATGTGTTGTCCATGCAGCATGTTCCCTCTCTTGGCCTGCCTAGTTTACTCCAGAGACCATGTGTTGCCCATGCAGCATGTTCCCTCTCTTGGCCTGCCTAGTTTACTCCAGAGACCATGTGTTGTCCATGCAGCATGTTCCCTCTCTTGGCCTGCCTAGTTTACTCCAGAGACCATGTGTTGCCCATGCAGCATGTTCCCTCTCTTGGCCTGCCTAGTTTACTCCAGAGACCATGTGTTGTCCATGCAGCATGTTCCCTCTCTTGGCCTGCCTAGTTTACTCCAGAGACCATGTGTTGTCCATGCAGCATGTTCCCTCTCTTGGCCTGCCTAGTTTACTCCAGAGACCATGTGTTGCCCATGCAGCATGTTCCCTCTCTTGGCCTGCCTAGTTTACTCCAGAGACCATGTGTTGTCCATGCAGCATGTTCCCTCTCTTGGCCTGCCTAGTTTACTCCAGAGACCATGTGTTGTCCATGCAGCATGTTCCCTCTCTTGGCCTGCCTAGTTTACTCCAGAGACCATGTGTTGCCCATGCAGCATGTTCCCTCTCTTGGCCTGCCTAGTTTACTCCAGAGACCATGTGTTGTCCATGCAGCATGTTCCCTCTCTTGGCCTGCCTAGTTTACTCCAGAGACCATGTGTTGTCCATGCAGCATGTTCCCTCTCTTGGCCTGCCTAGTTTACTCCAGAGACCATGTGTTGTCCATGCAGCATGTTCCCTCTCTTGGCCTGCCTAGTTTACTCCAGAGACCATGTGTTGTCCATGCAGCATGTTCCCTCTCTTGGCCTGCCTAGTTTACTCCAGAGACCATGTGTTGTCCATGCAGCATGTTCCCTCTCTTGGCCTGCCTAGTTTACTCCAGAGACCATGTGTTGCCCATACAGCATGATCCCTCTCTTGGCCTGCCTAGTTTACTCCAGAGACCATGTGTTGCCCATGCAGCATGTTCCCTCTCTTGGCCTGCCTAGTTTACTCCAGAGACCATGTGTTGCCCATGCAGCATGATCCCTCTCTTGGCCTGCCTAGTTTACTCCAGAGACCATTAGTTGCCCATGCAGCATGTTCCCTCTCTTGGCCTGCCTAGTTTACTCCAGAGACCATGTGTTGTCCATGCAGCATGTTCCCTCTCTTGGCCTGCCTAGTTTACTCCAGAGACCATGTGTTGTCCATGCAGCATGTTCCCTCTCTTGGCCTGCCTAGTTTACTCCAGAGACCATGTGTTGTCCATGCAGCATGTTCCCTCTCTTGGCCTGCCTAGTTTACTCCAGAGACCATGTGTTGTCCATGCAGCATGTTCCCTCTCTTGGCCTGCCTAGTTTACTCCAGAGACCATGTGTTGTCCATGCAGCATGTTCCCTCTCTTGGCCTGCCTAGTTTACTCCAGAGACCATGTGTTGTCCATGCAGCATGTTCCCTCTCTCCGCCTGCCTAGTTTACTCCAGAGACCATGTGTTGTCCATGCAGCATGTTCCCTCTCTTGGCCTGCCTAGTTTACTCCAGAGACCATGTGTTGTCCATGCAGCATGTTCCCTCTCTTGGCCTGCCTAGTTTACTCCAGAGACCATGTGTTGTCCATGCAGCATGTTCCCTCTCTTGGCCTGCCTAGTTTACTCCAGAGACCATGTGTTGTCCATGCAGCATGTTCCCTCTCTCCGCCTGCCTAGTTTACTCCAGAGACCATGTGTTGTCCATGCAGCATGTTCCCTCTCTTGGCCTGCCTAGTTTACTCCAGACGAAAGATAACACCAATACGTTTCAAGCAAGACAAGCTGCAGAAGCTGGCAGATCAGCAAAGCAATTCTGACTGTCCGCCTGTCAATGCTTCCTTCCCAGACCCATTGCTGACCAAGGCTTAGGACCTGGTTTGCCGTGCGATGACACTTAGTCTTTAAGCTGCATTTCCTTGCACTAGGGTAAGAAACATGGAGTACATAACTTCAACAATATAAGATATGCAGCAATTTCAGATAAATATACAACACACATCTAGTGATATAACCTTGTAAACATCCTTACCTGCCCAGGTGAAACATCTTCAGGTAGATTCTCCAACACACTTACAGTGTTGGTTTCTATATCAAGTATACACACAACTGGACACACTCGTTCTGTCATCTGCTCTCCCCAGTTTTCCACATGTACAAACTCATCCCCCTGACAGAATAAACATAATTATTTATAGCCATTTTCCTTAACTGAAAACGACAACAATGAATAGTTACTCAAGGGTTTGTCCTGTTCTACTATCCTATCCCTGTTTTGTCTCTCAGCAACAGGTACAGAAGATACATTGGTGTGCTACTTTATAGAGTGCATCAAGTAATAATTGTCTGGACCAAAAGAAGTTCCTTCTTTCTTCATTATTTGTACACGCATTAAACTTTCTTAAATAAATTCTATATCAGAGGTGCAAAACAACATCGGAAATATGATAGGCATGACCTCATCCTGTCCATGTCTATGATCTAGGTTTAATGAAAGCAGTTTCGCAATTCTGACACACCGGGTTCAAAATCAGCAGCAGACGATTTGGGAGTACATCGCTTCGCATTCATTTTCACAATGGTATGAGTGTTGGTCATTGAGAAAGCAATGGCAAACTACTGAACATAGAATTTCCTAAAACATCACAAACAGTCAATAAATGATGGGGTTGATTGCAATGTCCTGTAAAGGACATGCAACTATCTTTAAACATATGCCTCGATGTCATAAAGAGACAACAGAAAACGTGGTCTGAACATTTTAGAATGAAACCTGAACAACAGAATGAAACGAACCATAGAATGAATCACGAACCATAGAATGAAACTTGAACAATTGCTGATAAGAGCATACAGCCAAAAATTATCTGTATTTAGAGCCAGAGGAAGACCAAGAAAACGATGGATAGGCAACATTAAGAGTACTCTAAACAAACACGAATGCAATCAATCAGGCAACACATATAGCCTTGGAGCTAAGCCTAGGCGCCGCATGTCACTACACTTAACAGCAAATGTAAATTAAGAAAAGAGACCTCTGAAGGATAGACTACAGACTAAAGAAGTACAGATATCAAGAGTTTTAGTTTTATAAGGAGTAGGTTATCAACATGATAACAATGAGCAGACAAGCTGAAAAACATCTGATGGCTGTGGAAATGTGGTTTCTGAGGAAAATACAAAGAATACCATGGACAGACAGAAAGACCCATGAACAAGTCCTTCAAGAAACAAATGAAGGTCGTAAACTGATTAGAGACATTAGACGTAGACTGTCAAAATTTTTTGGGCACGTTATGAGAAGAAATGAATTGGAGAACTTGGTGACAACTGGCAAGATCGAAGGGTAGAGACCAAGGGAAGACTGAGAAGTAAATACCTGAATGGCTTGGCCATGTGGCATGGTCGAGACAGAAACATGGAGCTGATCCACGACTCTGGTGGTCGAGTGAGATGGCAAAACATGACTGCCCAAGCTTATCGGAATGGCACATGATTAATTGATTATCAACATACAATGAGTTTCTTCTTTCGACCTGTATCTTCCATTGGGGCATAAGTCCTCAATCAACTCACTCCAAGCTGGACTGTCCTTAGCTATTCCATGCAGCTGTGTCCATGACCTCCCTGTGTACAGTGAGGAGTCTGGTACATAACAGTTTCCTTCTGTCATATCTGGCTATGGAATGATGCACTCTATGAGCAAGAAGCCTCCAGCCACACAGCCTGGCAATTCCACTAAGTAGGGTCTTTTCTTCTCTGCGTGTTGAAGTAGTTTCATTTCACAGAGTTCAAAATAATTCCTTATTTCCTCTTCACGCATTATGGTCAGAATCCAGAAGCATCCTTGCCTGGTGGTCATTTGTTTGAGTTCTCATTAGGGTGGATTTGTAAATCATAAACAGTAGGCTGTAAATGACCATTTGTAAGCCCAAAATGTATTTATATTTTTACATGGATGTGGAATTCAAGGGAAAACTACAACATTAATCTTCCGTGAACAGGTTTATGGCCAATTTAAAAAAGCTACATTTATGATGGAGTGATGCGTTCAAAAACATTTCACACCAGTTTTAAGATTAAATAACATTACATGACACGTTAATAAGACAGTGAACAAAAAAAGTAAGCTTAAAAGTCGACAGGGTCGACTTCATTGCACCAGGTTTTATCCCATATGGCTCTGTCTCTTTCCGCAGCGCGGAAAGCGTCGCACAAAGCACGAACTCCGTAGCTCTAGCGATGACCCACAGGAGTCTCCGAAAAATTTTATTCGTGAACTGAAGGGCACGGCCCGGAATCGAACCCATAACCTTCGGAGCCAGAGTTAAACGGCTTGACCACTTCACCACAGAGACTCCCAGACAGTGAAAGTGAACATACAATACATACCCTCTTCACATCATCATTCTTGCCAATGGCTACCTCGTCATCACCACCAGCACCAACATCTTTGAAAGCTTTAGCATCAAAGAAACCTCCAGTGCTGGGCTTCTTCTTCTCAGCCATATACAGAATGTGCCCTTCGGATGATGACCACTCAAATGACCCAAATTGACCTGTGACAGACAGATAAATGATACAGATTTATTTCGAGCAAATGAAAAGAAGAAACATGTCCATGCCTATCTAACATCAGCACCAATATTTTCAGTGTTAGCTCTCCTGTCTCAATTGTTCCTGGTTTCTTTAACGATCTGTGTCCACCATCGTCTTGGTCAGCCCCTGTTTCTTTCCAGGAATGAAGCCTTCTATCTTTGTTCTTCCTAAACCACAGTGAAATTTAACTTGTACAAAGTGGTTCAGTTACAGAGGTATGATATTGAATATGAGCCAGTTTTTTTCAGTGTTCAAATTTTGTAAACAAGCACTCTGCTGCTGTTTATGCTTCACCTTGACACTGCAAGGTACAAGATGAACAAGATGAGAAGAGATAAGAGAAGAGGAGAGGAAGTAAGACAAGATGAAATGAGACAAAATAAGATGAGATTAGATCACATCTTGTAGAATATTTGCAATTTTCCTCTCCTTGGTTCCAGACATTCTATTAATTCTACTGTAACATTAGGGCAGTACATGATATTCTGTAAATACCTGGATGGCTTGGCCGCATGGCATGGTCGAAATAGGAATACTGAGCTGATCCACGAATCTGGTAATCGAGTGAGATGGCAGAACATGACCGCCCACGCTTATTGGCATTGCACATGATGGATGGATGGAACATTACGGCTTGAAAGCCTTGAGTTTCACTTTTTGTGTTTGTGAAATAGTCTAAGTACGTTTCTCTCATGTGTAAAAAAGTTTATCTGGGTTCATTGATAATGGCAGCCTTGGCACCTTGACGTGTATTGTCTATATAGTGCCAGCTCCATATTTGTATAGACTAATAAAAACTAGATGCGTGATGCGGTCAAAATATCAAGCCCACTGTTTTAACATTCAAGGACATTTCCAGGTGGCTATTTTAGTCTGGGTCAACCTGACAGCCCAGGTTAATTTTAAAACCCACATCGATGGTCGGAGCTGTGGCAAAAGGGTTACGAATGCAACGCATAATCCTGAATACCACGTTCGAAACACAGCTGCGGGCGATCTGGAAGCAGGCCGTCTTGCATTGGTTTCCATACAATGGTATGAGTGCTGACCATTCAGAAAGCAATGGCAAACTACTAAACATAAACTTGCCCATGAATCACAAACGGTCAGACATGTGACTGCGATGTCCAGCAAAGGATATACAACTAACTTTAACTTAACCTCCATGGGGATTCTAATGCATGGCCACTGAGCTGGCCATGGCACTATCACAGCTCCTTTGTTTAATACAAGGATGTTGAAACTACCATGGACAGCCAAACTGAGTAATGAAAACATTGAAAATTAAGCTAAGACACAAAGGAAGTATGTCATAGACAACTGAAAAAACTAGGAAACAAACTCCAGTTAGGTCATGAGAAGAGAAATACTGCAACATATTGCAACAGCTGCTAGGGAAAACAGAAACAGAAACAGCAGACAATATGTTAAACATCCTTTATCACGGCATGGAACGATAACCAGTACATAAACAGATACCCCGATATAAGAGGCTTTGTTATAGAGAGTGACAATCATCCATGAACTAAAATGTTGTTTTCTCGTCCTTGACTTGGGGACGTAAATTACAAGTACCTCTTAAGTCGGAGTTGGTTTGCCTGATGGTGAGGGACACTGGTAAAAGGGAAAGCTAATTCACACGCAAAAATAAGTCCAGTGCACTACAAAGTAGTAGCTCATGGATGGACTATGCTTGAGTTCAAAGCAAGTGAGTGAGAAAAGAAATTCTTGATAGTCAGCAAGGCTTTTGATGATGATGATGATGATGATGATGATGATGAGGATGAGGATGATGACGATGTTGATGATGATGATGATGATGATGATGATGATGATGATGAAAACTGTTATAGTACATTCAGCGTTGTCTAGTTGTGACTACATATGATGTTAAATTACCATCATTATCAATGATCTTTCCATGTTTTTCCAGAGCTAACACATCAATGGTCTTCAATCTTCTGGTGGCATCAAATATCTGTCGGAAACAATACAGGCATATAATGTCAAACATCAGAAACACATTGACAGAATGTCAAACATCAGAAACACACGGATAGATAATGTCAAACATCAGAAACACAACAGGCATATAATGTCAAACATCAGAAACATGACAGATGGTGTTAAACATCAGAAACATGACAGATAATGTCAAACATCAGAAACAAGAAAGATATCAAACATCAGAAGCATGACAGATAATGTCAAACATCAGAAACGTGACAGATAATGTCAAACATTAGAAATATGACAGATAGTGTTAAACAACAGAAACACGACAGATAGTGTTAAACATCAGAAACATGACAGATAATATCAAACATCAGAAACATGACAGATAATGTCAAATATCAGAAAAAAATTGACATATAATGTCAAATATCAGAAACACATTGACATGTCAAACATCAGAAACATGACAGATAATATAAAACATCAGGAACACATTTACAGATAATGTCAAACATCAGAAATACATTGACAAGTCAAACATCAGAAACATGACAGATAATGTCAAACATCAGAAACATGCTGATAGTTAAACAGCAAAGGCACTAATTAATAAAATATAAACCAATATGAAGCAGGCAAGTTGGTGTAATGGCTAGAATGTTAAGTTAACAAAGGTGTGAGCATGTTAGGATGAGGATACGATGTCAGCTCTGGCCTTTCACTATGGCAGGGAAAGACTGACCACCTATACTTCACTGCACTCAGGCCCTCAGAATGTGATGGTCCACACACTTCAACACCTGCAGAGGGGTTTCTGCTACGGGGTTTACTGAAGATAACACAAATCTGCTGGTGATGATTTGACTAAACAAATACAATAAAACAGCTGTTCATACTGAGTGAGCAAATATGCTGTGGACAAACCTCCAAGTATTGCTTATCCTCATTCTTCTTGTCTTTTAGGGTCCGCACAAGTGCCCTCAGTCTTCCAGAAGGTGAGACCTTATTCCAAGATCTAAATAAGTGAAAATATTACATAGATGGATTACTCAACATCTGCTATATAACTGAAAAGTTTGTAATAGTATAACTGAAAAGTTTGTAATAGTATAACTGAAAAGTGTGTAATAGTATAACTGAAAAGTTAGTAATAGTATAAATGGAAAGTTTGTAATAGTATAAATGGAAAGTTTGTAACAATATAAATGGAAAATTTGTAATAGTATAACTGGAAAATTGTTAATACTATGACTGGAAAATTTGTAATAGTATAACTGAAAAGTGTGTAATAGTATAACTGGAAAGTTTGTAATAGTATAACTGAAAAGTGTGTAATAGTATAAATGGAAAGTTTGTAATAGTATAAATGGAAAGATTGTAATAGTATAAATGGAAAGTTTGTAATAGTAAAAATGGAAAGTTTGTAATAGTATAAATGGAAAGTTTGTAATAGTATAAATGGAAAGTTTGTAATAGTATAAATGGAAAGTTTGTAATAGTATAAATGGAAAGTTTGTAATAGTATAACTGGAAAGTTTGTAATAGTATAAATGGAAAGTTTGTAATAGTATGAATGGAAAGCTTGAAACAGTATAAATGGAAAGTTTGTAATAGTAAAGCTGGAAAGTTTGTAATAGTATAGCTGGAATGTTTGTAATAGTATAACTGGAAAGTTTGTAATAGTATAAATGGAAAATTTGTAATAGTATGAATGGAAAGCTTGAAACACTATAAATGGAAAGTTTGTAAGAGTGTAACTAGTATAACAAGATGTGATACTGTTCACCAGGGGTTGGAAGGATACTAACATTTGCAGATGATATTCTTGCATATAGGCAGGGGAGAGATAGGGAGCAAGCAGCCCAGGAGCTACAGGCAACAGTAGACAATGTGATTGACTGGTGCATTGAAATGAGTGCTGTCATCCACCCGGAAAATGTGGCTGTTTTGTGGTGCTCTCTGGACAACAGGATTGTGAGAGCTGATGTCCCAAGCTTCACGATAGATGGTAGAAGCATCAACAGAGAGAATAAACTGAAGTATCTGGGAATCACATTTGACAGGAGCCTGTCCTTCAAGGACCATGTGGAGACGGTTGTGACAAGGTCTCAAAAGGGACTCAATGCACTTAAAACTATGGCTGCAAGGGACACAGAGCAGAGAATGCTTTTCACACTATACCAGCACTTGATCCTCTCAGTGATTGATTATGGACTAGGACTACTCACTGCCTCAAAGAGTCAGCTGGTGAAATTAGAGCGCATACAGAATGAAGCGATGCGAGTCAATCTGGGATGCACCAGAGACACCCCAGTTGTGTGTATGCACTACATCCTTGGTTTGCCGTCTGTTGCAGGTAGGCTCAAGGTGATGCAGGCGAAGGCATACCTCAGAGTAGCTGCAGACACAGATCACCCGTTGCATAAGGTGCTGGACGCCGTTAAGGGTCAGCGACTGATAAGAGGGAAATCATGGATGGCTCAGGCGGAGGATACGATCAGGCAGGTGTGCCCCTTGGAGAACATTAGGAGAGGAGAAGAGTGGGTCAGAGTGTCAGCGGAGCAGTCAGACTTGTGCAGAGTTATAATCACATTGAGCCGGGAGTGCAGGGAGTGGCCAGTAGGGGCCACAGAAGTGGAAATCCAGCAACTAATTCAGGATAATGCTCGCTCAGGTGATGTGATTATCTACACAGATGGGTTGGTGTTGAGAGGTAGGAGAAGTGCCTGGGGGTTCTTAGCAAAAGCCAATGGTCGACTTTTGGGGCAGGAGAGCCTGGCATATGATACCACATCTAGCTTAAGAATGGAGTTGGAGGCGGTCAGTGCAGCTTTCCGCTGGATGGAGAATACGATACACACACACATCGTGATTGTAACTGACTCAGAAAGCATGCTGAGTAGGGTGAAGACAGGCAAGCTTCGTGCAGAGTGGCTTGCTTCGCTTCGGAAGTCACGGGTGACAAGCATCGTCTGGATCTTTTCTCCGGGGCATGCTGGTGTGCTGGGGAATGAACAGGCGGACAGATTGGCTGGCTCGGCAAAACTTGGTGGAGTATTGATGCATGACAAAGCAGATGTGGTTGCGACCTTGTGGGAGCATGTGTACACCTCGGAGGAGCAAATGGATCACCATGGTCTGGCAAGAATGCGACAGTGAGGGGTGACGAGGGGATCTGGCCGACGATCAACGCTCAGAGGAAAGGCGAGATGGACATATAATCAGATTGCTACTGGTACTATTAGTGTTGGAACTCTTCGCTGGCTGCTGAGGATGGGGACGGAGTGCCCTGAATGCTGTGATGTCGGTTCCTAAATCAATCAATCAATCAGTATTAATCTCAGACACACTTCTGACATTCATTAGCTTCAGCACACTAGTATTAATCTTAGACACACTTCTGACATTCATTAGCTTCAGCACACTAGTATTAATCTTAGACACACTTCTGACATTAGCTTCAGCACACTAGTATTAATCTCAGACACACTTCTGACATTCATTAGCTTCAGCACACTAGTATTAATCTCAGACACACTTCTGACATTCATTAGCTTCAGCACACTAGTATTAATCTCAGACACACTTCTGACATTAGCTTCAGCACACTAGTATTAATCTCAGACACACTTCTGACATTCATTAGCTTCAGCACACTAGTATTAATCTCAGACACACTTCTGACATTAGCTTCAGCACACTAGTATTAATCTCAGACACACTTCTGACATTAGCTTCAGCACACTAGTATTAATCTTAGACACACTTCTGACATTAGCTTCAGCACACTAGTATTAATCTCAGACACACTTCTGACATTCATTAGCTTCAGCACACTTGTATTAATCTCAGACACACTTCTGACATTAGCTTCAGCACACTAGTATTAATCTCAGACACACTTCTGACATTCATTAGCTTCAGCACACTAGTATTAATCTTAGACACACTGTCAGTCACATTCATTAGCTTCAGCACACTAGTATTAATCTTAGACACACTTCTGACATTAGCTTTAGCACACTAGTATTAATCTCAGACACACTTCTGACATTCATTAGTTTCAGCACACTAGTATTAATCTCAGACACACTAAGGCTTTCTATAACTATGCACTTACTCATTTTTCACTTCTTGTGGGGGTGTTGAGGATACGATGTCTCCAGTCAGAATAGCCACAGTGTGCCAGCGAAGTAAGTTTGTTTTCTCTTTGCGTTCTAAATTCCGCTGTGACCAAACAGACTGCACCTGAAGTGTTCTACCATCTTTACTGGGGAATATCTCTCCCCGTGTTGGCGTTGGGTATCTGTCTAGTTCTCGGTAAATGGAAACAATTTCACTTGCCTGTATATCAAACACACATGATTAACAGATTTAGTGCCAAACAACATATTAGATTTCGACCTAACAAAGATGGATGGTGGAAAATGGGAAAAGAGCGGTGTGTCACAGTTATGACTTTAAAGTTGTTAATATGGTGGCAGACGTGTTGTAGTATATATCAAATTAAAGGGAGGTGAATAGGGAAAGTTATTGTATACAAGCCAATGACATATACGGGAAGGGCTTCAGACGATTAATTATCCCATTATTATTAGTTAATAATAAATGGTAACAGCTTTACGTTATTTCTCTTCTATTTTTAGTCTTTTCTCTTCTACCCCTGGAATGTGGGTACTCTGTAAGTGAAGTGACTGACCCTATTACAGGTCTTAAGGCAGAGTGGGTATATGGTGTTATCCCCATATTTTTATACAGCACTCGGCACTTGATGAGTGATATGAACAATACCAACCAGGACATATTCTGGTTCTCATTTAGCCTAGGTCAACCTGGCAACCCAGGTCAGTATCTAATTCGCCATGATGGGGACTCAAACACATGGCCACTGAGCTGGCAGCTTGCTAGCCACTGTACTACATAGGTCAGTTTCTATCCCGCCATGGTGGGGACTCACATGGTCACTGTACTACCCAGGTCAGTTTCTAATCCGCCATGGTGGGGACTCAAACACATGGCCACTGAGTTGGCAGCTTGCTAGCCACTGTACAACCTCTACTCCCTGAGTACTTTCTCATATTTTATACTGGCTTTAATTTTTTAAATGGATAGGGGTAACTCCTGACAATATGTTGAATTATGCTTGCTATTGCTTGCAAGAGTTAAGTCTCAAGAACCAACAGGACAGTACTCAGAATATTCCCATACAGGTTCTGTCCTCATCTGCAACAGCCAACGAAGATTCCCAATACTAATGGTACCAGCAGAAGTCTGATTATGTGTCCGTTTTGCCTTTCTTCTGAGTCCTGAGTGTCGGCCAGATCCCCTGGTGTGTTTGCACAACTGAACATCAAATGCTTTTTTTAATGCATCTGTAGAAGTTACTACAAACCAATCCAATTTACACCCGTGAACAGCACAGCATGTCATTTGATGTCTGACATTATTCTGCCTTATCAGCATCATATGAGTTAGAGGAAGTGGGGTGAGTCTAGTTGAGTTGCGTTGAGTCAAGAACCGACATCACAGCACTTGGGGCATTCCCATACATTCTCTATCCGCATCTTAAACAGCTAGTGAAGAGTTCCAATACTAATGGCACTAGTAGGGTCAGAGATGTTGCATGTACAAATTGTGAAGTTTCATTCAAAAAGCTAAAGGACTGACACTCACTGAAAGTTTGCTATTTCACATTGTTTTATGTGCAGGCCAGTAGTTTCTGCATCTTACCAGTATTTTTATGTGTTATAATGAAGTGACAAGGATCAATAAGTGGGGGATGGAGCATTTGTACCATGAGATAGCCAGCGAGAAAAAAATCTTTAGCATCACAAGTATATACACTAGTTTATATTTATCACCATTATCATCAAGTGCCATGCAGATAAGCGTGAACAGTATATTTTGCCATCTCACATGATCACCAGTTGTACATCAGTTCTGTGTTCTTGTCTCGATGATAATGCCATGTGGCTAAGCCATCTAGATATTTTGATGAAACATGATTTTCTAGGCATTTGTAAAAAAAGGTAGTCTGCCATTTCTTTCCTTCTTAGCAGTGACCATACTGGTCAATGACAGTACTACTGTCTCCAAAAATAGATCCTCTGTCCACCATAGCGAAACCGGAGACAATAACCAAGAACTATCTGTCGGTTGCTCTTCAACTCTATCCACCACCTGCATCAATGGCTTCACATTACCCTGATTTGGGGGGGGGGGGGGGGCCTAAACACATACTCTGCCTTGACCAAGGGTGTAACATAGCCTAGTGGAAGGAAGAAGGCACCTTTCTCCTCCTTTGATAGGTTATACCCCTATCCTGTCACCCTCACAATATAATTACTTATATTTATGCATTTATACAAAGCTTGATGATCAGTATCAACAGTACATACCAACTCTAATTCTTATCATTCACCGAACCCTGTCAATATCATTATTACTTATACACAGAAAACTGCATCAGTAAAGAGTCCACAGAATTTACTTTACATCAGCTACAGGTAAGCTCAATGCTAATACTGTCATTGGGGTCAAGTGCTAGGCCTTCATGGCATGAGGTGAGGGATGGACTAGATACCTTCCTCATTGGCTCTTCTCTCTCAGAAAATGTCTGAGACTGAGTTGACCCACAGCCGTGCTGGTTGAAAAAAAATAATACTTCCATAATTGGAGATTGGGCCTGGACCATTGCCTTGGCAGGCAAGTATGCTATCTACTATGCTACAATAAAGGACCTCTTTTCATGCCTTGAGATATAATGGGTATATGGTGCTGTCCCCATAATTGTATAAACCAATAGGTAGTCAATAGCGATGCAGTCAATATCATCTTAGGTGCCTTTACTTCCCAGAACACTTCCTGGTCTCCAACTCAGACTGGGTTGATCCGACAGCCCAGGTCAATTTTGAAAAGAATCCCTGCCTCAGGGATTTTAATATATGACCACCAGGCTGGCAGGTAATGCACTATTGCGGCACTCAACCTACATTATGCCACGCAATTGTGTAACTAACCTACGGTCACCGGGCTGGCAGGTAAGCATACTAGCCAATGCACTACCACGGCACTCAACCTACATTATACCGTGTAATTGCATAACTAACCTACAGTCAATCTCCACTTAGGTCAAGTAGCAGTTGAGACTCAAAACAAACTGTTAACTCGAGTAGTTTACACAACATAATGCTTTATCACGGTTATCTGCATGGCATATATTAATACATAAGTGTGTCAAGTACGGAACAACCTAGACATGAATTCTGTCCATATTGCACATTGTGAGTTCAGGTGGATGATAGACCTGACTAATTATGACACCTTGTTGGGGTATCTAATTGTCCATGCATTGAAGTGTCTTGTTTCTAGGGGGCTTCTATGGAAAATTGGTTATTCCACCTGCCTCATGCTCCAAAGGAGGTTGATTGGTTCTCAGATTATGTCATTTAGTACATGAGTGCAATGTTCTCGAGTGACTGGAGCTATGGAGTTTGTGATTTGTGAAATGCTTTCAGCAGGCCATATTGCAGTAAGACACTGAGCCGGATGGGATGAAACTAGGTACAATGAAGTCAATCTTCATACTTTTAGACTTTTTTCTTCAGTGAGGCATTGTTGTCATTTGGAGACAACAATTTATAACACAACTCCCTGTAGCTTCTTAGATTCTTAACTGTTTCCAGTATTCCACATCTCCATGTAGCTTCCTTAATTTTTAATTACCTCAAAGTCTTTGAGCCAGCAGAGATCTGACTATGCCAGGCAGAGCAGTCAGCACTTATGTATGTTCTCCCGATATTTGAAGTCAATACCCCAGTTCTTCACCCAGCCTTTCATTGTCCTTGAATCATGTTTTCAATTCATTGGGAGTTCGCTTGCCTCGGTCAATCTATCCATTTAATATTTTCTTTGGAAATACAAGTCTTGAATCAAGCCTGCATTTGTAACATGTTGTGATGAGATATTTCTGAGGATCACAGCATAATCAACATAATTTTATTTTGCCATCACCATAATTTTGTTTCTCTTCTTTTACTTTACTATTAACATCATCTTCTTCACTTGTATAAAAGTTAGTTGCATTTCTTTACAGGATGTCGCAATCAACCCCATAATTTGTTGGTGGTTTTGTGCTTCTCTAGGCAATTTTAAGTTAAGTAGTTTCCCTCATGTTGTTTGTCCCTCAAGAATAATGATAACCATTCATTTCACCCAGTGGGATTGAAAGTATGGAGCCGTGAGTTCTAAGATGGCTTGATGAGGCCTATTTTGGCTCGAAATGTTCTTTGACAATGTGGACAAAGAATGCTTGACGTTCCTGTGGTGGATCTCCTGCAGTGGCTTTTCTGTCCAACCTTTTCTTCACAGCTCTAGCAGTCCTGGTTGCTTCACAAGTGACTGCACCCTTGTGTAATGATGTACGCCACGAATTATGGCCTTTGGCTGCAGTCTCCCAGATGTCATGATGAATTCCAAAAGCTTTCAGTGAGATTTTCAGGGTGTCTTTAAAGCGTTTCCTCTGACCGCCTTAGGAGCGTTTACCACAAAACAGCTCACCGTAAAAAACTTTGTTTAGGGAGCCTGTGATCTGGCATGCGAGTTAAGTGACTAGCACAGCGAATCTGATTCTTCATTAGTAGAGTGTGGATACTGGGCAAAGACGCTCTTTCTAGGACTTCAGTGTCTGGGATCTTGTCTTGCCATTTAATCTTCAATAGCTTCCTAAGGCAGACTGTGTGGAAGTGGTTTAATTTCCTTGCGTGTCGCTGATAAACAGTCCAGGTTTCACAAGCATATAGCAGTGTGGATAATACAACTGCTTTGTAGACTTTCAGCTTTGTTTGCAGGCTTATTCCATTTCTGTCCCACACATTCTTGTTCAGTCTGCCAAAGGCTGCACTGGCCTTGGAGATTATTGCACTCACTTCGTCATCAATTGTGGCAGCACTTGTGACACAGTGCTGTCAAGATAGGTGAATTGGTCCAGAACACTTAGTCTGTGACCATTCACTTTGATATTCGGCATGGTGTGATTAATCCCTGGATCTGGCTGGTACATAACTACAGTCTTCTCCAAGTTGATATTGAGCCCAAAGTTGGCACAGCCATATGAAAAAGCTGAAACACTGTGTTGCATGTCTGCCTCTGAGTTGGCATATAGAGCGCAATCGTCAGCAAAGAGGAGCTCTCTGACAGTGTCGCTGGTAGTTTTGGTTTTAGCTTTCAGCCTTCTGAGATTGAACAACTTTCCATACATGCGGTAGTTGATTTCTATTCTAATGTCCTTGTTCTCGAAGGTATTCGTCAGCATAGCAGAAAAGATGAGGCTGAACAGCGTTGGTGCCAGGACACATCCTTGCTTCATTCCATTGGTGACAGGAAAGGGCTCAGATAAGTCACCATTTTCCTGTACTCTTGCCTGCATACCATCATGAAATAGCCGCATTATTTGGACAAACTTTCGTGGACAGCCATATTTTGCCATAATCTTCCACAGTCCTTCTCTGCTGACTGTATCAAAAGCCTTGGTAAGGTCAATGAAAGTGGAGAACATTTTGGAGTTCTGTTCCTGACATTTCTCTTGATGGTAGTTTCCCACTGCTTTCTGAACAGCAGATTGTCATACCATTGTGAAAATCAACACAATGCTATCTGCTCCCAAATCACCCAAAGCTGACTTCAACTTCACCTGTATAATCAACAATGAAATTTGTTTCTGAATCAACAGAACTGATCCAGAACACAAAGAACCTGAGATTTGAGTAGAGCTGTGAGCGAAAACACCCTTGCCCTTAGCTAGCACATGATGATGCATTAATGTATTTATTATTGTTGCAGCTTCTTCAATGATACAAATAACAGACTATTCACGGTTTTTATCACTAATGAATCATGTTACAAGATATTTTTTCAAGATACATCCAGCTATGCAAAGGATGTCACACCTCCGATTCATATTTTAAAATGTTGTTTCTGAAGACTATAACATTCATGATACATAATTACGTACAATAGTGCATTTTATGTTGTGTAACTGCTGTGCTCTGCTCGTATAATTATAATTGTTATATAATTTACATAACCCGGCATTTACACAACTAAAAAGTGATGACCTTATGGAACATAACAGTGCCAGACCTGTGCAAAAACCACTGTTGCATTGTTGCTTCAATGATACAAGTACCATTCACTGTTTTCATAACTCGTGAATCATATGATGTTAAAAGGAGGTCCGACTCACCAAATCTCAAATTAATTGGCACTCTTCCGAACGACGGTCCCAAATTATTTAGCGTAAAAAGCATCCCCTCATTAGCTGATACAATAAAAAAAAATACGAACTAGGAACTAAAATATAGAACTGAGAGAATGGAAATATGTACCAATATTATTTCACAGTTATATGTGAAAATTGTGGCACTAAAGTTGTAAACACTGTCGGAAAACATGTTCTAAACTCTTGTATCGGCATATCCGCAGGGAAAAATATTATACACATCGGAACGAGCATTGAATGTGTTGTCGATCACTTCCGGTTCAGTGTGTCATGGATTGCTAGACCAATCGATGGATGCAATAAATGTGTCTGGGCCCGGAGGGCCCTCACTGTCATCGGTAGCACAAGATATGGATATACACTCCAACGACAGTGAGGGCCCTTTGGGCCCATAAACCTTTATTGTATCCATCGATCTGTCTAGCAGTCCGCCACACTTAAACGTCGATCGGTCTAGTGTCTAGCAGACGACATCAAATGTAAGTGATTGACAACACATCACCCAGGAAATGACCTTATAAAGCCCTATAAGGGATGCATTTTACACTAAATAATTTGAGACCGTCGTTTGGAAGAATGCCAATTAATGTATTACATTACTAAATACTAAATTAGTTGTGCTGGCAAATTGAAATTTACATTCAGTAATTTTTAATTAATGATGCACACATACATTAGCGTGAACCGTATACTGTAAACCGACTTCTACCGGAAACCATTTTTTCCGCGCTTGCGCAGAAGGGTTTTGCCGTGTCAACGAGTCATTGTCGATTATAGGTGGTTCTGGTGTTTCTGATTGGATACCTTCAAATAACACATAACAACCACGGGCGCCATCTTGGCTTCATGACCAAAGGTCAGTCTGCCATTTTGAACTCGCAGAATGTGGGTAAGTTTCCCTTTAGTCTTTGAAAAATTGAATTTCTTGTGATATAAGTTAGTAATTGTCTATTTTAAGCTTGATGTATTAATAGTACAATGTTTTCATATGGATTTTCGGATTCTGCATGCAATTTTACATATATTTGGTGAGATTCATCGCTCAAAACGCTTACAAAGTGGTTCAAAACATTGTTTTTTGCCAACAGGTTTTTGCCATTGAAAATCAATGGGCTGAATGGCGGCATTGCTGCACACACATATATCGGTTATTTTAAGCTTGATGTATTAATAGTATAATGTTTTCATATGGATTTTCGGATTCTGCATGCAATTTTACATTTATTTGGTGAGTTTCATCACTCAAGATGCTTACGAAGTGGTTCAAAACATTATATTTTTGCCAACAGGTTTTTGCCATTGAAAATCAATGGGCTGAATGGCGGCACTGCTGCACACACATATATCGGTTATTTTAAGCTTGATGTATTAATAGTATAATGTTTTCATATGGATTTTCGGATTCTGCATGCAATTTTACATTTATTTGGTGAGTTTCATCACTCAAGATGCTTATGAAGTGGTTCAAAACATTATATTTTTGCCAACATTTTTTTGCCATTGAAAATCAATGGGCTGAATGGCGGCACTGCTGCACACACATATATCGGTTATTTTAAGCTTGATGTATTAATAGTATAATGTTTTCATATGGATTTTCGGATTCTGCATGCAATTTTACATTTATTTGGTGAGTTTCATCACTCAAGATGCTTACGAAGTGGTTCAAAACATTATATTTTTGCCAACATTTTTTTGCCATTGAAAATCAATGGGCTGAATGGCGGCACTGCTGCACACACATATATCGGTTATTTTAAGCTTGATGTATTAATAGTATAATGTTTTCATATGGATTTTCGGATTCTGCATGCAATTTTACATTTATTTGGTGAGTTTCATCACTCAAGATGCTTACGAAGTGGTTCAAAACATTATATTTTTGCCAACATTTTTTTGCCATTGAAAATCAATGGGCTGAATGGCGGCACTGCTGCACACACATATATCGGTTATTTTAAGCTTGATGTATTAATAGTATAATGTTTTCATATGGATTTTCGGATTCTGCATGCAATTTTACATTTATTTGGTGAGTTTCATCACTCAAGACGCTTACAAAGTGGTTCAAAACATTATTTTTTTGCCAACAGGTTTTTGCCATTGAAAATCAATGGGCGGCACTGCGTTGTCTACCTCTTGCTCGCATGCCCTCAACCTTGCCCTCCAGTATGGTTTTTTTAAGAGTATCATGTCTTTTAACAATAACATGGCCGAAATATTTCACTTGCCTCCTCTTTATTTCTATGTAGCATCTCAACACTCTTTTTCTCGTTTCAATTGACATCTTTTTATTGGTCAGTATGTACTTCATCTTGCTAAAGGCTACTTTTGCCATGGCGATTCTTGTTCTAATCTCTTCAAGGCATCTCCCATCAGATATTACTGTTCCGAGATAATTGTACCTATTCACTTGTTGAAGAATATTCCCAATTACTTTTACGTACATTTATTTTGTTTATATTCAGAATTGTAATAAAGAAGGACTGCTGATGATCTCAGATCCCATCTGTCTGTGTTCCAAGAAGGATACCCTATTCTGAAAGGGTACATTGCTCGGATGCCTTAATGCAGAGAGCTCCAATTGCTACGCTTGGCTTCAAGAGTATAAGAGGTGCAGCAAGAAACTGTGAGTACAACTGTGGTCGATCATGCTGTCTTTCTGTATTTCTTTCTGCAAATCTTTTTCATATCGTGGCCAGTCTTCTTCTTCTTCTTCTCGCGGCCATTTTTATATGCTAATTAGATAACGTTGCGTACTATCTAAACAGGAATTAACCCATTATGTGCGTAGCATCATTCCGCATAATACAATATATTACGTGCCAGGGTTTAAACATAATATAAAGAATGCACTTGGTAATTAATTAATATAATAACTAATTGGCGGCCATTTTTATATGCTAATTAGATAACGTTGCATACTATCTAAACAGAAATTAACCCATTATGTGCGTAGCATCATTCCGCATAATACAATATATTACGTGCCAGGGTTTAAACATAATATAAAGAATGCACTTGGTAATTAATTAATATAATAACTAATTGGCGGCCATTTTTATATGCTAATTAGATAACGTTGCATACTATCTAAACAGAAATTAACCCATTATGTGCGTAGCATCATTCCGCATAATACAATATATTACGTGCCAGGGTTTAAACATAATATAAAGAATGCACTTGGTAATTAATTAATATAATAACTAATTGGCAGCCATTTTTATATGTTAATTAGATAATGTTACATCATATGTAAAAATAGATGACATGAGCGGTTAGGCTTCGCTACACCGATCGCAATGATGTATGGTTGCTAGGATGTTCGTGTATGGTTGCTAGGATGTTCGTTTAAAAATAAACAAACTACTCTAGTTTTGATAACTTCTGCTATGACCTTGGTTCGGACACGAAAAAAAGATGTGCAGAAGAGATCTTTTGTGTCAATTTCTGCGTTAATGATTTCGACACTCAAAGTTGCATATCTTCGCTTCTAATTGACATACATGCATCATCTTGGTACCATTAGATTCGGTTTCTCAAGGCCTATCTTTTGGTGGTGGTCCCATTAGAAAATACTCAAATTTAAAAATCTGATGGTTCATGCTACATACATACACATACATACAGCAGACCATGTCTCGCTGGAGTTTTATCGTGCTGGTATGGGAGCCGGTCGTTCAGAAAGCAATGGCAAACTACTGAACGTAAAACTTGCCAAGACATCAACTAAACTCATCAACGGCAGCAGTAAAAAAAAAATGCTGGTGGTGGCACTGCACTGGTGTTGACGTTGACAGCTAATCTATCTGAGCTATGTCCTGAAAATATACGATATGCAAAAAACATACGTACAATACATTTTAAGTTGTGCAACTGCCGTGCTCTGCTAGTATGTAACCCGGGATTTATACAATTAACAAGCGATGATAACCGTACGAAACACAAGTGAGAATGCCAGACCTGTGAGACAACCATTGTAATTGTATCTGCTTGAATCCCAAATGCTGGCAAGTTCAAAGTTGCTTCAGCAGACAGTTGATGATCATGTGACCAACGTTTGTTCTGACTTTATCAAGTAGAGAGCTCTCTTTTCAACTGACGTGGACGATCATGTGTCTCCACAACCCTGTTATTTTAAATCTTATATTTTTTCTAACAATTATATTATTCTACACTTTCCCTTTTCCGTCTTCTGTATCTGTATGCTATTATTTGTGTTATAGTTGTTAGTAGTTTAGTCGTTTGTCGTCGCGGTTCCAATTGGGTATTAACATACGTGATGTTAACATCGGGATACAGGGCGAGAGGACGACCCAGAAAGAGATGGCTTTCTTTATAAAGTAAAAAAAGAAAGACATGAAGAAGTCAAATATGACGTTAGTAGCTGGGGGCTGGGAATGATCTAGTATAGTATAGTATAGTATAGTATAGTATGGCATGGCATGGCATAGTATAGTATAGTATAGTATAGTATAGTATAACATAGCATGGCATGGCATGGCATAGTATAGTATAGTATAGTATAGTATAGTATAGTATAGTATAGTATAGTATAGTATAGTATAGTATAGTATAGTATAGTATAGTAGCAGATAACAGACACGGGAGCTTGGTGTGAGCATATTGAGGCCTTATGCTCCAGTGATGGATAAAGTGCAGAAGAAGAAATATACAGTCAGGGGAGTTATATTAGAAGAGAGTCAGGGGAGTTATATTGGACGAGACATTCAGAGGAGTTATAATATTGGAAGAGAGTTGCGGGGGTGGGGGTGGGGGTTATATAGGTAGAGACAGCCGTACGGGAGAAGGGGGGGGGGGGTTATATTAGAGAAGACATCCAGGGGAGTTATATAGGAAGATACAGCGTAGTTATATTAGAGGAGGCAGATAGGGGAGTTAGTTAGTTAGTTAGTCAGTCGCAGTTCCAACTTCACAGCAATGGGTTGTCCCCATTATGCTCCGTTCCTGTGCCAGTGAATATCACACAAAACGCTCCCCACTGCCCAAGGTGAAAAGTGGAAAAGACAGGAGCCTCGACAAACAACAGCCCGCACAGATACACTGTGCATAATGCCGCCACCAGAATGTCAACACAATAGTCTCCCACGAAACCCAAAGATCATTTCTAATGGAATCAGCAGTCATTTTCCCATTTGTATGTTTCCTAGATGTTCACCCACACAGTCCACGAAATACAGTTCATCGTCGATGGTAGTGGCAGTCAACCAGAAGCCCAGCAGCCACGCATTTCTGCATAAGGCAAAAACCGGTCAACTCTGGGACATAGCCATCTGCTATCGCTCCGAACATGCAGTCACGTTCCAAAAAACCTCGGGCAGATTCAAAAGCATTTCACACGAAACTCACAGCTCACAGTGTCGCGCCACGCACTCACTCAGTAGCAGGGCGACGGAACCATCAAGCCTCCTTAGTCGCCTTTTACGACATGCGTGGTAGGCTACAGTGTTGCTATTCTTTGCTTCCCTTATGAGCCCCGGCAACACACGGGAGCCATCCTTTTGTAAAGAAAACAACATTGTTTTTGTGTAATAATGTGGGAGGTTTTGTAAACGAAATGGTACAATTTATACACCGGATAAGTGGCAACTTTTCATTGACAGCTGTAAAAGAAGTTCAAAAGGTGTTCTCTTATACAATGGTCATAAATATGGCTCAATTGCAATTGGTCATTCTACTACAATGAAGGAGTATGCTACAATATACACAGTTCTTAAAAATTGAAGTATTTAGAACATAACTGGAGGGTTTGTGTCGATCTTAAAATGATGAACCCCTTGCTTGACCTGCAAAAGGGATTCACCAAATATCAAATATTGATATGTTTGTGGGATAGCAGGACACAAATTTTGTACAAATAAACAGTGGCCGTGTTAAGAGAGAATTGAACGTTGCAGAAAAGTCATTGTCAACAAGCCTCTCATTGATCCAAAACGAGTTCTACTGCAGCCATTACATATAAAGCTTGGCTTGGTGAAGGAATTGTTTAAGGCACTGAACAAAGATTGGACCTGTTTTAATTACTTATGCAGAAAGTTTCCAGAATTGAACATCGAACAATTTTAAGCTGCAATTTATGATGGCCTTCAAATAAGAAAGTTTATTGATTCGATGAGCAAAATAGCGTCCATGACCTGGTCATAATTTGTTTCAGTTGCGCAAAACTTGCTGGGTAACCTTAAAGCAGACACATATTCTGAATTAGTTGAAACCACGCTGTCGAGTTTTGTAAGCTTGGATGCAACATGAAAATAAAATTGCTCTACATTCATAATAATTTAATTTCTTTCCCGAGAATCTTGGCGACTTTATTGGGGAGCAGGTTGAAATATGTTACCAAGTTAGAAAAAAAAACAATAGGAAAGAGATACCAGGGACTTTGGGATGCCCACATAATGGCAGATTACTGTTGGGCGCTTAAGAGTTAATGTCCGAGCATATCACATTCCAGATATTCCTGGAAAAAAAGCTATTAGTGTGCTGACAGAAGATAAAAACAAAAATATAGTGATACAGTTTTAATACTTTTGTAGTGTTTTATATGAAGGTAATAAACGTATAGTATTTACATATAGTATCAATGCAAATTACTGTCAAAATGCCACTGATGGCACCTAACTCTAGGCGTGTACACAACATTTGCCATACTAAGAAGGTCACGCTTAGTTATCTCAAAAAACTATGTATTCACATATACTAAATATTTACCTAGAAGATACAGTTCTAGCAACTCCCCCCCCCCCCCCCCACACACACACACACATATAATGATGCACGCCACTGCTCATGCCACGGAAGATTCCCCCTCCTCAGTGAAGCTCTCTGCCTCTATCACAGTAGATGCCTCTATGTCCGTTCCTTCGCTTGGTTCCTCTTCCTCTGGAGGCGGAGGCGGAGGCTTTGGTTTGGCTCGGCGGTATCGTGCCAGTAATCGCATAATTATTATAATTAGCACAATGCCGGCAATGAGCTCCAGAATGGCGATGGCAACCCCGAGAAGCATGCTCGAGACGTCTGGTCGCTGTATTGTCCAAATATGTGGAGACACAGCACACACGTCAGCTTTTGTGTCTTTGCAGAACACTCGCTTCCGATTTTTAGTTTGTTGATTATTAACAAAACATGCCACAGTAAAGTCCATCAGGGCCGAAGCGGGTGTCAGCACAAGACTCTGTTTCACAAACTCGGAGCAATTTAAGTTGCCTGTCATAGATGCGTCTCGTTCTAAGGACTGAATCCTGAAGTCACTTTTCGTAATGTATATAGGACGATCCCCATCGTACAATCTCCATTCCAATTGTCCATGTCCAGATTTACCCAAATCTGCATTGCACCTTGCAGTTATAGTTGACTTTTCGTAGAAAAATATGTAGTCTTTATTAGGATGAAGACTTTTTTGTTCTATTGTTACAACCGGTGGAGCTCTTGTAACTGTCAGAAAAGTAGTGTCCTCAAACAATAAATTATGCATTCTTGTCCTTCGAATTATGTAATAGCAGGAAAGGTTTTGCTCATCCTCACACCGCAAATCTGTAAGTCTCATACTGGCACGGTTACTGGTCACATTAAATGTTTCGTAAAACATTCTTTTCTCATTGGTCAGGTTACCTGGTACACCCCCCCCCCTTTCCCCCCATTCCCCCCCCCCCCCCCCCCATGGAATGTTTCTATTAAACTGGTAATAATAATGAATCGGAATCTCAGGCTTGGCAGGCGCTGGACCTACTTCAACGCTCAAAAATGTTTCGTTATGTGACAAAGTCCAGGCGCATGTGATGGTAACATTTCCTCCGATCTCATGGCTGCCAGTTATGGTCATGAAAGATGTAAACGCACCGGCCGGCACAAGTAGGATGATGTAATATGTGCATAGAAGGTAGGGGACCTTCGCTAACAGCCTTGCGTAAACACCGGCCATCTTTGATTCGGCAGATAGGGGAGTTATATAGAAAGAGACAGACATGGGAGTTTTTAGATAGAGACAGTCGTGGTTGTGGGGGGTGGGGGAGAAGTTATATTAAAATGACAACCAGGGGAGTTCTATAGATAGAGACAGACAGGGAGTTATTTAGGTAGAGACAGACAGGGGGTTCTATAAATAGATACAGCCAGGGGAGTTCTGTTATACTGGATCAGAAAGCCAGGGGAGTTATATTGGGAGAGACAGCCAGGGGAGATATATTGGGAGAGACAGCCAGGGGGGATATATTGGGAGAGACAGCCAGGGGAGATATATTGGGAGAGACAGCCAGGGGAGATATATTGGGAGAGACAGCCAGGGGAGTTATATTGGGAGAGACAGCCAGGGAAGTTATATTAGAGGAGACAGCCAGGGAAGTTATATTAGAATAGACAGCCAGGGAAGTTATATTAGAGGAGACAGCCAGTTGAGTTATATTGGAAGAGACAGCTAGGGGAGTTATATTGGAAGAGACAGCTAGTGGAGTTATATTGGAAGAGACAGCTAGGGGAGTTATACAGGGAGAGAAGGAAGCGTTGAGATAAGACTTAATATCCCGAGTCTCGACCAAATCACGTCTTTCGCCTACGCGAGGCTGGTTAAGAATTGTTTATACTAAGGCGTGATTACACATACAGTGTATCCTTTCAGGTTCGAGAAACAAATACGGTTCTAAAATCTTTATGTCAGACAAGTGAACATATTCACATATACACTGAGAGGTAATTTTTCGTATGACCACCGCACTAAAGGCTAGTATTACAGCCACACCTGCTACAACAACGACAACAACGACGACAACAACAACAACAACAACAACAACAACAACTACTACTACTACTACTACTACTACTACTACTACTACTACTACTACTACTACTACTACTACTACTATAGGGTATATTTTTTATAACTATGCAGTGTTTGAAAATATTGCCGGTCCATGTTTTGTATTCATCCTCTACCGGGAAGGTTAACCCGATCAACAAATGCCCGCAGAAGTCGGATGTGTCGGCCTAACGGCGCAAGAACGCAGCTCTGCTGTAAACAGGCACAACGCAGTCACGTCCGAAAAAAAAAATCCGGATGAACGCAGAAGAAGAAGAAGAAGAAGAAGAAGAAGTATTCATCCACTGTAAAGTTCATGCAACATAATCCATTCATCAAGTGCCATGCCCATAGGCGTGGGCGGTCATGATTCGCTATTTCACTTGATCACCAGAGTCGTGGATAAGTCCAGTGTTCTTGCCTCGACCATGCCACGTGGGCAAGCCATCCAGGTATTTACTTCTCTGTCTTCCCCTTGTTCTCGTCCCCTCGATCTTGCCAGTTGTCACAAAGTTCTCTAATGTATTTCTTCTCATAATATGTCCACACAATGTTGACTGTCTACGGCTAAGTTCTCTAATAAGTTTACGATTTTCATTTGTTTCTTGGTCATTGGCTTTTCTATCTGTCCATGGTATTCTTTGCATTCTCCTCAGAAACCACATTTCCACAGCCATCAGGTGCTTTTCAGCTTGCCTGCTCATTGTCCACGTTTCACATCCATACAAAAGTACAGATTCTATTCAGCACTTCAACACTCTTTTTCTCGTTTCAGTTGACATCTTTTTATTGGTCAGTATGTTTTCTATTTTGCAAAAAGCTACCTTCGCCATGGCGATTCTTGTTGTATTATCTTCAAGGCATCGCCCATCAGATGTTATGACTGTTCTGAGATAGTTGTACACGTTCACTTGTTTAAGAATATTCCCATTTACCTGTATATTACATTGTAGTATTTCGTTCTTCCGAGTGTGGAGTTCATGCAACTTAAAAGGTAAATACAAAACTTGGAACGGCACTATTTTCAAACATCTCACAGTCATTGAAAAGACACCCTGTATTGTATTATATTATATTATATTATATTACATTATATTATATTATATTATATTATATTATATTATATTATATTATTTTATATTATATTATATTATATTATATTATATTATATTATATTATATTATATTATATTATATTATATTATATTATATTATCTCATCTCATCTCATCTCATCTCATCATGTTCCTCTTGTACCTTGCGGTGTCGAGGTGAAGTATAAACTTCGTGAGAGTGCCCGGTTATGGGCTTCGTATATCGACATTCCCATGGATTCTGCTATTCCCTCCGTCCAACGTTTACGTGGTCGACCTCTTCCTCTGTTTCCATCTGGTCTGTACATCATTGCTTGTTGTGGCATGCTGTTGACTGGTAACCTACTATATAATATATATAATATATAATATAATATAATATATATTATAATATATAATATATATTATGTATATTATATTATATTATATTATATTATATTATATTATATTATATTATATTATATTATATTATATTATATTATACTGCGTTACGTTACGTTACGTTTTGTTATGTTATGTTGTGTTGTGTTACGTAGCGTTGAGTTGCTGTGTACTGTATTGTATTGTATTGTATTGTATTGTATTGTATCATGTCGAAAGATCTCACTGCACACTCAGTTCTCTGCAGAGCAGCCACCCCTAAAGCATTTATGTTCACTGTTCCCATGAGGGGATGATTCTGATATCTCCTCTGTTGATCTCGAATGCGGCATTGACGGGCCTGACCAAGCTTCCCTTCCAGTTCGTGCAGTCGGGTTAGCACGGACTCACGTCATTATTCAACTACCGAGTCCGTACTGCTGTAATTATATCCGCCTTGTCCATGCTCCTTCCTGTGTGTATTGGTGCATTATTTGCCAGCTGGTCTACTCGTTCATTACCTTTTACTCAGGCATACTGGCTACGTACATTCAGGTGAGTGATGAAGAGCGCGATATCCGAATGCTGTCAATCCAGTCACGGCTGTGATTTTTTGTATCTCATAAAAAAACGAGTAGATTGTGATCTTTACTGAAACACGATTACAAGAAACAAATTTGTATATTGTGTATGTAATAATTTTTTTTTTTTTTTGGGGTAGCATATTTATGTGGTCTGCTATGATTATCACATGAAGACTTCCTGTTCTGCTGCGCATGCGAGTGCTCTGGGTGGGGTGGGGGGGGGGGGGGCAGAGCTAACCTTGAACTGCGGTTAACGGGCCATTACATGTAGGTGATGATGCCTTCTGGGCGTGGATGCTGTTCAACAGAAGATCCCCTTATCTCACTGTCGACCGATGCAGGCCGCTAACCTCTGCAGTATCTCCATACAGACAGACAGACAGGCAGGCAGACAGGCAGACAGACAGACAGACATGCACACACACATACTTTCAGACGGACAGACCTGCCCACCTTTCCCCTACAAACATATAGACACACATATTCACTCACCCATCAATCCATCCATCCATCCCATCTTCTCTCCCTACCTAGTTACCTACCTCCACCCCACACATAGACACACACACACGCATTCATACACCTATCCCTACTTACCTACACACATATATACATACATGAAAAGAAGAGAAAAAGAAAACACGTGAAATTGTCTGACGCAACACTGGTCAGCAACCGCAACATGACCTCGTGTGACACAATAAAACAAAATCATACAAGACACGATCAAGGAAACAACAAAACAATTAAATAAACAATTTGTGAGATAATATCTAATTTATTCTCATGTCAAGAAGTTCACAAACAAGTGAATACACGGTATCACAGTACTAAGATATGTTAAAAACAAACAAATATGTCGTTTTGTTGACTCTGTTATGATCAATGCACCACGCACTCTGCTGTTCGTCAACTGCGAGACTACGGCTTGCCAGATTACAGGAACTGCGGTGCAGCCTGGTCAGACACCTCCGTGTCGAGGGAAGGAGGAGAGATACCTTAACTACCTCCTTATGTGAAAATATACTGTAGATAAGTTTTTATCTATATTTGAAAATATAAATAAGTAGGTTGTAGATATTTAAGATTGTACATATGTATGTTATCTATATATGAGAATATAAATTTGTCTGTTGTCTATATTTGAGAATATAAATAGGTATGTTGTAGATATTTGAAAATATAAATAGATCTATTATCTATATGTGACAATATAAACCGGAGAGAAGTCTTTGAATGAAGAAATCTTAATGCTGATGGACAAAAGAAAACAGAGTAAAAATGACAAACAAGAATACGCTAAGATAAATAAAGAAATAAAAGATAAATGTTGGAAGTCAAAAGAAAGTTGGTTAAATGAGCAATGCAAAAAAAATTGAATTAAATGCCATTAAAGATACAAAAAATATGCACAGACAAATCAGTGAGCTCACGGGAAGAAAAATAAGAATAAATACAGGATGTTTGAAATAAAAAACAGGAAAGATATTATTGGAGGAAGATGATATAATGAAGAGGTGGAATGAGTATATAAAAGAATATATGATGGGGAAAGGGAAGAATTAACAGAAGAAAGTAACTTAGAAGGTCCACATTTTCTAAAAGAAGAAGTCGCTGACGCTATGAAATATATGAAGAAAGGAAAAACAGCTGGACCAGATGAAATCACAATAGAAGAATTAGAAGTATTGGGAGAATTTGGAGTAGATATATTAACCAAAATGTTAAATGATATTTACAGCAGTGGATATCTACCCAGTGATATGCTGAAATCTGTATTTATAGCTATACCAAAAAGACTAGGAGCAATTGAATGTGAAGATTTTCGCACAATTAACCTCATAAACCATATCACTAAACTTCTGCTCAGAATCATAATGAGAAGAACCAGAAAGAAAATAAAAATGGAAATTAGTGAAGAACAGTATGGATTTGTGGAGGGAAAGGGCACAAACAATGCAATATATACATTACGGACACTAATAGAAAGGTCAATAGAGAAACAGAAAGACATATATTTATGCTTCATAGATTATACTAAAGTATTTGATAAAGTAAAACATGATGAGCTGATTAAAATGTTGGAAGATATCAACATTGATGGGAAAGATTTAAGAATAATAAAGAATATTTACTGGAACCAAGTAGCAGCAATTAAAATTGGAAATAAAGAGGGTAGTTACGAACACATAAAGCTAGGAGTACGACAGGGAGGTGTCTTGTCACCAGATCTCTTCTCCCTATATAGCGAAGTAATAATGACAGAGATCAAAGAGATGCCAGGAATACTAGTTGGAGGTTATAATATAAATAATATACGCTATGCAGACCTACAACAATTGTTGGACACTGTAGTAACAGAGAGTGCAAGGAAAGGACTCTCCTTGAATATCAAGAAAACAGTAACAATGGTGATATCAAAGAAAATGGTGACACCAAAATGTGACATAGAAATAGAAGGAAAAATTCTTAACCAAGTGGATAGTTTTAGATACCTAGGGACATTTATAACATCAGATGGAAGATGTACAACAGAGATTAAGAGCAGAATAGGGTAGACAAAGGCCGCATTTCAGAAAATGAAGAGTATCTTGTGCAATAGGTCACTATCATTGAGTGTAAGAAAGAGAGTGCTGAAATGCTATGTAGAACCAGTTTTGCTGTATGGCAGTGAATCTTGGAAAGTAAATGAACAAATTAAGAAGAAATAAGAAGCAACAGAGATGTGGTTCCTGAGACGAATGTTGAGAATTCCTTGGACTGCCAGAGTGACTAACGACGACTGCCTGAAACAGGCTAATGAAACTAGAACACTATACACAACAATAAGACAGAGACAAACATCTTTCTTTGGTCATGTAATGAGAAGAGAGGCATTGGAGAACATCGTAACAACTGGAAAGATCGAGGGGAAGAGAGGCAGACCAAGAGAAATGATGCTGGATGGATTGAGACGGTGGCACGGAGGAATATCAGCAGCAGAGTTGATCCAGAAAACCAAAGACCGAGATCTGTGGAGAGCCATGAACGCCTACGCCAGCTGGCAGGGCACTTGATGATGATGATGATGACAATATAAATAAATAAGTTGTAGAGATTTAAGAATGTAAATATGTCTGTTATCTATATATGAGAATATAAATGTGTATGTTATCTATATTTAAGAATATACATATATATGCTGTATGCAACAAATTAGGCTGAGTACGGCGGGATGGCGTTCTCAGGTCAGCGTACCCCAGTCCAGCCAGTTAGGTTTAGGGATAGGACAAAGTGAAAGGGGCGCGTTTAAGGGGGTTTAGTGCGGGCCGGTCAACGGGATTATAGTGCGACTAGTAGAGAAAACAAAATAAACAAATCGGGTTTTATTGCATGGAGGGGGTGTGAAAGGTTGTTGTTTCGTGGTGTGCCTGGCTGAGAAACATCCAAAGTCGGAGTTTTTGCATGGGGGGTTAAGTTGCACGAAATAGACCTGAAGGTTATTTATGTTTATGTCTGGATCAACAAGAGAACCTAGAATTTAGAATGTTTATCAAAATAGGAAAATAGGCGTGCTAAAGTCCACTTTCGTGACTAAAGAAAAAAGCATGATTGATTTGGAAGAGAGACCAGGTTGGGAGGTAGATAGGGAGGATTGATTTAGAGTATGGGGAGGAATTTTCGGACTTAAAACAACAGATTTTTGGAATTAAGATTTTTTTTTTAGATAGAATTTTTGAGATTCAATTCAGGAGATAGACATTATGAAAAAGGGAATGCATTTTAACTTGGAAGAGAGAAGAGGAAGAGTTTTAAGGAGGAGAGACAGTTTTTTTTTTCGAAATAGGCAGATAGTGTTTGGGGACAACTTTGAGATTCGATTATTAGACTCAAACGTTTTTTAGTTTGAAACATTAGTTGTTGTTTTTTAGCTAGAATATTAAGTTCAGCTATTCAGCTGGGAGTTCGCATCTGGAGTCAAAGCAGAGGGAATCAGTTGAGAGGAGAGAAGTTGTGATTTGTGGAAAGAGTTTAGTATCGTAGCCCAGAGAAGTCAGTTCGGACGTTTGTTTGTCCTATGTGCCAATGCACTCAGTGTTGTAATTAGAAACAGCCTGTTTGTAATAAGCATTGGAGAATTTTGCATAGTACAAGTGATAATTCTGGACAAGGTGTTTATCTTTAAGTTCAGATAATATCCACGTGATGACCAATAATAATGAACCACTATACGACATAGTCAAAAACACAACAGATGGTAACAACTATTACAAATGTAGACATAACGATGATGATGTTGCATGTAGATATTTGATAAAACAGACATATATACTGTAGATATTTTATTGACTAAATAAAACTACCCCGAGGTAGACCAAGAAGGCGGTGGAGAGATAATACATGTACATACCTACAAGCACTTGGAATCAACGACTGGCAAGAGAAGATCCACCAGAGAATGGAGACGGATTGTATTTGCAGCAAAGAACCTCAATGGCTCGGAACGCTGAAGAAGAAGAAGAAGAAATAGAGATATAGTAAACCTGAGCATCTTAACAATCTTTCGGCCATTACTCGTGAGACCTATATATATGAATATTGTAGATAGCTGAAAACTTAGGAAGTATAATATCATAAAATGGCAAATCAGAAGACGAGATCGAAAATAGATGCAATAAGGGTAACCAACTCATTGGACAAATGGCACCAATACTAAGTAACAAACATGTTTCAATAACTACTAAGAAAGCACATTACAACACAATCTTCCTACCAACTCTATGTTACCAATGCCAATCTGTACAATGACAGAAAAAGAGAACAGAAAAATTACAACACAGATGAGATCCCTAAGAAGAATATTCAGTGTATTAAGAAGAGAGAAATTCAGAAAGGAAGAAATCAAGGCTAACGTGGGGTTATAGCAGTGCTAGATTGTATAAGAAAATAGCAAGTTAAATGTAACTAGATTACCAACTAACAGTATACCACAACATGCAACGATGTACAGACCAAATGGAAGCAGAAGAAGAGGCCGGCCACATAAACGATGGACAGAGGAATAGCTGAGTCCATGAGAATCTCGACACATGAAGCCTATAAACGGACACTTGTTTATGCTTCACCTCGACACCGCAAGGTACAAGAGGAACAAGATGAGATGAGATGTTGAAAGCTGAAACAAATATTTACAACGAAGTATCTTTAACAATTCTGCCATGAACGGCTTAAAGTCCCATCCAATTAATTAATCTGAACTGTTCAGACTTATAAATCTCTATTAAAAAACCGGTGAATGGTGAAATTTCGTCCCCAGTATGAAATATCCATGTCTGGTGATGTGTTTCTATGGACAGCAATCACTCCAAGAAAATATTGTTGCACCATTCTTCATGATTCCATTAATAGTAGCTGCAATGATAGGACATATACAAATTAATTAGGCACAATCTTTATGATGTTGCTCTAACTACACACAATATAAAATAACATGAATTAGTGTAGCTTTGCAAAACTCAATGACGGAAAACAAAGGACGTTGCTGCACCAGCAAACAAACTAACGAAAATAACATAAAACTACAGAGCTTATATAATTATAACTGATTTTGGGATTGCGGTATTATGATTGTGGTAAACACAATGCAACTCTTTCTGGTCACAGTCGTTTAGTTTAAATGTTTCAGTCCCAAGCAACTGTAACTATTTTTTAAATAATTACGACCACTGTGCCTGTGTGTATTATCTCCGACTTCCTTGCAGTTATCACACACAACTGTTGTTATTTTGTATTGTTATATCCCTGCGCAGCCGTTACTTCTCTTATGCTACTTTTAGAGACGCGATGCTGTTTATGTGTCAGTTGTCTTCTATATTCAGATCTTAAGGACTGACAGTATTTTTCTTCTTATTCCTCCACTTACTAAACAAACTGAACAGCTCATAAATGCCTTTGAATATAAATATTATAGACGAGTTCTAAGAATATCTTGGATACATAAAAACAAATGCCTCCATACGACAAAAACTGAATATTGAAGAAGATTGGCTACCCAAGACGATAAAAGGAAGAAAATTGAAATATTTTGATCACTTGAAATGTCACGAAAGTTTGGAGACAATAATCATGGAGGGGTACATGCCCGGGAAGAGAGGATGAGGAAGGCCAAAGAGAAAATAGGTGCAGGATGTGGCGGATGATCTCCAGATGGGTGTATCGGACGTAGGACATCTTGCATATGACCGAGTTTTCCAAACGGTTGTTATGGGAGCAAGGTTCTGCAAAAAAAGTGCTACTGAATGAATGAACCGATCCACGATATTCTAACAATGTAAAATAACATATTTTTAACAACAACAACAATAGCAATAACAAGTCACCTCCATAACCAGAGTCAGTGAAGGCTGAATCAGGAGTCGCCGAGTTTAATTTGGGGTTTCCGTCCACTGGAACCTGGAGGATATTTAATGATTCTACATCAGACATGAACACAAATGAAAATCGTAAACTGATTGGAGAAGTTAGACAAAGGTGGTCAAGATTTTTTATTAGAAGAAATAACTTAGGGAACTTGGTGACAGCTGGCAAAATTGACGAGCAATTACGCAGTAAAGGTAGAGGGATACAAACCTGGATGGCTTGACCTCGTGACATCATCTGGACAAGACCGCAGAGCTGATCCAACAATTTGGAGATCGCTTGAGTGACCCCCGTGCTTATCGACATGGAGCACAGTTATGATGATGATGATGAAATCAGAAAGTTTGATAATTATGGAGTGAGGTGTATTGAGGTAGGGCACAATGTAGAAGGGTTCAAGATGTGATAGATAATTGACAACTGACAGCAACAGAGGCGGGACATATGGCTTAACAGATTCTGTGCCAAATAAAAAGTAGGCTTGGGCCAAAGAAAAAATGAATGATGAAAGATGGGAAGTAGGGGTGTGTCACAGTTATGACTGTAACAGTTGTTAATATGGTAGCAAACATTGTATTATAACGCAATGACATTTCGGAATTTATTATTATTATTTTTTTTTATTTGGTTCATGGCGGATACGGGAAGTCGCTTAAGACGCTTAATGATCCCATGAAGCTTAATGAATTAAGATATAAAGATATTTTAAAATAACCATTAAGGAGGCAAAGTTCTGCACACGACAGGCCTTGGGTGATGGAAGGTGATATCCTCAAGTGCAGGTCCTATTTATTGGCCATATTATGAGAAGAGAAAAGCCGCAACATGCATATTGGAAAGACAACTAGAAAAATTCATGGGAAAAGAGATCGAGGATGACAGCAAAGGAAGATCGTTAACAGTTTTTTTTTTTAATCGTGGCATGGACAAAAAATAATATTACACCAACTGACACATCATGTAGGATACCGTAAGGTGTGCGAAGTCGTGATCGCATGTGCCAGGTTGCAAGGCACTTGATGATGATGATTTTGATGATTATTATGACGATCGTGATGATGATGATGAGAATGTTGATGATGACGTCGACGATTATGATGTGGCTAGAGGCTCATGATGTGTCAAATCTAACTATTAAATCATATCATACTAGCAGTTTCAATTGCAATGTGAGAAAACAAAAATAACAAAAATAAAAAAAGTAGTTATATTTTGTAAACATGATTAGATACACATATACCATTAATAAAACAAATCGTTTAAATAAAGTTAAGAAAAAGTAATGGGCAATTTCACAAGCCTTAATGCGTATTGGGTATACGGTTCAAACGTCATATTTTACAGATCATTCCCGCACTCGATTGGTGACGTCATATCATGTCTGCCGCCTTTATTTCCCTTGACTTTCCTGCTACACATTTTAGGCTGGTCAACATGTCAATACAATTCTGAAAAATCGGCCTTGGTGGGTATTCAAACACCTGCCCACCGTTTACCTCTGCTGAATTGACTGATTTGCCTTTTCGGTTCACGAGTGCATTTTTTAGGAGACTCCCCGGCAGTCGGCGCTGAAGCTGCAGAGTTCGTGCTTTATGCGACACTTTCGGCGGGTCGTTCTGCGGTAAAATACCGAGCCATGTGAGAAAACCCCGGTGAATGAGGTCTTGCTGGTGACTGCCGAGTCCATCGACGATGAACTGTGGTTTTCGTGGATTAATTTTGTGTTGGCATTCTGGCGGCGGCATTATGCACAGTGTACCTGTGCGGGCTGTTTGATTGCCAAGACTCCTGCCTACTCCACTTTTCACATTGGACAGCGGGGAGCATTTTTTGTGATATTCACTGGCACAGGAACGGAGCATAATGGGGACGACCCGTTGCCGTAAAGTTGGAACCTCGACTAACTAACTAACTAGCTAACTAACTAGCTAGCTAGCTAACTAACTAACTAACTAACTAACTAACTAGCTAGCTAGCTAACTAGCTAGCTAACTAGCTAACTAACTAACTAACTGGCTAGCTAGCTAGCTAGCTAGCTAACTAACTAACTAATTAATGTGTACAGATTATTACGTAGGAATGCCGAAATGTCGTCTTGTTTGTGTGGTGAAGGGGTTACGGACGAAATTCAAAATCCCGCAGACTGCGTTGGAAACACAGCTGGGGACGATTTGGCAGCCAGACCGCATAGATTATGCTTTTCGTACAATGATTTCATAAAAAACCAGCTTAAGATGGTCTGCTGCCAAATATCCCACATCTGTGTTTCGAAAGTGGGTATGCGGGATTACGAACTGCGCCTGTAACTCCTTCGCCACGGAGCAACGCATACCCGCGTTCGAAACACAGATGTGGGCAATTTGGCAGCAGACAGCCTTACGCTGCTTTTTTTTGGATGAAATTGTATGGGTGCCGGTCGTTCAGAAAGCAATGGCAAGCTACTGAACGTAAACTTGCTCAGGAATCACGAACAGCCAACAAATGTTGGGGTTAACTGCTACGTCCTGTAAAGAATATGCAACAACTTTTAAAAAAATTGTATATATATAAATTCAAATGTGTAATTATTTACATATAGATACTTACTATAATTGCTGGCTTAAATGTGGGCATGCGTTTTGCCTTTGTCAGATCCTGCAGCGTTACTGAAAACCACAGAATGCCATCCAAGGAACCCATGTAGCTGTCTGCACTGGCTGAAACTGCATACAGCCGGCTGTCAAACGAGTTGTATCCCAGAATACTGCCCACTCGGCGGTCCACGTCTGGTGAAATGAATTAACACTTTCATTCAATAAGTCTGTCATTAAATGATTTAGTTTTTACCATGCTAAAAAGCATAAGACTAACATTTGTGTTTGACGCCATAAGTGTGTGGTATGTGCGATAAGGCAAGTGGTATGTGAGATAAGGCAAGTTGTATATGGTGTCGTCCTCATATTTTAGAGCTAGTCGAAACTAGATGGGTGAAGTGGTCAATACCCGGAACTTTCCTTGAAGCTTATTTCAACTGGGGGTACCGCCAGTAAGGGAATTCAAAAACGTCACAGCGTGGTTTCTTATATATTACTAATTATATCCTTATAATTAAATAATTAATGTTTTCTTTAAAATAATGAACACACAAACAATTTATTTTACAATTTATTGCTTCACATATGTCGCTGCATCTCACCAGGAGCGTACTGCAGCAGCCACAGAATATAAACTAAAGCAACAAGATAAAACTTTCACACTGAAATATGCAACACCCATATTCTCACAGTAGTTTAAATTGTCTACCACGGTAATTTTACAATGACAGTCATGTCTTTTAGATTGCACAAAGTTGGCTTTGCTATATGAACAGCAATTGCCTCCGCAAACTTTAACATTTGTCCATTCTGTGTGTTAAACAAGAGACGAAACGCATTGTCTCTATCAATCACATGACCAGTTTCCAAAAGAAAACCGCTCTATAGATGTTATGTTTTCGCTGTGTAGGTTTTATTGGATTACCAGAGTCTCCTTTGTTTATTATTTTATCTATCCAATTCATGTTTTTAATGTCTACTAATAGAAGCCGCGATAGCGTAGAGGCTAGACTGGCTTTTGCTTTAGAGCATTCAATGATATGTTCATCTATCATTAATTGCTCACAATACTCACTGAACACTCTCGTAATAATTTCATAGAATCAGTGTCCATGTGTGTACGTGAAAGTGTGATTTTCAGATTCTTCTTCATCGATCTACTCTTTTTAACTTCAACGTGAATATCAAATATAAATAAATAAAACAAACTGAATTAAATAAAAAGCAACAGTCAACTACAGCTTATTAGCATTTTCATAGCGCTTTACAGCTGGTTTATTAAATGTCCACGCTTCACACTTATATGTTGTCACTGGAAATACCCATGCTCTCATTTCTCTGATTTTTCTTGTGCTTAAACTGTCTGTGTTCTTACGTCGGCGTAGTGGGTTTTCTTTTCTACACACCGGTCAGTTGAACTTAACCGCTGACATCTCCTTCAGAAATCTATGGCAAAGTACTGTTTAATTAAAATGTTAATTTTCTGAATTAGATTATATATACTGTATTTCAATTCACTGTGCGTGCCATTGAAAATTGTTCCACGTGCCTCGCTTGGCATGCGTGCCTTGGGATTGCGACGTCAGATGTAGACAGAAACGATTTTATGGGCATGTTACGAGGAGAAATTCAATTGTAAATTTAGCGAAAGATGGCAAGCTCCTGATATAGAAAGTAACTTCATCGCTACTTTCAATGCAGAAAGATTAAACCATGTAAAAAAAAAAACCTGTAGTAAGGTTGATCCATTCCTAAAAAATAGAAATCTGATGTCAAAACACAGATATGAATATGATGCATTCCTCCTCTCGAACAGTGTATTACGGATTAGAATAGTTAATCCTCTTCTGCTAAAAGAAAACGAGATAAAAACCGTTTCTTAAAATAAAATAATGTTCACAGATACAACTAGATGTCAACCAAAAGTGACAATCAACAATGAAGAAATGGACATTGTCACAGATCTGGACTATCTTGGCGCCAGAAGTACGAGCAGTGTGGACTGTTGAGAAGAAGTCAGAAGGAGGGTGGTTACGGTAATACGGATTTAAGTAGCACTAAGAGTCAAGAGCACAACACCGGCAAACAGATTAAAGTAAACTTTATGGGAATATGCACCTGCCCTATTGCAACATCTGAATCATATACCACATCGCAATCACTAAGGAAGACAATCGCAACTTTTCAAATTAAATATGACAGATAGATTTATATAAAACCTTAAATCAAGAATAGAAAACTGCAGACATTATCCAAGATCCGAACATCGAAGAAATGCGGCTCATATTTACTCTCATAAACAGCATCGTCTCTCAGAAACTGAAATACTTCGCCCACATTTAACGTAGAGGCTTAGAAACAGCAGTAATGGAAGCTATGGTTCACGGAAAAAGGGGCGGTAGACCGACACGAAGGAGGACAGGATTTTAAAGAAGCCCCGGGTAAAACATACACGAGACAAGAGAACTGGCGAACGATCGAGTCTTTCCGGCGGGCTGTAATGAGATTGATGTTCATCAAAGCACATGATGATAATGCACAAAATGTTTAATTGAGGGTAAATTATCCTTGTTATCTTCCAATACTCACCGCTCCAGGTTTGATCATTAGTGGTGGTATAGCATCTCTGTTCAATGCCCCTGGAAAAAACAACGACATACTGTATGACATGTGTCTATTAGTCTCTTATAAGTGCTGTAAATATATGACTCTGTTCCTTTAACTGTGATTAATTCCCAATTTTAATAGTCATCTTGTTATATTATATGGCGGTGGCGTTGGTGATCTTGTCTGGCACAACCTTCTGTACGAGTCTAGTGCTTCCAATCCGATGTGGACAACACCCAAGATTCGTATCGGAATACGATCAGAGTTGCCAGTAGTGGGTTGTGCTCAATCTTCAAACCTCAAATCCCGAAACAACCAAATACATCAACATCCTTCTATCTCCTGTACTGCCACTCATTTTTGACACAGATGCCATGCCGTGATGTCAAACTGTCCAACGTCGTCTCTCTCGGTCTTCTCCTGTCTCGTCTGTCCTTTATTTTTCCCTTTGTCACGACATACTCAAACCAGTTTTGATACTAAATTTTAACTGTTTTCTTCAAGAAATGGCTCATGGTGATGTGGTTGTACGACAAGATTATGTTACTAAAAAGAAATGAAAAATAAATAAATAAAAACAATAATGCTGGAGTGAAGTTAGAGAAATAAATAAATGTCTGGTAAAGAAAGAGTAAAAGAAACAACATTCGGTGCAGAAGTAACAGAAACATGGAGAAAAACGAAGACGATTACAATTAAACTAAAAAATGTTGATGAATTCGATAGTACGCCGGCCGCATTTACTTCCTAAGACATTTCATGGTACCCGATTATGGCTGTGAAAATGTGGTTTCTGAGAAAAATATAAAAAATACCATGGACAGACACAAAGACCAATAAACAAGTCCTTCAAGAAACACATGAATATTGTAAACTGATTAGAATCAGACGTAGACAGTCAAAAATTGTTTGGGCATGTTATGAGAAGAAATGAATTGGAGAACTTGGTGACAACTGAAAAGATCGAAGGGTAGAAACCAAGGGGAAGACCGAGAAGTAAATACTGGATGGCTTGGCCACGTGGCATGGTCGAGACAGGAACACGGAGCTGATCCACGACTCTGGTGATCGAGTAAGATGGCAAAACATGACCGCCCAAGCTTATCGGCATGGCACATGATGAATGAATTGTTTATGTCATAATCTACCTGGAAGCAGGGTTCATATTTAATATTCTCTTCGGTGTCAGTCCAACATCATGACCACTGGACCGGTAGGTGAGCGTCTGGCCACTATGCTACCGCGACTCCTATAAAAAAATATGAGGCTAGCACCATATATCATGTGTACACCTCGGAGGAGCAAATGGATCACCATGGTCTGGCAAGAATGCGACAGCGAGGGGTGACGAGGGGATCTGGCCGACGATCGACGATCAGAGAAAAGGCGAGACGGACATATAATCAGATTGCTACTGATACTATTAGTGTTCGAACTCTTCGCTGGCTGCTGAGGATGGGGACGGAGCGCTTATGGGAATGTCCCGAATGCTGTGATGTCGGTTCCTAAATCAATCAATCAATCAATCAATATACTCTGTAGCCTAAGGTGGGTGAAAAGAGCCTATTTGGCCTCAAACCAATCGGTTTGCCTACCCAGCATGTGAAGACAGGATTCGGCAGACTGCGCGGAAGAAATCACTGATGGTTCAACGGGCAAGACGGCGTTTATATGCAAAGCGTTGTGGAACGTAATGAGCACGACATGGCACGTAGAGCGCCCTGGTCATCCACTGCACCTGTATTCGTCTCCAGTCGTCTTGAATTGTCTTGCCACTGGATTCAGGTGGACTTATTAGACGAAAGAGTGTGGTTGACGAATTGCGCAACGATTCTTCACTTTAATCCAATTCATCGCGCAAGTCATTCTTCATCCAACTTCATCTATCACCTTCAAGCCTGTGGCGATGGGCGAGCGGCGAAGCGGCAGGCGTGGGTACGCTGGCAGTCGTAGTCGCAGATCTGCATACAGGCGGCTCAGGCCATATGGTCGTCTACTACTGACCGGAGCAGCAGTGGGATTCGGCAGCCCCCTGATCCACTGAGCAGCCCTCTTTAGGAAAGTACCGCTCACCTCCATAGCATGATGAAGGGGCTAGAAAAGGTGCCCTAAACATTGTCTGCTCCATCATTACCTAACGAGCTTGCCGCGGTTGATGGGTACCCTATAATGCGGTCGACATACAACTGAAGTAAAATCAAGTAAAGCAAAAAAGCATTCCTTATTCCCTTAACCATCGGAACTTGGAATGTACGCATCCTACTTGATAGAGATGGCGCGTCGGGCCCAGAGAGACGAACAGAACTTATTGGGAGAGAGTTGGGCGGGTACAACATCGACAATGCAGTCTTAAGCGAAACACGACTTGCAGAAGAAGGCCAAATCTGTGAAGTAGGTGCCGGCTACACATTCTTCTCGAGTGGAAGAAAAAGCGAGGAAAGACGCCAGTCCGGTGTGGGATTTCCATTAAGTCGGCCCTGGTTGACAAATTAGCTGAATTTCCGAAGGCTATAAACAAAAGACTTATGACCATTAAGTTACTCCTGCTGAAAGGAAGGAAGCATGCAACCATAGTGAGTGTCTACGCACCAATCATCACCAATGAAGATGACGTCAAAAACTAGTTATATGAGATCCTCCTGGAACGTCAAGCATTCTTTGCCCACATTTTCAAAGAACATTTCGAGCCAAAATAAACCGTACCAGCCATCTTAGAACTCACGGCTCCATATTTTCAAACCCACTGGATGAAATGATTGGTCATCATCATTCTTGATGGACAAACAACATGTAATATGCAAAATAGGCAGTTACATTTTGTTACAGAATTAACATGAGCTGAGTTGAACTGAGTAAAGAACCGACGTGACATCACTCGGGACATTGCCATACGTGCTTAAAGAAATACCGTGTAATAGAGAGGTTTTGTTTTTTTTAAACAGAGAGGGTCAGGCTTGCAGCTATGTAGAGCAGAGATAGTTAAGTAGTAATCATGTCTGACCGGGTTAATACATCAAGTATATTGAATAACAAGAGGTAAATCACATAGAAACGGGTCGTGGTGTGTCGCTTGTATATGAAATGTAAGTCATTCACATATTCAGGCCACAGCATGATGAGGTTGTTATGGAAATTGTCCTTTCTCGTTGCCATTTCTTCTCAGACAAGTTCCGGAAATCATCCGAGCCCAGTGGCGGATTGGCCATGGTGTCAGCTTGCCCGGTAGCAAGTGGACCAGTTGATCCCCTAATGAAGAAGGCCCCCGTACACACTGTATAAAATGTTTAAAATGTTAATGTCCAATTAGTAGATTTATCTCTTGTAAATACATATGTTTATACCCAGTCCACCACTGTCCGAGATCCAGTTTATGACACTGAATTAATCTCAGAGTCATACTTGTCAGAAAGTCCACATCATCATATGGATTCACCGAATATTTGTCCATTTTCATTCATTGCCCCAATGTCATGTTTCTTCGTGATCTCTTCATAACTCGTTTTGTCTGAAACTGTCTTGGCATTTTCCTCTATAGGGCCAAAGAACAGCAAAGTTTCACCAGTGTAGAAGCTTTTCCCTTTCCATTCCAACTTGTTTCGCAAAATCTCACAATTTGAATCTTATAATTTTACATTTCCCCTACTGCTAGTGCTGTCTTTCTCAAGTAACGGTGAAATATCCACTACTTATGTTAGCCTATGTTTACAGCATTCATTTTATAATTCTTTTTTCCCCAATGTAAATTAACATTCATGATAATAACTGTTTGTGCGAAAGATAAGTGAATAGTAGGGCCAAATGTAAGTACTCTAAAAGTACTGGAGAGTTTTGGTCAGAGACCATAACTTTATGAAGGGAAAATCCCAACTGCACCTCCCCGTGGTAGAGGATGGAAACACACCACGGTGTGGCTAACACAGCTCTGGGGACCGAGTATCCACCGGAATAAGTGGACAACTCTGCAGTTGAGCAGGGCAGGGCACTCACTTGTCCTGACAGTCGGAAATGGCTGTCAAAGGCAGAGTTAAAAGACCACCGTGTGAATGTGGAAGGCAAGGGGAAACCACCACATTATCTTCCCAAGACTTCATGGCAAAACATAAATCAAAGTTAGTGAAGGACGTTAATGGCTGTCTTAGGGCATCCTCGTCCGGTAGGGACAGTCATGAGCCACAGGTGACACCAGACCGTCATCCAGCTACTGATGGCAAAATCTTAACTAAAATAAATAAATTTAGAGTAGGAACATAGAATGTTAGGACATTAAATGAGCTAGGAAAGTTGACCAATGTTCTAAGAGAGATGGATAGCATGAAAATGAATATACTAGGCGTTAGTGAGATGAGATGGAAGGGATCGGGCAAAATTATAGCTGACAATCACACAATAATTTATTCTGGAGGGAAAACACATGAAAAAGGTGTAGGAATAATATTAGACGAAAAAACAGCCAAGTCAATTAATGGATACTGGTGTATTTCAGATAGAGTTATTATGGTAAAAATCAAAGGCAAACCAATAGACATAAATATTATACAAGTATATGCACCAACAGCAAGCAGTAGTGATGAAGAAATACAACACTTTTATGACGAAATAGAAATGGCGATGGCTCAAATTGGATCACAAGAAATAAAGATAATACTTGGTGATTTTAATGCAAAAGTAGGAAAGGGAAAAATGGAGGATGTAGTGGGGAATTATGGTTTAGGTACAAGAAATGAAAGAGGGGAAATGCTAATAGAATGGGCAAATATCAATGAGATGATAATTGGAAACCCATGGTTTAAACACCATAAAAGACGACTGTACACATGGATAAGCCCTGATAAGAAAATACGCAACCAAATTGACTACATACTAATTAATAAAAGATTTAGAAATGCTTTAATTAATGTAAAGACAATGCCTGGTGCTGACTGTAATAGTGATCATGTACCACTATGTGGACAAATAAAAGTAAGATTAAAGAGAGGGAAAAAAATGGTTAAGAACATGAGACTTAATAAAGAGGTTCTGAAAATAGATAAAGAAATGCAAGAACAATACAGAGTGACTATGAAAAATAGGTACAATGCAATAACTAAAATACAGAGTATAGATGAACAATGGGAAATGTTAAGGGACTCCATTCATCAAACTAGCAAAGAAGTATTACCGGAGAGAGGCAAAATAGCTAAGAAAAAATGGATGAATGAAGATATCTTAAAACTGATGGACAAAAGAAAACAGAGTAAAAATGACAAACAAGAATACGCTAAGATAAATAAAGAAATAAAAGATAAATGTGGGAAGGCTAAAGAAAGTTGGTTAAACGAGCAATGCAAAAAAATTGAATTAAATTCCATTAAAGATACAAAAAATATGCACAGAAAAATCAGTGAGCTTACAGGAAGAAAAATAAGAATAAATACAGGGTGTTTGAAATCAAAAACAGGAAAGATAATATTAGAGGAAGATGCTATAATGAAGAGGTGGAATGAGTATATAAGAGAATTATATGAAGGAGAAAGGGGAGAATTAACAGAAGATAGTAACTTAGAAGGTCCACCTATTCTGAAAGAAGAAGTCGCTGACGCTATGAAACGTATGAAGAAAGGAAAAACAGCTGGGCCAGATGAAATCACAATAGAAGAATTAGAAGTATTGGAAGAATTTGCAGTAGATATATTAACCAAAATGTTGAATGATATTTACAGCAGTGGATATTTACCGAGCGATATGCTGAAATCTTTATTTATAGCTATACCAAAAAGACCAGGAGCAATTGATTGTGAAGATTTTCGTACAATTAACCTTATAAACCATATCACTAAGCTTCTACTCAGAATCATAATGAGAAGAATCAAAAAGAAAATACAAATGGAAATTAGTGAAGAACAGTATGGATTTGTGGAAGGAAAGGGCACAAACAATGCAATTTATACATTACGGACACTAATAGAAAGGTCAATAGAGAAACAGAGAGACATATATTTGTGCTTCATAGATTATACTAAGGCATTTGATAAAGTAAAACATGATGAACTGATTAAAATGTTGGAAGATATCAACATTGATGGAAAAGATTTAAGAATAATAAAGAATGTTTACTGGAACCAAGTAGCAGCAATTAAAATAGGAAATAAAGAGGGTAGTTACGAACGGATAAAGCTAGGAGTACGACAAGGGTGTGTCTTGTCACCAGATCTTTTCTCCCTGTATAGCGAAGTAATAATGAGAGAGATCAAAGAGATGCCAGGAATACTAGTTGGAGGTTATAATATAAATAATATACGCTATGCAGATGACACAGTATTGGTGGCGGATAATTCAACAGACCTACAACAATTATTAGACGTTGTAGTAACAGAGAGTGCAAGGAAAGGACTCTCCTTGAATATCAAGAAAACAGTAACAATGGTAATATCAAAGAAAATGATGACACCAAAATGTGACATAGAAATAGAAGGGAAAATCCTTAACCATGTTGATAATTTTAGATACCTAGGGGCATTTATAACATCAGATGGAAGATGTACAACAGAGATTAGGAGTAGAATAGGGCAGGCAAAAGCCGCTTTTCAGAAAATGAAGAGTATCTTATGCAATAAGTCACTATCACTGAATGTAAGAAAGAGAGTGCTGAAATGCTATGTAGAACCAGTTTTGCTGTATGGCAGTGAATCTTGGAACGTAAATGAACAAATTAAGAAGAAATTAGAAGCAACAGAGATGTGGTTCCTGAGACGAATGTTGCGAATTCCTTGGACTGCCAGAGTAACTAACGCTCATCTCATTGGCACCTTGCCGTCTTGACAGACGATAGTTTGTGCTTTAAAAAGGCATAATAACTTTTGGAGTTATTGCCTCTCCATAGCACAAAGCCTGGGCTAAAATATAGAGATCATGTGTTGCCCATGCAGCATGATCCCTCTCTCGGCCTGCCTAGTTCACTCCAGAGGAAAGGTAACACCCCTACATCTGGAACAAGACAAGCTGCAGAAGCTGCCGGATCAGCAAGGCAATGCTCTAACTGTCCGCCTGTCGGAGCTTCGATCCTAGACCAGTCGCCAACCAAGGCTTAGGGCCTGGTCTGCCCTGCCATGACAATTTTGTCTTTAGCTTGCATTTCCTCGCACCAGGGTAAGGCTTGTACCCTCCCAATTGCGCTCTTCCGCCCGAAGCCGTTGGCACAATGTGGGGTGTCGGGTTTGGTAAGCGCCGCCCAACGCTCGGCGCTAACAGAAACCAGGTAGTACCGTCTACTGTTATACGGTAGCTCAGTCATATCTGACTAAGACCTGACTGACATAACTAACGACGTAACTAACGACGACTGCCTGAAACAGGCTAATGAAACTAGAACATTATATACAACAATAAGACAGAGACAAACATCTTTCTTCGGTCACGTGATGAGAAGAGAGGCATTGGAGAACATCGTAACAACTGGAAAGATCGAGGGGAAAGAGAGGCAGAGGTAGACCAAGAGAAGTGATGCTGGATGGATTGAGACGGTGGCATGGAGGAATATCAGCACCAGAGTTGATCCAGAAAACCAAAGACCGAGATCTATGGAGAGCCATGAACGCCTACGCCAGCCGGCACGGCACTTGATGATGATGAGGGCCAAATTTAAGACGGGCCTGCGTACCCAATTTTTTGACACTTTGAAAATAAAGTTCTTTCGTACGTTTGTTCTTCATACTTAATTCTAAAATTCTAGGTGTCAATTCTGGTGATACTCCTAGGTGAAAGATGGTAACTCGGTAATCCAAACTCCACAAGGTTTTCTGGACAACACGTTAATACTTCTACGAGAAGGACCTCCTTTCATCTTGGTTGGATGAGTAATTTTTTTTTCTTGTGACTTATTCATATTGGTCGGACTTTCTACAGGATCAGGTAACCACTTCCAGCCCAACCCGGTAGATTATAATTGTACTGTGCGTGATCGGCCCCTGGCTTTTCAAAATGATCTGGATACAGAGCTGGATAAGGCCTAGAAGCGATGGCTAGACAACATCAGAAGAACGCTCAACAAACATGGAGACGATGCAACTAAAGCGACACATCTTGCCTTGGAATTATGGTTTCGTCGCCCTGCTACTGAGTTGGGTACGTGGAGCGGCACTGAGCTTGTACATCTGCCCGCGGTTGTTTGTAGCGTGAAATGCATGTTCAGAAAAATGGCGCCCGACTGGTCGCTGGACTAACTGGGTTGCCTTATGCAGTAATGTGTGGCTGCTGGTTATCTAGTGGCTGCCGCTTCCATCGATAAACTGTAATTTTCGTGGCGGACTTTAGTGTTGATATCATGGCAGCGACATTATGCACAGAATACCTGTGCGGGCTGTTGGTTTATCGAGACTCCTGTCTGTTCCACTTTTCAAAGGGAGCAGTGAGGAGAATTTTGTGTGATATTCACTGGCAGAGGAACGGATCATAATGGAGCGAACCTTTGCCGTGAAGTTGGAACCGCGTCTTGCTTACTAACTATCTTGCCTTGGAAAGCAAGTCGTTTAGTCGTTTAGTCGTTGGATCAACATCACAGCACACGGGTGTAACCCATAAGTGCTCCGTTTTCCTCCTAACTCAAACCTGAGTCTGGAGAAACTCAGCTCAATGCACGAACTCCGTTGCATCGGCGAGGATCCTTAAATACTTTGGGTAGATTTTTAACTCGAAATTTTGCCCGGGCAGCAAGTTCGCTAAGCCATACCATAATGGACGCCCTTAACGTCATGTTATACTTACTTCTTTCCTTTAATTCCGTCACAGACGTAGAGTGTCGAGCCTGCCTTCATAAATGTTCTTCTAGAAAATTCTGGCACTAGAATAAAACAGTAAAAGAAATTTCTGTGACCTTATGAAATAAATATAATTTCTGGATACTTGTATGGTATGTAACTGCTTCTTCTTATAGCCCATGCCGTGCCGAGTTAGTCTCCAAGATAGTCTAACAGTTCACTGAATCGTGTTACAATTCATTTCCCACATATGCGCCTCTTATGTTACGCTGTCAAACTGTCTAGAATCGTCTCTTTATTTTTCCCTTTCTTTATTTCCCTCCAAAGTTTCAGTTGTTACCTCATTTTCCAGTTTACTCCTTTAGAAATTGACAAGTCTGAAGAATGTGGATTGCCTTCTCTCGATAGCGTACGCATTCTTCGTGAGTTGGTCTATTTCGAAACGTGTTCATTACTCTCTATATCTAGGGTGTTTTTTTAAAGTTCATATATGCAATTATCTCCCTGGAGCCTCCAGGGATTTTCATTAGCCTGTTAATTGTCCATGATTTACTTGCAGACATCAGAAATGACCCTTTATGTATCGATTATTATTATTTTGTTTCTGCGCTCGCACGCTTTGAACTCAAGCGTAGTCCGTACACGTGCTACTACTACTAGTGCAGGGGACTGATTTTTGCGTGCGGATTACCTTCTCCGCTTTCTAGTGTCCATCGCCATCAGGAGAACCCACTCCGACGTCAGAGGTTCTTGTAATTTACATCCCCCCAAGTCAAGGGCGAGAAGGCAACATTTTAGTCCAACTGACCGGTGTGGAGGTTGAAACCGCTACCTCGGCATCAGCACACCGGAAGTTTAAGAACGAGCGTTCTTATCCATTCAGCCATGCTGGCCGCCACTGACCATTTATAATATATAAGACGTCTATTTTTGTTAATTTGTGAATTATGAAGGATAAAGTCAAATTTATTATTCACCCACTGCTAGCTAAAGCATTGTCAGTACAACTTAAGTATCATCTATAATTACGAGTGTACGTTAATAAGTAAGTCACAAATCGCTGTGGAAAAATAACTATCTATGATAAAAACTTGAAAAACCAATTTATGCTTATACATAAATTGGCCCTTTATTTCTCAACATAATTTCCACCAACATTGATGCACTTATCCCATCGTTTTATCATTCCTCCCACACCAGCTGCATAGAACTGCGTGCCCTGTTTTCTAAACCACGTTTTCACATCACATTCAACTTCGGCGTCATTCGCGAAATGTCTCCCGCCAAGGTGGGTTTTCAGTGGACTTAACCCCTAGGGATTTCCAGTCAAGCGGTGCATAGTTGGGTAGAAAAAGTTACGGGGCGAGTCAATAAGTAAGTCACACAGTTCTGTGTGATGGCAGGTAAATGAAAACAGGGCACGCAGATTTATGCAGCCGGTTTGGGAGGACTGATAAAACGATGGGATAAGTGCATCGATGTTGGTGGAAATTATGTTGAGAAATAAAGTGACAATGCATGTATAAACATAAACTGGTTTCAAGTTGTTATCATAGTTAGTTGTTTTTCTACAGCCATTTGTGACTTGCTTATTAATTTACCCTCGTATTACTGTAAAAGTGAAAAATACAGTTAGAACATCAACGATTATATAGATGTATGCTCCGTAAACTGATTAGAGAAATTAGATGAAGACAGTAACACTTTTATGGACACGTTATGAGAAGAAATCAATTGGAGAACTTGGTGACAACTGGCAAGATTGAGGGAAAAAAAACCAAGGGGAAGACAGAGAAGTAAATACCTAGATGGCTTTGCCACATGGTATGGTCGAGACAAGAACATGGAGCTGATCCACGACTCTGGTGATCGTGTGAGATGGCAGAACATGACCGCCCACGCTTATCGGCATTTCACGTGGTGAAGATGCATCGTGCGCTGAAATTAACACAGATGAAGATAAAGGAGACACCTGCAACGAGCTGCCAGCACAATACACAACGTAAGAAACTCGGATGACTTAATCATGATTGGAGATTTCAATGGCGGAGTAGGGAAACGACACATACCCCGGAACGTACAGTGACATCACTGTAGGATTCTGTCAGAATGGAGAATACAAATTAAATCTATGTGCAGAGCACGGACTGTTTATAATAAATGCAAACTGTAAACATTGACATATTCACATTCAAACATGGTATAAATTGAAGGACCTCAAACAATCATCTCAAATCGATTTTTTTTTTTTAACAACTGCAAGACTAACCAATAGAAGATTCGTAACAGACAGCAATGTATATCCTATTTACAGGACATCGCTGTCACCACCAGCACTGCTGTTGTTGATTTCTTGGCAAGGTTACGTTCAGTAGTTTGCTATTGCTTTCTGAACAACCGGTTCCCATACCAACAAGTTAAAACCCAGCGCGACACGGTCTGCTGCCAAATCGGTCGCAGCTGTGTTTCGAACGCAGGAAAGAGGATTTACGAACCGCGTCCGTAACGCCTATGCCACGGAGGCGGCATTAATGTAATACCAAGCATAAATATAAACATAGACCATTGGCCTTTTGTTATACCTGAGATATACGATTGACGAAAAAGTACCTGGCAAAGCGACCTCAGAAGTAATGAATGCAACGACGATGGAGGATAAATAGCTAAACAAAGTATAAAACGAGAGATGGTAACAGAATTCTACCAACAATAAGAAAACTGGGAAAACAGAAGAAAGTTGGCTATTGAAGATATTGAAAAGTAAATGTGGTGTTATAAAAAAGGGGTAATATACAGAGGAGAAAAAGAACAATATGAACAGTAAAGGTTGCAGTAAAAGAGAAGAAAATCCTTTTTAAGACATTGATACAAACAAGAAATGATGAAGTCCATACCCTATACCAAAAGGCCAGACGTGCCAACATCAAAATTATAAAACAATCAACAGAAGAATCGTGGACTATAAAGACAAACATTCTAAATGAACTCCCTACGAAATGCGCTGTGCAATTCTCCAATGATAGATGAGTGCTTCACTCCCTCCACAACATAAATGATAAGGGAAATAAACATTTAATACTACTGAAACAAAAGCAAGATGGAAGACATAATTCAAATATTTATTAAATCCACAAACACCACATGCAGTGACAATTCAGTTAAGTCCTTCCTATGTAGAAAATAATGAACCAAGTATATTAGAACAAGAAGTGATAGTAGCAATTAAAAAGCCCCAACAACAAAGCTACCGCCATTGACATTATTCCAGCTGAAGCCATCAAAACATGCCTGGAGGTAGGGATCAAATGGTTAACAATCGTATTTAACCAGACATGGCAAGAGAGGAGAGTACCATAAGATTGGCACAGAGCTGTGACTGTGCTTGTAGGGAAGAATGAGGGTAGAAAAAAAATACTACTACACATATAGAGGCACATCTCTGTTCAGCCGTGTAGGGACAATGTATGCACATATTTCAGAACATAGAACAAGATACAAGATAGAATCACTTCAACAAGTTACAAGATAGAATAATTATAAATGGTGCTCAGTTTGACTTTAGAAAAAGAAAAGGATGCACAGTTGCCATTTTTGCATTAAGATAGTTTAGTGGGGGGAAAAAATCAATAGAATACAACAACAAACTATATGAGGCCTTCACAGATCAAGAAAAAGCTTTGTCCGAGTAAATAGGAATTAGTTAGTTAGTTAGTTAGTCTTTCCTCTTGAGCCTAAGGCGGCGCATAGGACAGAAGTCCTGTCTCTCCATGCTTGGCGGTTCGCTGCTACATGTTGTAGATCTTGGATATTTACTTGGCCATTGAATGAGCCTTCTCTAATGATGGTTCTACGCAGGGTCTCTCTTGGTCTTCCCCGTTTTCTTTTCCCTACTGGTGACCATATGAGGGCTTGATAGGGGAGTCTTGACTTGTCCATTCTGAGTACATGGCCGATGTAGTTCCAACGGCGTCTTCTTATGAAATTGGATACTGTATCTTGCTTAGTCTCTTGTCTTATTTGCGAATTGGTTCTGAAGTCTGCCCAGTGGATGTTTAGAAGTCTTCTAAGACATTTGTTCTCAAAATTGTCTAATTTTGTATCTAAAGCTACCGTTGATTTCCAACTTTCACATCCATACGTTAACACTGGAATCACACAAGAGTTGAAGATTTTAAGTTTTGTGTGTTTGCTGAGTGTTTGCTGAGTGTCTTATACCTATTTAGTGAGGATAATATATCGCAACATGTCAACTCCCATTTGGACAGAAGAACGATATATTGCCATACTAGGGTCATCGTGTTGTGTGTTTTATTTCGTGGCATCTTCGGCAGGGTCTCAATTAGGAAATTTAAATAGGAATAAGCTGTAGAAATCACTCGAAGAATATCGTGTAATTTGGCAGCTTTTGGATAACATCCGGGCATTGTATCAAAACAGTGAATGTGCAATCAGAACAGATGTCGGCATGACAAGGTTGAAAGTAACGTCAGGCGTCAGACAAGGATGTGTTTTATCACCACTTGTGTTCATCACCTTTATGGATAAGATTACTGAAGAAGCAAATCCACAATCAGAGTTTAAATCAGCTGCTGTTTGCAGACGACCAGGGCTTACTGTATGAGAACAAAGCGTATCTCCAGCATCATATTGAACATGCTACGTAACAATATAAAATAAACCAACTGACAAAGTTAAAATTGATTCATTCATTGCCAAATAAAAAGTAGTTTCGACCAAACATTGTACACAATAAAATGAACAAGTATAATAACATAAATTTCCGTTCACTGAGAATTGACATTGCCGAAGATGCCACGAAATAAAACACACAACACTGTGATATATTAGATTTTCACAAACGTAACATCACGATTAAATATTTCCAGGACGACAAAAATCGGCGTTCACCGCAACGGATTTATTTGTTCCATAATGGTACGATCCAAGATTTAATATACCCGTTGGGAATGAAAAACATTAACTCGGAAAGGACCGTATAAATAGCGACATGGCCTGTTTGTACATCAGCCAGCATGAGACATAAGAACTGAAGCAGCGGAAGGAGTGAGAGAGTTTCAAAATTCATTAGAAAAGAACATCCTCAGCCTACGAAATCGCTGTGAGAAATTGCATCTCATTCAGATCATGAAACGTGTCGACATGTTGAGGTCATTCTGATAAATAAGGTAAACACCACCTTTTTTTAATTCAGTTAAATTGTAGTTAGTTGTGAGCCTATTTTCCCAGAAGAGAGTTGGTAAGTAGACTCGGTTGAACACGTGTGGTGAACGAAGAAGTTAATTTAATTGTTATAGTTTATAGATAAACTATTAATTAAGAATACCCATATTGAATGTTATTTTCTCCCATTAGTAAACACCTGACTTAATGTATAAAAATCATTAATCCAAGTTGTACATTTAATTCTTAAGCAACTCAATCTACAATGATTTGGAATGGTGAGTTCTTAAAGAATAGTACAAACTAAATAATATTATACTCAGTTATAGTCACAAGATAAACTGTACAAGAGGAGAAGAATACAGTGTTTATTTTCTCCCAGCTAAGCAACTTAGTTAATGTATAAAACATTAGACACATGTTATACATTTTATTTCTTAAGCATGAAACTGAATCTACAATGAATTAGAGTGACTTAAGGAACTTCAGAATTCTTAGTACAGTGGTAAGGACATAAAGTATATGGCCCACTGGTAAGATTAAAAACTAGTTTACATGTGCCAGCACTAATAGAGAATTTAGTGGAATGTGTATAGTCAAGTAGATGGAGCACATTAGTCAGTAAATTTATTTTTTTACATGAGCACATGGACAACCAAATAGTTTCTTTTAATTCATGAGCACATGAGAACCAGCCAGAGCTCTACAGGTCTCATAATTTGTGTGATGGTACAGCCACTTGGGGTAAGGCAAATATATAAACATGGCTGTTAACCATGGGCAATAATAATATTTGTGCCTCATAATAGTTCGTAACCAACCGCCATGCAAGAAGTATTTTAATTCATAATGCCTGAATATGAATTGGATATATCACCTAAATTGTATGTATTTCATTAGAACATGTGATAACTCCTGGACTCCATGTTGCTAAATCCTGGATGAATTGCCTAAGTGTGTCTAATGATCACAATGATCACTATGACATTGTTGATAACATGACTGTGAGGATTCATGTGTGAGTTCATCATTGTTAAACAAGATGTGAATGTATCATTTCATAAAATCCACCAGCATGCATGACTACAAGTTAGGTTGAAGGATGAGATGCCCTTGTAATGTCCTTCTTGGTGAATCTGTGAATGTATTCTGTGTAAAGCACCTACATATGCATGATTGTCATCCATATAGATATGATTGTGTCTGATGAATGGGTGAGACCTCATTGTGATGCCATATGGTGTAAACATGTTATGTTGTCATTTGGAAATCACATAAGTACCCACTTTACATGACAGTATGAAGAATGTGTGATGAAGGATTCCTATATGATCACCCATACCCATATGAATGTGTCTGTGGACTGAGTGAATTTATCAGCCATACATATGAATGATGTCAGAGTTGAGTGAGTGAGTGAAGTTACATGCTGAGTGAGAAAGAGGGAGTATAAGCCAACAGTCAATCTAATGATAGCCAGCAACTTTGATGTGGAATGCCATGCCTATCACTAGAGAAATGCTTCGGTGTACCCCATAAACTAAAAACTAATTTAGTACACTCCGGCACATAACACCACTTTGTATAAAGTATCATTCATATCTCTATCATCTAGTTTTGTGCGCTAAGCACGACACAAGCCATGTCATACATTACGCATAGCACCAGCATCTGTGTGTGTAATTTAAGCAAAATCCCACTTTGTAGTTCATGTTAACACATATGGTCTGTGGTAATGATAATAATGAATTTCAAAGATGATGAGGATGACTGTAATTTAATGAAAATGATATAACCATGATTATGATGAGAATGTTAGAATAATGTAATGATTTCTAATGTCATAAACATGATAATAATGATGATGATTGTAATAACAATGTAATAATTATGAAAATAATGATAAGGATTTTAATTACAATTATTATAAAAACCATGATGATGTTGATGATAATAATCAATGTTACATCCATGAGAATGGAAGAAATCTTCTCACTTGAAGCATTTAATGAAGAAGAATACACCTGAAGGCTATACAAGAATAATACCAAATGTACTTATCTTGTTGATAAGCAAATACTCATGGAAATGGGACCTGACTTTTAAAAGCTCTTAATGTATAAGACCTTTTTCTTGAATAGAAAAAGATGAAGTAGAGAACAAAACTAGATACAGAAGAGAATGGTCAACATAATTGCTAAATTCCCAATCACTCAAGGTATTACTTCTAGAAACCTGAGGACAGGCATAGGTGATGATGAAACTGCACATCTGCTAGTAAACCTTGAACATTTGATAGTGGAAGATTGGATTGAGAGCAAACAACTGTGTTGGTGATAACTACATGAAAACACCATGACTATCTTTCTTCTATGTTATTTTCTCTAAAGAACAGGATCCATTTTATTGTTTTCCCTGGTTATGTTCTTAGGCTTTTACATGTAAATCCTAATGTCATATTTCTGATATTATTCGAATTATGTGATTGATGGAATTTCAGGTAGTGGTCTTATTCATGTCAATCCAGACCTGACTTGGTGAAGTTTGAAGGCAGCACCTGTTGAGTGAGCACATGGTTGAGTGATGCCCTTGACAGAGTAGCGTCGAACCTTATCTACCTGCAACCATTCCATTTGTCTCATAGGAGAGGTAATCTTTATTTAAAATAAGTACCTGCCAAGACAAAGGAAAACAAGAGCCAAATTATGTTCTACTACACCCAGGAACAATAAATAATACTACAATTGATGATAGCCAGAGTGATTCCCAAAGCTGGAAGTGGAGAATCCTGATTGGAGACAGTTCTTTTTTTCAGATCATCCAGACCAGTAAAAGATTAGCTTTACAGGCCACTGCGAAAAATCTAAACGGTTAATTATCTACCTGATCATGGGCACATCAAGTCTGTAATATTTAATGTATATGTATATGTCCTTATTTCTATGACAGGAAATTGTAATTTTGAATGCACTTTACAAAATCCATATTTATGTGTATTAAATCAACAAAGAAAAATAAGGTCATGTCATGTATTGATTGTATTTTACTTGTCATAATCAAATTGTTTTAAATTACCCTAGATAGAATTAATTAGTTGGTAGAGGAGAGGCAAGGAACCACATAGGGAATAAATTGGGTATAAAAGGGAGTACAACTTTTTCAGTATTTCATAAAGGTATTCCTTGGTTCTCTAAAACTCTATTTCTGGTCTCAACAAAATCCGACAAGTTGGGGGCTCGTCCGGGATTTCTTTAATTAGAAAGTAGAATATAGCAGGTTAGGATAGTAACACTCACCTAGTCATAGTTATCATATCATTAGATATTGATAAAGTAGGTAGATAACTCTAATCAGACATACGTGCTTTGCTTAAAGTCTATTCTCCAGGTATACAGGCGTATTCACCTTCAGAGAAGACAAGAAAAAGGTAAGAATGGCAGACACCGCCAGACTGAGAAATCTTTTCATGGAGACTGGTAAGCAGTGCGACCTAACAGGTAAGGAGTTAGCTCAGTATGTTAGCGAGGAATTCGAGAAACATGAACGTCTACAAGCTGAGAAGGAAAAGGAGGAAAGACGTCTACAAGCGGAGAATGAAAATAAGGAGAAGGATAGACAGGCAAACAGAGAACAAGAAGAAAGAAGACAAAAACATGAACTGGAAATGAGGAAGTTGGACAATGAAACCGAGTTACGACGACTGGAAATCATGAACCAACAGAATCCCTCAACAGATCAAAGTAGATCTTCAGCTGAACCACCAGGGGAAGCAGCTTCAGTTCAAGTGAACGCCATGTCTTTTCCATTGGAACCTTTCAATGAACAAACAGACATCATCGAAAATTATTTATCAAGATTCGAGAGGATGTGTGTGATGTGCGGACTGGAGGAGACCAAATGGGCAGTTAAATTGTCACAAGGACTTCGCGGAATTTCTTACGAAGTATTTTCTAGGATACGACCGGAGGAGTTGGGCAATTATAACATCCTAAAACAAGCCTTATTAGCCAGATTCGAGATAGACGGAGAGAACTACAAGAAACAGTTCAGGACTGCTCGGAAGGAAGCTGGAGAGAACTTCTCTCAATACGTAGAAAGACTAAGATCCTACCTAAACAAATGGCGTACCATGTCTAGATTTGAGGAAACCTACCAAGATCTAGAAGAAATGATTCTGATAGATCAACTCAAACAGAAAATGTCTCAGGACATGAGAGCATTTTTAACACAGAATGGAGCTGAGAGATTGAAGTCTATCATTACTTTGGCAGAGAGATATGAAAAGTCGCAGAAAGAGGCGGGAGGTAATCAACGAAATACCAATAATCTTCCTCGCGAATTCCCTCAGAAGACCAAAGATAAAGGAGAACCGAAATCCAGCAAACCAAATGGATCGAATGGATCAAATAAGACCACTACAAATCAGAACCAGCAGTTCAAGTGGGAGAAGAAGCTCTACTGCAGCCATTGTAAAAATCATGCTCATAACACAAGGGATTGCAAAAAGAAGCCTCAACCTCTTACCACAGCCTGTGCAGTAAAACCTAAAGCAGCGAGAAGGAACCAGAATGCTTATTCCAATATGGACACGCAACGGAACACCAACTTCAAACTGCCAGTCATAGAATCTGTCAACCTGAATGGATGGACAGTGGAATGTCTCTATGATACAGGTTTATTTTTCGACGCAATTGTACAAGCCTCATTGGTAAACCCAGAGCAAGTTACAGATGAAACCGTCGAAATACAGGGATTTCTGAAAAGTTCCGTACCTATGACACTTCCTGTTGCCAAGGTCAGCATAACTTCACGCTATGTTACGGGAGAAATCAGAGCAGCGGTCATGGAAGATCCAATCTACCCTGTCATGCTTGGATGTCGATACGTCTTTTTAGGAGAACCAGTACAGCCAATGATAGCATCAGCGGTGACTACGCGCTAACAGGCCAAGGAAACTCCAACGACTACGACACCAGCAAATCTTCAGCCCGAAGATTTAAAACAAGCCCAAGCAACAGATAGTTCACTTGGGACGTGCTTCCGTAAGTTGCCTAAATCACATACACCTCCTGGGAAGGGTGATCTCTACATGAAGAATGGAATTCTTCACAGAAAGGCAGGAAAGTTAGGACAAGAGTATTCTCAACTGGTTGTTCCAACTACTTACAGAACACAAATACTGGAGATGGGACATAGTATGCCGTTTAGCGGACATATGGGAATCAACGCAACCATGCAACGAATCTCAACTCACTACTACTGGCCTGGAATAAACGCGGACATTCAACGATATGTCAAATCATGCCCAGAATGTCAGAGAGTAGCCCCAAAGCACTGGACACCACCAGCAACATTAGGGGAAATGCCCATCACTGGCACACCATTCGAGAAAGTGGCTGTGGACATAGTCGGACCTCTCACCCTGACAAAGAAGAGGAATCGATTCATACTAACACTAGTAGACACATGCTCGATGTGGGCGGAAGCTGTGCCGATGCCTTCGAGTGATTCCAAGCATGTAGCAGAAGCTCTACTTGGAATATTTACAAGATTAGGATTTCCAATCCGGATCCTGACTGACAACGGATCTCAGTTCAAAGGAAAGTTGATGGAGGAAGTGTTTAGAATGTTCCAATCTAGGCAGATATGTACTTCTCCATACCACCCTGCTTCAAACGGAGCTGTGGAAAGATTTAATGGGACACTAATAACCATCTTGAAGAAACTAGCTCAAGAAAAACCAGAGGCGTGGGATACATACATTCCGGCAGCACTTTTTGCGTACCGCGAGGTACCACACAAATCTACGGGAATTGCACCAGCAACACTGTTGTTTGGTCGTCCAATTAAGGGACCATTAGAAGCTTTACTTCGTACCTGGACTGATGATTCAGTTGATGAAACTGTTGTGACTGCATCCGCATATGTGGAAGAGTTAAAACAACGACTTCAACTTGGCTGGAAATTAGCCGCAAGCAACCTACGACAAGCACGACGTAGAATGGCCCTAAATTTCAACCAGAAAGCGAAAGATAGAGAGTTACTGGTGGGAGAAAAAGTACTATTACTTCTTCCCACAAGTCAAAACAAGTTGCAAATCGGTTGGAAAGGACCTTATGTAGTAAAGGAGAAAATTTCCAGAACAAACTACAAGATCGCTATAAAGGGGAAAGAGAAAATCTTTCATCTCAACCTGTTACGGAAGTACAACGAGAGACCCCCCACCGAGACAGCACATTTGATAGCAATGGCCGTAGCAACAGAAGTTGAGCATGGAAACTCAATGGGAGTGGAGTATCCACTGCAATTCAACGAGACTTATCGAGATGTGGACATTAGTTCAACATTAACGACGGATCAGCAGCAGCAGATTCAAGAGTGCTTAGAGAATTATGCAGAGATACTAACAGACAAGCCAGGATTAACAAATCTTGAAGAATTCGACATGAAGTTGAAGGATACAACACCTGCGCGAGTCAAAACCTACCCTGTTCCATACGCCAAAGCCAAATCTCTCAAAGATGAAATTCAACAATTGCTTTCAGCTGGGATAATATCACCTTCTGAATCACCTTACAATGCAAGTGTAGTTTTATTGAGGAAACCCAATGGTGAACATAGATTATGCATTGATTATCGGCAGCTGAATGCGGTGACAGAGTTCCAACCGGAACCACTGCCAGATCAGAATCAACTTTTCACCAGCCTCAACAGAGCAAAATACTTCACAAAGATAGATCTCAGCAAAGGATATTATCAAATCCCAGTGAAAAAGGAAGTTAGACCGTGGTTAGCCTTCAGCACTCCTGATGGACACTATGAATTTAACGTTCTTCCTTTCGGATTAAGCAATGCACCTAGTGTCTTCACTCGCATGATGAGGAAACTTTTAGGACCATTGGAAAATCCACGTCTTAGCAACTTCATGGATGACATCCTGATTGCTACAGAAACATTCGAGGAACATCTTGAGACATTGAAGATACTGTTCAACCGCCTGAAAGAAGTGGGGTTGACTGCAAGACCAAAGAAGTGCCAGATTGGGTTCAGGCAATTAGACTTTTTGGGACACACAATATCTCAAGGAAAAATGCAACCTCATGATGGTAATGTGGAGAAACTAAGAAATGCACCGCGACCCAGAACCAAAAAGGATGTTCGATCTTTTGTATCTCTCTGTGGATTTTACCAAAGATACATCCCAAACTTCAATTCCCTCGCATCTCCGTTGACAAATCTCACTCGGAAAGGGGAACCAGAAAAGGTTGTTTGGTCTGCTGACTGCGAGAAAGCGTACGCGGAGTTAAAGAAAGCTTTAACAGCAAAACCAGTTCTTCATCTACCAGATCTAACACGTCCATGGATACTTAGGACGGATGCAAGCAACATAGGAATTGGTGCCACCTTATTACAAGGAATGGATGAGGATAAATCAATGCTCTTTCCAGTTGCCTATGCCAGTAGAAAATTGAATTCAGCCGAACGCAATTATTCTACCATTGAAAAGGAATGTTTAGCTTTAGTCTGGGCAGTAGAGAAGTTTCAGGCGTACCTGTATGGGAAACACTTCACAATACAGTGCGATCATCAACCTCTCACGTTCCTGGCAGCATCCAGAAACTTAAACGCTCGACTAATGAGATGGTCGTTACTTCTACAACCGTATTCATTCCAAGTTGAATATGTTCCAGGAAAGATGAATGTAGGAGCAGACTTTCTCAGCAGACATCCTATTGAAGATTCTGTACAAGAATCAAAGGACAAGAAAGGATTAGAGGAAATATAAGCTTGTTACGCTTGCTCAAAGCTACTGTTCTTCAGGCGAACAACAGTCTGAGAGGGGAGCCATGTGATATATTAGATTTTCACAAACGTAACATCACGATTAAATATTTCCAGGACGACAAAAATCGGCGTTCACCGCAACGGATTTATTTGTTCCATAATGGTACGATCCAAGATTTAATATACCCGTTGGGAATGAAAAACATTAACTCGGAAAGGACCGTATAAATAGCAGCGCGCAGAGCGACATGGCCTGTTTGTACATCAGCCAGCATGAGACATAAGAACTGAAGCAGCGGAAGGAGTGAGAGAGTTTCAAAATTCATTAGAAAAGAACATCCTCAGCCTACGAAATCGCTGTGAGAAATTGCATCTCATTCAGATCATGAAACGTGTCGACATGTTGAGGTCATTCTGATAAATAAGGTAAACACCACCTTTAATTCAGTTAAATTGTAGTTAGTTGTGAGCCTATTTTCCCAGAAGAGAGTTGGTAAGTAGACTCGGTTGAACACGTGTGGTGAACGAAGAAGTTAATTTAATTGTTATAGTTTATAGATAAACTATTAATTAAGAATACCCATATTGAATGTTATTTTCTCCCATTAGTAAACACCTGACTTAATGTATAAAAATCATTAATCCAAGTTGTACATTTAATTCTTAAGCAACTCAATCTACAATGATTTGGAATGGTGAGTTCTTAAAGAATAGTACAAACTAAATAATATTATACTCAGTTATAGTCACAAGATAAACTGTACAAGAGGAGAAGAATACAGTGTTTATTTTCTCCCAGCTAAGCAACTTAGTTAATGTATAAAACATTAGACACATGTTATACATTTTATTTCTTAAGCATGAAACTGAATCTACAATGAATTAGAGTGACTTAAGGAACTTCAGAATTCTTAGTACAGTGGTAAGGACATAAAGTATATGGCCCACTGGTAAGATTAAAAACTAGTTTACATGTGCCAGCACTAATAGAGAATTTAGTGGAATGTGTATAGTCAAGTAGATGGAGCACATTAGTCAGTAAATTTATTTTTTTACATGAGCACATGGACAACCAAATAGTTTCTTTTAATTCATGAGCACATGAGAACCAGCCAGAGCTCTACAGGTCTCATAATTTGTGTGATGGTACAGCCACTTGGGGTAAGGCAAATATATAAACATGGCTGTTAACCATGGGCAATAATAATATTTGTGCCTCATAATAGTTCGTAACCAACCGCCATGCAAGAAGTATTTTAATTCATAATGCCTGAATATGAATTGGATATATCACCTAAATTGTATGTATTTCATTAGAACATGTGATAACTCCTGGACTCCATGTTGCTAAATCCTGGATGAATTGCCTAAGTGTGTCTAATGATCACAATGATCACTATGACATTGTTGATAACATGACTGTGAGGATTCATGTGTGAGTTCATCATTGTTAAACAAGATGTGAATGTATCATTTCATAAAATCCACCAGCATGCATGACTACAAGTTAGGTTGAAGGATGAGATGCCCTTGTAATGTCCTTCTTGGTGAATCTGTGAATGTATTCTGTGTAAAGCACCTACATATGCATGATTGTCATCCATATAGATATGATTGTGTCTGATGAATGGGTGAGACCTCATTGTGATGCCATATGGTGTAAACATGTTATGTTGTCATTTGGAAATCACATAAGTACCCACTTTACATGACAGTATGAAGAATGTGTGATGAAGGATTCCTATATGATCACCCATACCCATATGAATGTGTCTGTGGACTGAGTGAATTTATCAGCCATACATATGAATGATGTCAGAGTTGAGTGAGTGAGTGAAGTTACATGCTGAGTGAGAAAGAGGGAGTATAAGCCAACAGTCAATCTAATGATAGCCAGCAACTTTGATGTGGAATGCCATGCCTATCACTAGAGAAATGCTTCGGTGTACCCCATAAACTAAAAACTAATTTAGTACACTCCGGCGCATAACACCACTTTGTATAAAGTATCATTCATATCTCTATCATCTAGTTTTGTGCGCTAAGCACGACACAAGCCATGTCATACATTACGCATAGCACCAGCATCTGTGTGTGTAATTTAAGCAAAATCCCACTTTGTAGTTCATGTTAACACATATGGTCTGTGGTAATGATAATAATGAATTTCAAAGATGATGAGGATGACTGTAATTTAATGAAAATGATATAACCATGATTATGATGAGAATGTTAGAATAATGTAATGATTTCTAATGTCATAAACATGATAATAATGATGATGATTGTAATAACAATGTAATAATTATGAAAATAATGATAAGGATTTTAATTACAATTATTATAAAAACCATGATGATGTTGATGATAATAATCAATGTTACATCCATGAGAATGGAAGAAATCTTCTCACTTGAAGCATTTAATGAAGAAGAATACACCTGAAGGCTATACAAGAATAATACCAAATGTACTTATCTTGTTGATAAGCAAATACTCATGGAAATGGGACCTGACTTTTAAAAGCTCTTAATGTATAAGACCTTTTTCTTGAATAGAAAAAGATGAAGTAGAGAACAAAACTAGATACAGAAGAGAATGGTCAACATAATTGCTAAATTCCCAATCACTCAAGGTATTACTTCTAGAAACCTGAGGACAGGCATAGGTGATGATGAAACTGCACATCTGCTAGTAAACCTTGAACATTTGATAGTGGAAGATTGGATTGAGAGCAAACAACTGTGTTGGTGATAACTACATGAAAACACCATGACTATCTTTCTTCTATGTTATTTTCTCTAAAGAACAGGATCCATTTTATTGTTTTCCCTGGTTATGTTCTTAGGCTTTTACATGTAAATCCTAATGTCATATTTCTGATATTATTCGAATTATGTGATTGATGGAATTTCAGGTAGTGGTCTTATTCATGTCAATCCAGACCTGACTTGGTGAAGTTTGAAGGCAGCACCTGTTGAGTGAGCACATGGTTGAGTGATGCCCTTGACAGAGTAGCGTCGAACCTTATCTACCTGCAACCATTCCATTTGTCTCATAGGAGAGGTAATCTTTATTTAAAATAAGTACCTGCCAAGACAAAGGAAAACAAGAGCCAAATTATGTTCTACTACACCCAGGAACAATAAATAATACTACAATTGATGATAGCCAGAGTGATTCCCAAAGCTGGAAGTGGAGAATCCTGATTGGAGACAGTTCTTTTTTTCAGATCATCCAGACCAGTAAAAGATTAGCTTTACAGGCCACTGCGAAAAATCTAAACGGTTAATTATCTACCTGATCATGGGCACATCAAGTCTGTAATATTTAATGTATATGTATATGTCCTTATTTCTATGACAGGAAATTGTAATTTTGAATGCACTTTACAAAATCCATATTTATGTGTATTAAATCAACAAAGAAAAATAAGGTCATGTCATGTATTGATTGTATTTTACTTGTCATAATCAAATTGTTTTAAATTACCCTAGATAGAATTAATTAGTTGGTAGAGGAGAGGCAAGGAACCACATAGGGAATAAATTGGGTATAAAAGGGAGTACAACTTTTTCAGTATTTCATAAAGGTATTCCTTGGTTCTCTAAAACTCTATTTCTGGTCTCAACAATTGAGTCAGGACAACAAAATTAATTAAACGGGCAGGATCACATGGGGAGAAATGATTTTTCATCATTTATCTCTGTGGGGTTGAGCCATCAATCAAACCCATATCCGACAAACACGATGACCCTAGTATGGCAATATATCGTTCTTCTGTCCAAATGGGAGTTGACATGTTGCGATATATTATCCTTCTGCACTGAATCAGTCAATTAACAATGTATAACACATGCTTAAATGAGTCGAAACAACTAGAACATGCACAGTGCCATATAAACAAGAACTCACATCTCTGAGGATCTTTAACAACCGTCGTGCAAGGATCTGCAAGAATAACAAAACACATTCATTATGGTCAAGTTCTCTGCCAACTGATGTGGGCGAATATGCCTGTCCATATCTTGCATTCACCAACTCCAATATCAATTCGTCTGCTGGTACTTCTCTGTGTCATGATGGAAGGCTGTCAACAACTTTCTCTCTCTCTCTCTCTCTCTCTCTCTCTCTCTCTCTCTCTCTCTCTCTCTCTCTCTCTCTCTCTCCCTCTCTCTCTCTCTCTCTCCCTCTCTCTCTCTCTCTCTCTCTCTCTCTGTAAATAAGTATTCACAACCACATACCCACGCCCTCCACTCCACCCCTCCCCCCCCCACACACACACACACACACACAAGAGCGAACAAAAACAAACACACTTCTGCTCTAGATAGATACAATAAAATAATTATAAGCATGGCGACATTTCGGAGAGGCTCTCACAGACTTTGATATCCTCATCTGGGCGCGCTTGTATAAGTGACCCGGGCTGCCCAGATCCACCCAGCCCTAAAATAACACCAGGAAATGTCTTGGGAAAGGAATGAGGCCGCCGTGGTATTGACCACACCACCCACTGAATGACCATTGGTCTATACAAATACGGGTCTAGCGCCATATGCTTATTACACTTTAAAGCGTGTATAAAGAGCCTCTACATGACTAAATATCGAAACATGGTTATAGTTTTTTACCAGTTGACCCATCGGCGCCGCGCATAAAGCTTATAGTTGGTTAGGAGAATCACGAACCCAATACATCTTGAATATTTTATGTGAATACTTGCCCACTCTGTTTTTCGTGGGTTAGTGGGGGGGGGGGGGGGGGGGGAGTTCCAAAGCAGAAACCTGTTCTTGATCCGGTAGTGAATTTAAATACGGTCTTTTTCGACACGGTATATGCTTTTGAATAACGAAGACACAAACAATAGATTGTATGATTTATTGCCTGGTATATTTCACTGCAACTAGTTAGGTACAAATTGTTATGTACCTGACGAGATGCAGCGAAATATGTCAGGCAATAAATCCTGCAATGTGTTACTTGTGTCCATGTTATTTAAATTCACTATGGGGCCGAGAACAGGTTCCTGCTTCGGAACTTTGTTTTTATTTTGTTTTTGTTTTTGTGTGTGTTTTGTTTAGAGTTTAAACAGAGCCAACATCCACTTGGTACTAAATCATAAAACAATGGTGTTTAACTCTTGTGGGCTATAAAAACCTGGCATGACATAATTGTTAGTTGTACCTGCTACAGTCTCACTACTTGTCTCACAAATTGTTAGTTGTACCTGCTACAGTCTCACTTCTTGTCTCACAATCCACGAAGTCAGATCTGAAATTACAATCGTGTTTAACCTTCTATGGTATAAAAACCTGGCATGACATATTTGTTGGTTGTACCTGCCACAGTCTCACTACTGGTCTCACAGCCCACGAACTCAAATCTGAAATTGGCCTTCTCGTTCTCTTGATCCAGATCAGAGATCATCACCCGGAGATAGCGAGAAGCTTGAGGGGCGGGCACATCCTTGTCTTGATCTGTACTTGTCACTGTCATTGACAGCTGAGGAGACATGTAAAGACACACCAAGATCAGTATACAGAGCACAGCTGGTATTACATATGCGGTCTTGGTAATTATTTATGGGAGGGGGCTTCAGATGAAAGCCTTACATGTTTTTGTGAATATCTCATTCCCTCATTGGCACCTTTCCGTCTTGACAGACGATAGTTTGGTACATTGTGCTTTAAAAAGGCTTAATAACTACGATCCATGGCGGTATTGTGAATTCAATTCACAATTTTGTGAATATATTCTCACCACAAACCCTCTACCTCATCGATTGGACGGCATATTTTGGAAACCGGTCACGTGATTTACAGGGGCAATGAGTTTCGCGTGTTGTTTAACACTCAAAATGGTCACCACTAATCGACAGAAGCCAGTTTTGTGCAAACAGAAAGACATGATAGTCAGTTTAAAATTGCCGTGGTAGACAGTTGAGATTACTGTGCATATGTGTGTATATTTTAGCTTGAAGGATTTATCTAATCAATTTAGTTTATGTTGTGGGATTTCTGCAGTATGTACCTGAAGAGATGCTGCGAAATATGCCAGATCGTAAATAGTGCAATCTATTGTTTGTGTCTTCGTTATTCAAATTCACTACGGGAAAACATTGCTTTGAGTTTTAACTAAGCTATCCAGTTTCTTTGTCCTCACAGCGTTCGCATGGTATATTTTGATTATCGTCTCCTGACTGGCTTCTATACTAAACACACATATTTCGCTATCTGCAGCCGTCCTGACAGATACACACCCAACTTCACACACTGAATTTCAGACACTCAACTTCACACACCTAACATCACACACTCAACTTCAAACACCTAACTTCACACACTCATCTTCCCACACTCAACTTCGAACGCCTAACTTCACACACCTAACTTCACACACTTATCTTCAAACACCTAACTTCACACACTCAACTTCACACACCTAACTTCACACACTCAGCTTCACACACCTAACTTCACATACCTAATAACACACATTCAACTTCACACACTGACCTCCACACACTCAACTTCACACATTCATCTCCACACACTCAACTTCACACACTCAACTTCACACACGCAACTTCACATACTCACCTCCACACACTCACCTTCACACACTCAACTTCACATACCTAACAACACACACTCAACTTCACACACTCACCTCCACACACTCACCTTCACACACTCAACTTCACACACCTAACTTCACACACTCAGCTTCACACACCCAACTTCACACACATAACTTCACACACTCAACTTCACACACCTAACTTCACACACTCATTTTCACACACTCAACTTCAAACACCTAACTTCACATACCTAACTTCATACACTCATCTTCACACACTCAGTTCTTGCACTCAACTTCACACACCTAACTGCACACACTCAACTTCACGCACTCAAATTCATGCACTCAGCTTTACACACTAAACTTAACACACTAAACTTCAGGCAGTCAACTTGACACACCTAATTTCACACACACTTAACGTCATACACCTAACTTCACACATTCATCTGCACACACTCAGTTTCACACACTCAACTTCACACACCTACCTGCACACACTCAACTTCACGCACTCAAATTCATGCACTCAGCTTTACACACTAAACTTCACACACTAAACTTCAGGCAGTCAACTTCACACACCTAACTTCACACACCTAACTTCACACACCTTTAACATCATACACCTAACTTCACACACTCATCAGTACACACTCAACTTCACACACTCAACTTCAGGCAGTCAACTTCACACACCTAACTTCACACACCTAACTTCACACACTCATCTGTACACACTCAACTTCACACACTAAACTTCAGGCAGTCAACTTCACACATCTAACTTCACACACTCATCTGTACACACTCAACTTCATACACTCAACTTCACACACTCAACTTCACAGACTCAACTTCACAGACTCGCCTCCACACACTCAACTTTACACACTCAACTTCACAGACTCACCTCCACACACTCAATTTCACACACTCAACTTCACAGACTCACCTCCACACATTCAACTTCACACACACAACTTCACACACTCAATTTCACACACTCAACTTCACAGACTCACCTCCACACACACAACGTCACAAACACAACTTCACACACTCAACTTCACACACTCAACTTCACACACTCACCTCCACACACTCAACTTTACACACTCAACTTCACATACCTAACTTCACACACTCAACTTCACATACCTAATAACACACATTCAACTTCACACACTCACCTCCACACACTCAACTTCACAGATTCATCTCCACACACTCAACTTCACACACTCAACTTCACATACTCACCTCCACACACTCACCTTCACACACTCAACTTCACATACCTAACAACACACACTCAACTTCACACACGGAGCTGTATGTCATTGTTTGATTCCAGCTCAACGTCGTTAACTTCTACTGCTGGGTGTAGTTGGTAAAGTAAGTTGGTAGATTATGATCGGCATTAGGAAGACAGAAATACCACAGTGTAATATACGAGTACCATATCATACGGTATCCATACCGCTATAATATGTAAACCACCGCAACGCGGTCTACTGCCAAATCGCCCGCAGCTGTGTTTCTAACGCGGTACGCGGGATTATGAATAGCGTGCGTAACACCTTCTTCGCGGAGCCGACGAAAGTACAGGTGGAAAAAATAAAAGGCCCCGTTACACGCCGTCAGACATGCTGGGTATATGGCGCTAACCTGATACATATATAAACCAATAGGAACTCGAGGCCTGCTGTGGTCAGTGTCATGGCTGTCGCCTTTACTTTCCATGATATGTCCTGGTACCGTTTACTGGCCGGGTCGACCTTGCACACCTCGCAGGTTTCTTATCTTGAGGGAGGGGGAGGGGAAGGAGAGCAACGCAGCACAGTTCCTGTTTATATCATACACTGGAAACGGATAAGTAAGTCGTTTAAGAGAACCAAATAATGACTGTGGATCTACAACTACTGTCAGATTGCGAGAACAGCAAGTTAAAAGAGACGACAACCACTGTCCGAAGACATTGGTTGTTGTCTCTGGAGCGGACACGGCTGGCAAAGATTAGTTTAATTTTCGTGCCAGGGCATGCGGGTGTACAAGGAAATGAGCGGGCTGACAGACTTGCAAGTAAGGCTACTGTGGAGGGCAGAGGAGCCATGGGTCAGGCTGATATACTGAATGCTCTACAAGAAGTAAGTCATTTACGAGAACCAAGTGATGACTGAGAATCTTCAACCATGGTTAGACTGCGAGAACAGCAAGTTAAAAGAGGTGTGGCCAAACAAAAGGAGCACTGTGCAGGAAGCCAAAGAAAGTTAATAAACCAACACAGAACTGGTGTCGTGAGCCGCTACACGCTGCGGGATTTACTGAGGAGGGGATCCGTGCACTTATGAACTGAATGGTTCGATGTGCAATGCGGATGATCTGCCGATTAACTAACTAATTAACTAACATTGCAAAAGGGTTGAGAGACAAGTATGTACCAGCCTCACTCTTAGATGCAAACTTGTTTGGGGGTTGCGGATACCTGAACACCAGGACATCGGACATTAAAACTCAACCTTCTAGAAAATTTGCAGTCTGTTCAAAGCTAACCAAACTGCTAAAACCCCCACACAGAACTCACCTTATTGTCACTGGTAATCCAAGACCGACCGTCATTGCTGTACTTAAGACCCAGTTCTGTTGCCCAGGCTGGCCCTTTCTGTTGAATCTGTATCTTAGTGACCAGAATCTGCTTACCAAAGTACACCTGGAAGTATCGCTCCTCTTTGACTTTTCCCTGATGGACGAACGGTGACCAGCCTGAACGATGAGAAGATAATGTAGTCAGTGATACACCTACAGAGGCTGTAATGTTTCTACAGCTTAGTTATACTGATTATAAGTCTTCGTAATAAAAACTCCACGACGGAGCAAGTACGACTGGAGGTTTCTGATCGTCAGTAGGAGACCCTTCCCGGTATGTTACGGCCCCTTACATTCCTTACACTCCAGGGGACGGGCCCACCCGGGGCATGACTCCGCGTGTCTTTCTCCTGTAGCGTGTTCGTACCCTGTTTCGAGATATTCGAATCGTTTTCCCACTTGTTCCACAACTGCGCATTGTGCCCGATCACAAGCAGGAATTGCGTTAAGCAAATATTAGCAATCCAGTTTTATAAATGTTGTTAATGTTCCACGTCCTTTGCACGATGTTGCGTTCAACCCCAACTCCCAGATTGACTTTCCCAGCAATTTTACGTTGAGTAGTTTGCCATTTCTGAACGTGCAACTGCCTAGAAAAATCATCATATGGTTGATCGTTATGGCCTGCGACATAAGAGCGTTTGCCATTGCTTTCTGAACAACAAGTCAAGGTTGAAGTCCAGCTGACCTATGTAGGGGTTGATCCAGCTACCTCGCCGTCAACGCATCGGAAGTTGAAGCGCAAACGTAACAAGGACCACGGCTACATTGATATCAAGTTTCATCGTGAGTTTGAAATATCAAAATAGTTCATGTTATTGATGGAGGTCACCATCTTTAACATCCGGTGTGCTGATGCCGGGGTAGCGGGTTCAACTCCTACACTAGTCAGTTTGACTAAAATGTTGACTTCTCATTCTTGACTTAGGGGACGTAAATTACAAGTATCTCAGAAGTCGAGTTGGGTTCGCCTGATGGCGAGGGACACTGGTAATAGGGAAAGCTAATCCACACGCAAAAATCAGTCCAGCGCACTAGAAATAGTAGCACATGTGTGAACTAATACGCTTGAGCTGAAAGCGAGCGAGCAAAAAGAAAATAATATTGATATGACATTTACACATCTCAAATTATTGTTTGTTTGAAACCGAACAAGGAATTTACAGACAATGAGTTTGGAGGCAACATCTGATATACACCACTGTGCATTAACAAAGTTAGTTGCATATCCTTTACATGACGTCGCAGTCAACCCTAGCATTTTTGGCGGTTTGTGATTCCTTGGCAAGTTTAAGTTCAGTAGTTTGGTATTTCTTTCTGCACGACCGACACTCACATAATCGTATGAAAACCAACGCAAGGCGGTCTGCTGCCAAATCGCCAGCAGTTGTGTTTTAAACGCGGTACGCGGGATTAAGAGTTGCGTCCCTAACAACATTTGCACAGAGCCCGAAATGTGCATAGACACAAAATAGTTGAGTTGAGTTGAGTTGAGTTAAGTTGAGTTGAGTTAAGAACCGACATCACTGCACTCAGGACATCCCATACGTGCTCCGTCCCTTCGTTCAACAGCCAGCGAAGAGTCATACTACTAATCGTACCCACCGCTTTCTGATTAAAAGTTCTCCTGGTCTTCCCTCTCAGTTTTGAGATTCTTCCAGAACCCCCGCCGATTCCCGGCAATCTCATTCTTTCCACATATGGGTTCTCAATCTGTTCCTCCACCTTCTCCACCTGGTTCCACAAGCGCAAGACCACCTTCCCCTTGTCCATAGGCAAAATTCCACCAAGAGGTGCATTCCCTGCTAGCCTATCAGCCTGTTCATTCCCCCGTACACCCGCATGGCCAGGGCAAAATATCCATACAATTCTCACAATCTGAGACCTCTGAAGCGACGAGAGCCATTCCACACGAAACATTCCTTTCTCCACCTTGCTAAGCATACTCTTTGAATCCGTAATGAATACAACGTGTGTTGCAGTAGTCTCCTCTAGCCACCGGAATGCCGCTGTTACTGCCTCCACCTCCATTCTCATGCTGGAGGTCGTAGTTTCATATGCCAGACTCTCCTTTTTAGACACAAAATAAACACACACTAGCAATATGAGGAAACAACCTGTTGTCTTACCTTGGCCTTTGTTATATCTGCCGTCTGTTGCCAAACTGCCGTTAACAGAGTCTGCCGAGGATGAGATTTGACAGTCCTTGATGGCACCAGATTCCATCCCAAGCGCCGCCATTGCACAACCCGCTGTATTGTACGAGGCAGACGAAGGAGTATATCGTTACAGAAATTTAGAAGATATGAGAGGAACAATATTGAGGGGCAAAACTTCAATAACATTAGATATGCGGATGATACAGTATTGATTGCAGACAATGAGCAGGATCTGCAACATTTAGTAGATGCGGTTGTTGTACACAGTGAACAACTAGGGTTAGAATTAAATTGTAAGAAAATACAGATTATGGTCGTCACTAGGAAGAAAGTAATATCACAATGTAATATACTGATAAATGGGATGTTCTTAAACAAGTGAATCGTTACAACTATCTAGGAACAGTCATAACATCTGATCGGAGGTGTCTTGAAGAGATTAGAACACGAATTGCTATGGAAAAGGTAGCCTTTTGAAAGATGGAAAAGATACTGACTAATAAAAAAGATGAAAATTGCAACGAGAAAAAGAGTGTTACAGTGTTACATAGAATATGTTCATTTGTAAGGATGTGAAACGCAGATAATGAGCAGACAAGCTGAAAAACATATAATGGCATTAGAAATGTGGTTTCTGAGAAAAATGTACAGAAATACCAATGAGCAAGCCCTACAAGAAACACATAAAAAACAAAAATTGATTACAGAAATTAGACGTAGATAGTCACGAAGAAATAAACAAGAGAACTTCGTGACAACTGGCAAGATTGAGGGGAAAAGACCAAGGGGAAGGCAGAGAAGTAAATATCTGGATGGTTTGGCCACATGGAGTGGCCGAGACACGAACAAATAGCTGATCACCAACTCATTGAGATGGCGAAACATGACCGCCCACACTTATCGGTGTGGCATATGATGATGATGATGATGATGATGATGTCACTGTCATTTACAGCCAATATAGTGCCTTGCGGTGTATGGCAGAGGGGTCTTTGAGCCTGAGGAATTAAGGCCGCCTGGCTAGTGCAGTCGCCACGAACTGTCTAGGTTAGGATTTTCTTTTTGCCCCCGACAGAAAAAAACCCACACCCTACCGAGGGATCGAACCAGGGTCTCCCGAATGAGAGTCCAGCGTTCTAGCCACTCGGCCAGCTGCTCCTCTAGATGATATTTTATATATATATATATATATATATATATATATATATATATATATATATATATATATATATATATATTCTATTATATACTAATCGGAGGACATTGTAGTACCAGAGAGTGCACAGAAAGGACTCTCCATGAATGTCAAGAAACAGTAATGATATCAAAGAAAATGGGGACACCAAAATGTGGCATAGAAATAGAAGGGGAAATTCTCAACCGAGTGGATAATTTTAAATACCTAGGAGCATTTATAACATCAGATGGAAGATGTACAACAGAGATTAAGAGCAGAATAGGGCAGACAAAAGCCGCATTTCAATAAATGAAGAGTATCTTATGCAATAAGTCGCTACCAATGAATGTAAGAGAGTACTAAAATGCTATATGGGACCAGTTTTGCTGTATGGCAGCGAATCTTGGAATGTAAATGAACAAATTAGGAAAAACTTAGAAGCAACAGAGATGTGGTTTTTAAGATGAATGTTGCGAATTCCTTGGACTGCCAGAGTAACTAACAACGATTGCCTGAAAGAGGCTAATGAAACTAGAACACTATATACAACAATAACAAAGAGATAAACAGCTTTATTTGGTCATGTGATGAGAAGAGAGGTATTGGAGACCATCGTGACAACTGGAAAGATCGAGGAGGAAGAGAGGCAGAGGCAGACCAAGATAAATGATGCTGGACGGATTGAGACGGTGGCATGGAGGAATATCATCAGCAGAGTTGATACAGAACACCAAGGACTGAGATCTGTGGAGAGCCATGAACGTCTAAGGCAGCCGGTAGGGCACTTGATGATGATGGTGATGATGACGATGATGATGATGATGTTGATGATGATGATGATGATGATGTATATAATACAAAATACGAAAGGCAAGAAGAGCTTTAAAGGCACTACAAAGGTGTATTTATGGCAGGCAGAAACAATTAGAACTAACAAACACTGTTAATATTTAAAGACTAAACCAGTACTACCGTATGGATCACAAAGACAGAAAACTACTAAACCCATTACTGTATAAATGTGCAGCATGTACTTTGGATAACGCTGCATTTAACCCCAGGTTAATTTTCTAAGCAATGTTATATTCAATATCTGGATGGCTTGGCCACGCGGTATCATCGAGACAAAACCTGATCCACGACTCTGGTGATCGTGTGAGATGGCGAAACATGACCGCTCATGCTTATCAGCATGGCACATGATGATGATGATGATGATGATGATGATGATGATGATGATGATGATGATGATGATGATGATAAACTTGCCATTGCTATCCGAACAAGAGGTCAACATTTAAGCCCAACTGACCGGTGTAGGGAATTAACCCACTACCCCATCTTCAGCGGATTTAAGTTTAATAGCCAGCGATCTAAACCTTTCAGCCACTCTGACCTCTTGAATGTGCACCCAGTGCTACTATGCACCCAGTGCTAGTACTTACATGTTCCCTGAGGTGTAGTGGACACTGTAAAGTTGACGTACGTTAAGTCTCCCGCAATGTCCGTGACGATGTCTGTATTGGCGATGGGCTGTAGGCTCAACACCGTGTCCACTCCAGTGACCCGAGCAGGAACCGGGTGAGATGAGTTGGGGGTCAGGGTCGTTTTTAAATGTATTTCATCGGTGAAGAATATTGGACCAAACTGGTAAAATAGAAGATCCCGGATTTTAACAGGTAATAATTTTAGTTTATACACAGAAATCATAAACAATATGTTGCACGAAAACTTGACTGATATATTTTCCCTGCTTCTCGTCAGGTGCATATTACAGAGTTATATATCATGTGAAGAGAATAAATGAATCTTTGTTTTATAGTTTTTTTTTCGCATATCCTTTACAGGACATAGCAGTCAATACCAGCATGTTTCAGCTGCTGTTGGTGTCTTGGCAATTTTTACTTTCAGTAGTTTGCCATTGCTTTCTGAAAGACCGGCTCACATACTCTGGTACGAACCTAAGGCTTTGTCCACGTCAGTATGGAAGCACTAGACTCGAGTTTTGCTCTCGCTTGAGCTCGTCAGTAGTGTATATCCTTGACTGGATCCGGGATCAAACTGGATCACTGGCGTGTGATGCGGGTGTGTAACCATTAAACCACACGGCACACCCTAGACGCAACTAAATTATCACACTAGAATATCACAACATCATCCATCGTGTGCTATGACTGAAAATTTGCCCGATCGCCGCTACGGACATCATTCATTCATTGACATCTCCGGATATCAGTCGCGGCCATCGGGCAAATTTTGCAACACACATTGTCTTCATCACAGACTCAAGGAGTATGTTTAGTAAAGTGCAGAAAGGAATATTTCGTGTGGAATGGCTCACCTGGCTTCAGAGGTAACAGATTGTAAGAATTGTATGGATTTTTTGCCCTGGTAATGCGGGAGTGCGGGGGAATGAACAGGCTGATAGGCTGGCGGGGAATGCACCTCTTGGTGGTCGATTACCTATGGACAAGGGAGAGGTGGTTGTGCGCCTTTGGGACCAGGTGGAGGAACAGATTGAGAGCCCGTATGTGGAAAATATGAGATCGCTGAGGATTAGCAGGAGTTCTGGTAGAATCTCAAAAATAATAGAGCAGACCAGGATAACTTTCAATTCAGATAATGGTGGGAACGATTAGTAGTGTGACTCTTCGCTGGCTGTTGAACGAGGAGACGGAGCGTATTTGGGAATGTCCTGAGTGCAGTGATGTCGGTTCTTAGCTCAACCCAACTAAATCCCCACGGTAGTCTAAGATATAAATGAATTCCTCCTATTTTTTTTTTTTAAATAGCAATGGCTTCGATATAATTTAAGCAATCGTTGAACACTGAATACAAATGCGTTTTGTACTCAATTTAACTTAAGAATGCATTTTCATCGGTGCAAAATATTGGACTAAATTGGAAAATAGATCACTAGCTTTAACAGACAATGATTTCAGTTTAACCTTAGACGTCTAAAAACGAGGACGAAAACTATATGCGAATGTGTTTTACAACAACAACAAAACATATTATTTCTTTCTTTAATTACATGGTGAGCTGTTATTATTACACTAAACTATCCCCATATTATCAATCAATCATGTGCCATGCCGGAAAGCGTGGGCGGTCATGATTCGCCATTTCACTCGATCACCAGAGTCGTGGATCAGCTCAATGTTCCTGTCTCGTCCATGCCATGTGGCCAAGCCATCCAGGTATTTTCCTCTCGGTCTTCCTCTTGGTCTGTTCCCTTCGATCTTGCCAGCTGTCACTAAGTTCTCCAGTCCATTTCTTCTCATAACATGTCCAAAACATTTTGACTGTCTACGTCTAATTTATTATATTATATTATACAATCTACATATTATACTACCTCCACACTATAATATCTCCAATAATAATATCTCCATCCTATAATATGTCCATATTATGCTATCTTCACATTAAAATATGAATACAATTTTGTGGAACTGCGGTAAAGCTGTGAAAATATGAAATAACACAAAGTAATACAGCTTTGCAGAACATAATTACGAAACCTTACAGGACGTTGCGGCGACTAGCCAAATACATCCACAAAACACAACATATAGTCACGGAGAAGACCCTCTGTTGACTACATTAAGGCAAAAGGACGGGATGAGAAGCATAAGACGATTAGAAATGACAGCAATGAAGAGAAAATTAAAATTTGAAAAACATTTTGCTACTTATCTCAGAATCCCAAGTTGGGTACTAACACGAATATCACCGTTATCTTCCTTTATACACAGTCGTGGGAGTCTGTGAGTCATAGGGACCGGGGTAAGAGATGAAACTGGGGGTAGTGAGCTCTGTAGTATTCGTTCACTAGGGCCAACCCCATTCACTGGCACCCACTCATGCATTGTAATTACATCCCCAGGGACACCTTAGTTTCCACTCTCAGATAACTATCACATCTTCATTGCTTCCAGTTTCCCGCCCTACCTTCCTACTTCCGCCCCCCCCCCTTTTTTCATGTACAACTTCCACTCATGTACCTGGGATGTTTTATGAACCGTTACAGCTCACCACCCTCGAAATCTTCCCTTAACCCGGTCCCTATGACCCGGTCCTCCATACTATACTATCTCCAAACTATACTATCTCCTTAATATACTACCTCCATACCTTACTACCTCCATACTATACTATCTCCATACTATACTATATCCAAACTATGTGTTCTCCTTACTATACTACCTCCATACAACACTATCTCCAGACTATACTAACTCCACACTATACTATATCCAGACTATACTTTCTCCACACTATACTATCTCCATACTACACAATTTCCACACTATACTACCTCTTTACTATACTATCTCCATACTGTACTATGTCCATACTGTACTATCCCCACAATATACTATCTCTACACTATACTATCTACGTACTATATTATCTCTGTACTATACCCTGAACAGCTCGGTTGATGCACTGACTTTTAGAATGAATAATTTGACATTGCTTTAATGGATAACTTGCAGCCAAAGTTGCACATAAGGACAGACTGTGGGGTCGACCGAGCTCGCACACGCATACGCACACGCACATGCGCGTATACACAGACAGACAGACAGACAGACAGGCAGACAGGCAGACAGAAATAGACACACAGACACAGACAGACAGACACAGACACACTCACAGACACTGAATGGGTGGACAGACGGGCAGACAGGCGGGCAGACAGGCAGGCAGACCGGAAGGACGGACAGACAGACATATATAATTACAGATATACAGACTGACAGACAAAGGCGACACATATTTCATAAAAACCACAACAATAACAAAATTAGTTACACTGACTCACACTCAGTGTTATCGCATTGTCCACTCTGTCGACATTGGTAATCGCCTTGAATGGACTGGTGACCACGGTCGATACATATGACGCATAGACAGGCACAAATATATTCAGTATGGATAACTGACCCTCAGCTGTAGACAGGCTGGACAAACACAAGATGGTGTCAATCTCTACCTTGCTTCTGCGAATGGAAATCAAACAAGGCAGGGATCACGACATGATGCGGCTGTGACACGTTGTGTAAGGTTAATGATGATGATAATGATTATGATAAGTATGATAATAATGCTGAAATTGTGGCAGTGACGTCTTTTAAAAAGAAGGGGAGGAAACAGATTTATCTAAAAGAACACCCCCTTAAAAAAGTAACGTGTTTCAAGTGCTTAGGAAATATAATTGCAACAAACGGCAAATCAAAAGACCAGATCGAGAATAGATACAATAAGTCAAATCAACTCATTGGACAAATGGCACCAATACTAAAGAACAAATACGTATCAGTAGATACTAAAGAGCACAATCTTTTACCCAACTTTGTGCTACCAATGCCAAATCTGGACATTGACAGGGAAAGATAAAAGATAAATTACAACAGAAATGAGATTCCTGAGAAGAATACTCCTTGTATTAAGAAGAGAGGAAATCCGAAATATTGAAATCAGGTATAAAGTAGACGTAACAGCAGCGCTAGATTTCATTAGAAAACAGCAAATGAAATGGTTGCTCCATATAACTAGACCATCAACTTTCTCTTCCTCTCTTCCCAGGCATATACCCCTTCATTATTGTTCTCCCCAAACTTTCGTGACGTTTCAAGTGACCAAAATATTTCAATTTTCTTTCTTTTATCGTCTTTAATAGCCAGCCTTCTTCAATATTCAGCTCTTGAAGTACGGAGGCATTTGTTCCTTTCTTTACCCAAGATATTCTTAGAACTCGTCTATAACATTTTTTGTTTTATTTGGTTGTTTCGGGATTTGAGATTTAAATATTGAGCACAATCCACTACTGGCAACGCTGATAGTATTCCGGTATGAACCTAAGGCCTATCCACGTCAATATGGAAGCACTATACTCGAGTTTCGCTTTCGTTTGAGCTCGTCAGTAGTGCATATCCTTGACCGGAACCGGAAACAAACCCCGGATCACTGGCGTGTGAAGCGGGTGTGTAAACACTAGACCACGCGGCACACACTGGACACGGCCAAATTCTCACAACAGAATATTACAACGTCACCCATCGAAGCGATATAACATTTATATTCAAAGGTATTTATGCGCTGATAGGACATGCACAAATAAAAAAAAAAACAAATTGCGTCCTCTAGTCTCTACTTCTTTTCTCTACTTCTATGACCGCCAAACAATACATTTCTGTCTCGTTATGAAACCATAAAGCCACAATGGCCACGGGATACCAATACAATTGGCAATCCGGCCTGCCGCGTTCGAAACATAGCTGCGGGTTATATTTAAGCAAACCGTGTTGTGCTGGGTATACAATAGTACGATCGCTGGTTGTTCAAAAAGCAGGGCAAACTACTGAACGTAAACTTGTCAAGAAATCATAAACATCTAAAAATGCTGGGGTTGACTGCGACGTCCTGTAAGGGATATGCAACTAGCTGTTTTCAATGGTTAGGGGTCTCCGTAGCGTAGTGGTTAAGCCGCATGCATCGCGCTCCGAAGGCGGTAGGTTCGATTCCCATACTCCGTCATTAGGTGTACGAGTGCAGTTTTCTCGGAAACACCTGGAAGTCTTGTTATTTGATAGTTGATATTGTTTGCTTTCTGTATTCTCCTTTCTGTTTCTCTATCTAGTCTTCCGTCCTCTGTGAACACACTGCCCAGATACGTATACTCTCTAACTTGTTTTAATGATTTTCCATTTATTTATTCTTACATTGTACTGCAATGAAGAAAAATGCAAAGAATACCGTTGACAGACAGAAAAAAAAAAACAATGAGCAAGTCCTACAAGAAACAAATGAAAACCGTAAACTGACGAGAGACATTAGACGCGGACAATCATTTGAGGTATGTTATGAGAAGAAATAAACTAGAGAACTTGGTGACAACTGGTAAGATTGAGGGGACAAGAAAAAGTGGAAGGCAGGGAAGTAAATATTTAGATGGCCAGCCCACATGGCATGGTCGGGACAAGAACACAAGAATTGATCCATAACTCCGGTCATCGTGTGAGATGGCTATCCATCTCGGCATGCCACATAATGGTGATGATCTTCGTAGAGCTGCCATAAAGTCTGTCTGTTCGATGTAAATCGCTCGCCTTAACATAGTTTCTTGCATATCCTTTACAGGATGTCGCAGCCAATCCCAGCATGATTTGGCTGTTTGTGATTTCTGGACAAGATTTCGTTCAGTAGTTTGCCATGACCTTAATATCCCCTAATTAATTCACTGATTACACTCACGGAGTAGAGTTGCCCAGATCCACGGCTGATGAGACATTAAAGACCACAGTCTCGGTCAGTGTCCTGCTGGCGGTGACCAGGACAGTCAGGAGTAAAATGTCGCTGGAAATGTCCAGACCAAAGCTGACGTTGTGCACAGAGTTGTTTTTGGCTTCTGCGTTGTCAGCCATCTGTAGTGTGAATTCAACCGTGAACGTGTCGTCGTCAGAGGTGTTCTGGCTGAACCGGTAAGTCACACCTGAAAATGTAGTCATACTGTGAAGAAACAGGGTTAAACTGTGTGGAAACAGGTTGTGAGGAAACATGGTCAGGTTGTGAGGAAACATGGTCAGGCTGTGAGGAAACATGGTTAAACTGTGGAAAAAAAAATCATAGGCTGTGAGGAAACATTGTCAGGCTGTGAGGAAACATTGTCAGGCTGTGAGGAAACATGATTAAACTGTGAGGAAACATGGTCAGACTGTGAGGAAACATGATTAAACTGTGAGGAAACATGGTCAGACTGTGAGGAAACATGATTAAACTGTGAGGAAACATGGTCAGACTGTGAGGAACATTGTCAGGCTGTGAGGAAACATTGTCAGGCTGTGAGAAAACATGGTCAGACTGTGAGGAAACATTGTCAGGCTGTGGGGAAACATTGTCAGGCTGTGAGGAAACATGGTCAGACTGTGAGGAAACATTGTCAGGCTGTGAGGAAACATTGTCAGGCTGTGAGGAAACATTGTTAGGCTGTGGGGAAAATAGTCAGGCGGTGAGGAAACATTGTCAGGCTGTGGGGAAACATTGTCAGTCTGTGAGGAAACATGATTAAACTGTGAGGAAACATGGTCAGACTGTGAGGAAACATGATTAAACTGTGAGGAAACATTGTCAGGCTGTGGGGAAACATTGTCAGGCTGTGAGGAAACATGATTAAACTGTGAGGAAACATGGTCAGACTGTGAGGAAACATGATTAAACTGTGAGGAAACATGGTCAGACTGTGAGGAACATTGTCAGGCTGTGAGGAAACATTGTCAGGCTGTGAGAAAACATGGTCAGACTGTGAGGAAACATTGTCAGGCTGTGGGGAAACATTGTCAGGCTGTGAGGAAACATGGTCAGACTGTGAGGAAACATTGTCAGGCGGTGAGGAAACATTGTCAGGCTGTGAGGAAACATTGTTAGGCTGTGGGGAAAATAGTCAGGCGGTGAGGAAACATTGTCAGGCTGTGGGGAAACATTGTCAGTCTGTGAGGAAACAATGTCAGGCTGTGAGGAAAATAGTCAGGCTGTGAGGAAACATTGTCAGGCTATGAGGAAACATTGTCAGGTGGTGAGGAAGCATGTTAAACTGTGAGAAAACATGGTTAAACTGTGAGAAAAACATGGTCAGTTTGTGAGGAAACATAATTAAACTGTGAGAAAGTAGGGTTAAACTGTGAGGAAATATGGTTAAACTGTGAGGAAACATGTTTAAACTGTGAGGAAACATGGTTAAACTGTGCGGAAACATGGTCAGGTTGTGAGGAAACATAGTTAAACTCTGTGAAAACTTAGTGAGACTGCAAGAAAACATGGTTAAACTGTGAGGAAACATGTTTAAAGTGTGAGGAAACATGGTTAAACTGTGAGTAAACATGGTTAAACTGTGAAGAATCATGATTAAACTGTGAGGAAACATAATCAGGTTGTGAGGAAACATAGTTAAATTATGGGAAAACATAAGTAAACTTGAGACAACATGGTTAAACTGTGAGAAAACATGGTTAAACTGTGAGAAAACATGGTTAAACTATGAGAAAACATGGTTAAACTGTGAGGAAACATGGTTAAACTGTGAGGAAACATGCTTAAACTGTGAGGAAACATGGTTAAACTGTGAGGAAACATGGTCAGGTTGTGAGGAAACAGTTAAACTGTGAGAAAAAATAGTGAGACTGCGAGAAAACATGGTTAAACTGTGCGGAAACATGGTTAAAGTGTGAGGAAACATGGTTAAACTGTGAGTAAACATGGTTAAACTGCGAAGAAACATGGTTAAACTGTGAGGAAACATGATCAGGTTGTGAGGAAACATAGTTAAATTGTGAGAAAACATAAGTAAACTGTGAGAAAACATGGTTAAACTGTGAGGAAACATGGTTAAACAGTGAGAAAACATGGTTAAACCGTTAGGAAACATGGTTAAACTGTAAGAGAACATGGTCAAACTGTGAGGAAACATGGTTAAATTGTGAGGAAACATGCTTAAACTGTGAGGAAACATGGTTAATCTGTGAGGAAACATGGTCAGGTTGTGAGGAAACAGTTAAACTGTGAGAAAACATTGTGAGACTGCGAGAAAACATGGTTGAACTGTGCGGAAACATGGTTAAAGTGGGAGGAAACATGGTTAAACTGTGAGTAAACATGGTTAAACTGTGAAGAAACATGGTTAAACTGTGAGGAAACATAGTTAAATTGTGAGAAAACATAAGTAAACTGTGAGAAAACATGGTTAAACTGTGAAGAAACATGGTTAAACAGTGAGAAAACATGGGTAAACTGTGAGGAAACATGGTTAAACTGTAAGAGAACATGGTTAAACTGTGAGGAAACATGGTTAAATTGTGAGGAAACATGTTCAGGTTGTGAGGAAACATAGTTAAACTGTGAGAAAACATAGTTAAACTGTGAGAAAACATGGTTAAACTGTGAGAAAACATGATTAAACTGTAAGGAAACATGGTCAGGTTGTGAGGAAACATGGTCAGGCTCGCACAACATAGACAGACAGACAGACAGACAGACAGACAGACAGACAGACAGACAGACAGACAGACAGACAGACAGACAGACATTTAGTTAGATTTATGGTAT